>OZ024741.1:108965101-109002601 GCA_964016885.1 Eledone cirrhosa
AAAACAGTATTCTTCAAAAGATTCCGATGTCCAAACATGAGCATTCACTCTTTACCTAATTGTAAAAAAATCTTTACGAAAGTATCTGGTCTTTTGGCGGGAGTGGATGTGTGTGGATGTGTGTATACAAATATGTGGCTTAGCGATTGTTCATATGTATATATATATATATATATATATATATATATATATATATATATATATCCTTATTCATATAAGCATTTTGATTAACACTACACTGTTCGATAGAAGATGGCTAAACATTTTATATCAACATCGTATTTTTAAACATAAACTTCCTTTATATACCATGCCTTTTTCGTCCCAAAATGAATGATTCCTCGGATTAGTTTCAATCTGATTTCAGAATTTCACTAGCCACCGAAAGATGTCTACGTGTTCGGATTTTATCACCATCCAATTGCACCGGATATTCCATTATTACCACTTCATATACTAAATATATGCCAAATTTAAATTATGATAATATTGACAGTTATAAAATCGATTGATTGATTATAAAACCTGCTGTAGAGTTGGTGATTTTCAATAAAATATCCTGAGTCTACAGGTTCCAGTGGAATTTACAACTACAACTAACTAAAATAATTATTTAAATATATAATGTATTTGACATAAGGATTAGGTTAATACACAAAACTGAACTAAATGCAAAGAATAAGGTGATTGGCATCAACACTTTAGCAGTGCCAGTAATGAGCTACAGCTTTAACAGTTTGAACTGGACACTAAAAGAACTAGCTGGAATAGATAGAAAAACAAGAATAATAATGACTGCATTTAGAATACACCATACAAAATCAGACATAGAAAGATTATACCTACTAAGAACACAAGGAGAAAGGAGCCTTATGCAACTAGAAAACTCTTATAAAATAACTACTGTAGGACTACAAAAATACCTAATAAAAAAAAACAAAGGAAAGCTAATACAAATAGCCACGAAACATTAATAAAATAAAAACCTGTTCTCGGTTTTCAAGGAAGCCAAAAATTCAAATCAGAAACGGACTAACAGATGATTGCGAGGAAAATGAAAATAAAGGAAAAACAACAATAGAATTTGTGAAAGACATAAAATTTAAATTGAAAACTGACAACCAGAATGCCATGGTAGACAAGTAGACAAAGAAAACACACAAAACAGGTTCCGAAGCACTGGACTAAAAGCTGAGATGGAAGGATTTTTAATTGCAGCGCAGGACCAGAGTCTAACTACTAGAAACTACCAGAAGTACATAATGAAACAAAGCACTATAAGTAACTGTAGATTATGTGAAATTAGAGAAGAAACAATCAAACGCATAGTCTCTGGATGCCCAGCACTATCCAAAATAAATATATCCACAGGCATGATAGAGTTGGGACCTTCATACACTGGAAATTATGCCAGCATTATGTAATACCAAAAGAAAAAAGATGGTACAAACACACACCAGAAACAATGTCAGAAAATGACAAAGCCACTAATCTCTGGGATATGCCAATACATAGAAACAAAGAGATCAAGGCCAAACGAACAGATATTATAGAAAGAAAAGAAATGCCTGCTAAATAGATGTATCTATTCCCACAGACGATAATATATCTTCCAATGAAATAGAGAAACTCTCCAAATATAAAGATCTAGAGATAGAAGTAACTGAAATGCGGAAAATGAAAACAGAAACAATACCTATAATAATGCTTTCTTTATTAACCACAAGGGTTTACACAAAGTAAGACATTAAGGACAATACAAGACAATACAAGACGGTACAATTGGGCATTTCTGCGTGTAAAAAAAACAAAAAACATTGGATGTAACAAAAAAGAAACAATGAACAATTCCCCGATAGGGGGGAGTCTTCCGAGGGACATTCGTGGAGAAAGCCCATTAAAAAAGCCACGGTTACCCTGACCACCAGGGCAAGTGCCCTCTCCCAGTTTTCCACCTTTAATTTACAGGCACATACTCAGAGTAGGCCCATTCACTCGGGCCATTCTTGCATCTCTCACCCATCTTTCAACAAAATGATGGAAAGAGAGCACTTCCCTCTCTACCCTAATTTTCCTTTTCAAATGAAATTTGAAAAGGTTAATCAGGGCATCACCGAAGAGGTAAGTACTCGTCTTCAGCCCTTTCAAACGTGTCCACAATACTATCTCTTTCGCCATGGCCACCAGGCAGATAAAAACTGCCTGCCCTTCCCGGCTAAAGGAAGAGGGCGGGGCAATCCTCACGATGGACTCAGCTGATAGCTGGATCCGTCCTACACGCGACAGCAGGTGTTCGACATAAACCCACAAGTCAGCAATGCTCGGACACTGAATGAGTCCGTGCAGGACGGTTTTGTCGCCCTGCGCGCATCTCAGACATACCCGGCTGACGGCACCTCCATGCCTATAGAGGTTATCTCGAACTGGCAAAGATCCTCGTTAGCACTGCCAGGCCAGGGATTTCTGGAAGTTGTCCATAGGCCCCGGTCCGAAAGTTCTTCCGAAAAGATTGGCTAGTTGATTTTCGTCGACGCCTAGAGTTTCCCCAAGTACGTCGTCCCTCTCCCCCTCCACTAATCCTCTATAGAACGCCAAGGTGGAGTTTCCACCGATCACATTGCCCGACTGGTCGATGCTGTGAGCGCCTGAAGACATTTCAGTCTCCAAACGCTCCCTCTCGGTCTTCGCTTGACCCAGGACTGCAGCTCCGTCAAGGAGACGAGCTGTGGAAAGACGCGTCTAGAAAACGGCGACCACACCTGATTACCGTCGAAGAAGAGTTAGAGATGTCGTAGCTTGAGCGCGTGTCTGCGCATCATCAGCCTCGGCATACCCAGCCCTCCACGTAGCGGGTGTTGACATCAGATGCACCGCCTGACCATCAGAGCGCGGCCCTTCCACAATAAACAAAAGAGCAAATGCTCCAGCGCAGTCAGGCGAGGCTTAGGACAAGGCACGACGATCAGGCGGTAGTAGATGACGGACGCGATGTACGCATTCGCCACCTCCGCTCGACCTTTCAGAGATAGCTTCCTCTCCACCCATTTCTGTGTGAGAGAAGCCACCCTGCTCGTCACTTCGTCCCAGTTTGTGTCCGTCTGGAGGCCCGGACCGAACCAGACCCCTAGCAATTTAAACGGTCCGTCCGTCCAGCACCCGACGACGCTCTTGGACGGCATGGGCCTTCTTCTCCAGGTGCCGAGCTGCAGGCCCAGCGACTTTTCTTGGTTGATCAGTGTACCTGTCACCACTTCGTATTCTCTTAGTGTAGTCCCGATCGCCTCAATGTGTTTGGCGTTCGACACCACTACGGTGACATCGTCCGCATATGCTGACACGGATCTTCCGCATCCTAGTACGCGCGGGACCCCCCTCAACGTATGGAGTTTGTGCAAGAGTGACGAGAAGGGACATCCTTGGCGGACCGAGCGCATGATGTTGAACGGTTCCGAAAGGTGACCGTTTACTCTCACCACAGAGCAGATGTCGCTGTGCATGGCAGCGATCCAGCCTTTGAAGACGGGCCCAAAGCCAGCCGCCCTCAGGACTGCCACCAGATAACGATGGTCGACCCTATCGAATGCTTTCGACTGATCTAAATTGATCAAGGACCCACCCGTGCCAGGTTCCCTAGCAACCCTCTCCACGATGTATCGCATGAGGTGGAGGTTGTCGTGGATGGATATGTCAGGAATGGCGCATGTCTGCCACCAGACCACCAGCGACAAGCGCCAAAAACTTTGCTAGCACCTTGGACAAAATCTTGAACTCTATGCTTAGCAGAGTTATGGGCCCTACTTTTTCTATGTTATGCCCCTTGTTCGGATCCTTTCTCAGCAGCACCACAGCTCCTCGGCTCACAGAGCTGGGAATTCTCCCGTTCTGTTGTCAGCCGCAGTAGACGTCCGTCAAGAGGTCTCCGAACAAATCTGGCATCTGTACGTAAAGTTCATAGGGCAGACCATCCAAACCAGGCGATTTACCCCTTGTGCAGCCAGTCATTGCCTCCCGTACTTCAGCGGCTGTTATCGGCTTTTCGCAACACTCCGCCTCAGTGGCCGAGAGACGCGGCAATCCGTCGAGGTAGGGACTAAAGTCCATCCTTCGATCCCCCCCTCCCCGCCGCTGCCCCCGAATAGCTGAGCGAAGTGTCGGTGAAAAGCTTCACACATTTGCCCGGGATCGTGTATCATGTGCCCGTCGTGGTCCACCAAAGACCGGATCGTGGCTTTGTTACCACGACGCGCCTCCGCCACTCGAGCCCATATCTGGCATATTCATCCAGGTCATATCTAGATATGACCTGGATGACCCGATGCGGTTTGTCCATGTCCACATTGGCACATTCGGGAAATCCAGACGGTACCTGTCAGACAGTTGAAAACGTCTGAGTAGGTTTGCGAGGCTTTTAAATCCTCCTCCTCTATCCGCTAATCCCACACAGTCCCAGCGTGCATCTAAGATCCCATTCCAGTTGCCCACTAACACTAAAGAGCGAAACGTTTCGAGAAAGGTCTCCAGAGGCCGGAAGAAATCAGGCAGCCCTGCTCATGTTGGGGCATAGACGGCCAGTAGCCTGAAATCTTTCCCGTCTCCGCTGGTCACGTTCAGCACCACCGACTTACTTTCTGGGTCCAGGAATATGGTCCGTATGGCGAGATTCAAGCCTCTCCGAAAAAGCACAGCAACTCCTCCCCCCCTCAGATCCTGGACGGCTGGGAGATGCGTATACATCGTAGCAGCCGAAGATCGGTGCGAAGGCTCGTGCTTCGGAGATTCTGGTCTCGCTGATGGCCACCACATCTATGTTTAGTGACCTGAGGTCGTTGAGCAGGTGACCCTGCTTCCAAGATGACCTCAGCCCACCTACATTTATACTGCTTATTCTAAGTACGGCCATGTTGGATGAGGAACGGAGTAAGTGAGAGAGGATCACTTACCTTGATCGTGTGGGGAAGGGACAGAAGAACCGTCCCTTTGGCTGGTCATGGGTGTCTCCAATATGATATCTTTATAGATTCTCTTGGAGAGTGATCCACTGAAATCCCCAACTACGTTGGGGAATTTTTGGTTTCATTGTTTGTAATCTTCCAGTTCAATTTCCACAATGTTAATGTTTTTTGGTAATGTTCTTGATGTTGGTGGGGTGAGGTAGTTTACGTCTTAAATATCGGTGTGCTGTTTTATGTGTTCCATTAATCCTTGGTGTTCAATGTTTATGGCTGTGTGCTTTGTGGGGGGGGGGGGCTGTTTTCTTGTTGTTGTTATGTGTGTACTTTGTTGTGTTTGCGATGTTGGTGTTTTTGGTGATGTTGGTGGTGGTGTGGTTGTTGTTGTTGGTTGTGATGCTTGTGGTGGTGATGGTGGTGGTGTTCCTGCAAGTCTCCTTCCAGCCTTTACCCTTCTTTGTTTGAACTCGCTTTTGGAAGGCGAAGCTAAGTGGTTCTTTCGTTTTTGTTTTTTGTGGCAGACCTCTTGCCACATCACCCGCCTCATATTCCATGTCGGAATCCGTGGCGTCTGGGAGTGGTATGAGCTCCACGACTGTTGGTAGTGGTAGTGGAGCTCGCTCCGGCGATATTGCCGCCGTTGTAGCTACTGCAACTGTTGGTGTTGCCGCCACTGCTGCCGCTGTCTTAGTTGTCCGTGACGTGGGTATGGGTGCTACGGACGTTGCCCTCCTACTCGCCATGGAAGGTTATTCTGCCTCTGTTGCCTGCCCTGCTCTTGGTAGCAGCGGATCAGGCGTCGGAAGAGGGGGGTCTCTTATTGGCTGTCTTCTGCGGGCAGAAGGCCCTGAGGTGACCCTTCTACCCACAGAGATAGCACTTTGGGCGCCTTCATTCCACGCTTATAGGGAATTGGAGTCCTTCCTCGAGGTCTATGATATCTGGGATGGCCTTCTTTGTTTGTTCTTGGTCAGTTTGTATTAGCATTTGCATGCCTATACCTGATCAGTTCTCTCTTCCCATTCTCTGTATTTGCAGTATGCTGGTCCTGTCCTCGATTCCAGCAAATACAGTCGCGGCCACCCAAGGTATGGGCACGTCGGTCGGGACATGGGTTACTTTGACCCTCATAATTTTCTGCCCGCAGTAGGAGGGCACTAAGACTCTCTCCTCGCTCTTTAGGGTTTCCAAAGAGTGAGACTTCGCCTCTCGGGGTGTGGCGAAAAGTACGTCTACTGTAGCATAATTTTTGCCTCGGGTGATGTGGGTTTTGCGCGCCCAGACGCACCCCAAGGCCTTTTGGATTTGAGCCTCCGTGGCTCTCTCCACACGATGTGATATTTTGCTTACGTTGCGGTAAGTCACGGTGTGTAGCTGCTGGTCCTTGAAAAAATAGAGCGGAGGTTTCAGGGAAACTCTATTGTCATTTCTTGTCACCATGGCCCTCTCGACTGCCATCTCCTCTTCCGTGACTAGCACTGTTTCTATATTTCGAGCCATACCTGCGAAAGAAGTGGCCCCTTTTTCAGCGGCACCATTTTGCTGCCGCTACTACTGCTACTGGTCTTGTTGTTGGTGCTGTTGTTGCTGCTGTTGCTACTGCTACAAACGGTGTTGGTGGTGTTGTTGCTGTTATCATGGTTGTGTTTTTGGTGCCACCGTTGTTGTTGTTTTCGGTGCAATTTGTATTGTTGCTGTTGGTGTTGTCGTTGTTTATTTTCTTGTCGGTGGTGTTAATATCGTTGTTGCATTTGTTGTCATTTTTTTCTGTTGTCTGTATTTTGGTTGTCGCTGTTATTGTTGTAGTTGGTGTGGTAATGTTTTTTAAATTAGTTCTCAGTGTTGTTGTCATTGCTGTCTTTGTTCACGTTGTTTGTGGTGGTGTTTATTGTATGCATTTCTGTAACCCTCCTCTCAACTTTTACGCTTTGTCACATAACAGCAGACATATTGCTGGGGGGGGGGCGTGTTTCTACTTTTGGCACAAGGCCAGCAATTACCCAGTACATTACTAGTACTTTATTTCATCGACCCCGTAAGGATTAAAGACAAAGTAAACCTAGATGGGATTTGAATTCAGAACGTAAAGGGACGTAACTATCCTGGAAAGCATGGCGTCCGACCCTCTACCGATACTGCCAATTCAATAATAATAATAATAATAATAATAATAATAATAATAATGATTTCATTTATTGGCCACAAGGGCCGACATATAGGGGACAAAACAAAAGACTGGAACAGTGGGTTTTTACAGAAAAATCGAGTAAACAATATGAATAACAATAACAAGTAACAATAACAAAGTAACAATAAAGTAACAATAAAATTACAAGAAAAAATTCCCCAATAGGGGGGATGACCACCTAGGGTTCGCTCAGGTACCCCACCAGTCCTGAACGACCCGACGCTTCGAGAGCACCCTGGAAGGGCACCCTCTCCTCCTCAAATTTACCTACCTACAGCCGCATGACCAGAGTAGGCCCACTCACACGGGCCATTCTCGACACATTCACCCACCTTTCAGCAAATGTACTGGGGGGCAGCACTTCTCTCTCCACCCTCACCTTCCTTTCCAAGTGAAACTTGAAAAAGTTGATGAGAGATTGGCCGAAGAGAAAAGTGTCTGTCTTCAGTCCTTTCAACCTCGTCCAACATAAAACTTCTTTCGCTACTGCCACCAGACAGAGGAAAATTGCCTGCCCTTCCTGGCCAAAAGAAGGCGGCGGGTCGATCTTCACTATGGACTCGGCCGATAGCCGGATCCGTTCTACACGCGACAACAGCTGTTCAACATAACTCCACAAGTCAGTAAACGCACGGACACTGGACGAGTGCGTGCAGAACGGTTTTGTCGCTCTGCGCGCATCTCGGACAGGTCCGTCTGACAGCACTTCCGTGCCTGTAGAGTTTATCTCGAACCGGCAGTGCCCCCAGTAGCACTGCCTAGCGAGGGATTTTGGGAAATTATCCATCGTCCCCGGCTCGAAAGTCCCCCGGTACAGACTAATTAGTTCGACTTCGTTTACTCCCAGAGCCTCTCCGAGTGCGTCGTCGCACTTGCCCACCACTAATCCTCTATAGAACTCGAGAGTGGAAGTTCCACTGACCGCATTGCCTGCCTGGTAGAGGGCAGTGAGTGCGTGGCAACATTCCAGATGCCAGTCACCCAGTCTCGGTCTCTTCTTGACCCAGGACTGTAGCTCAGTCAAAGAAACGAGCTGCGGAAAGGCCCGTCTGACAAACGTCCACCAAACCTGTTCACCGTTTAGGCAGAATATCTGGAGATGGCGCAGCCTCAGCTCGTGCCTGCGCATCATTAGCCACGGCATGCCCAGCCCTCCACGTAGAGGGTGCTGGCAGCAGATGGACCGCCTCACCAGCGGAACCTGATCCCTCCACAAGAATTTGAAGAGGAGCTGCTCCAAGATGGCGAGGCGCGAATGGGGGCAAGGGACGTGGGTCAGACGGTAGTAGATGACGGACACGATGTACGCGTTCGCCACCTCCGCCCGACCTTTCAGTGATAGCTTCATCCCAGCCCATTTCTGGGTGAGACTGGCTACTCTGCCCGTCACCTCGTCCCAATTCTTATCCACCTGGAGGTCTGGCCCGACCCAAACCCCTAGCAACTTAACCGGTCCGTCCTCCAGCGCCTAACGACGCTGTTGGACGGCATGGACTTGCCTCTCCAGGTGCCGAGTTGCAAGCCCACCGACTTTTCCGGGTTAAGTTTTCCTCCCGTCAACCTTTCATATTGCTCCAATAAGTTGCCGACCACCTCTATTTCTGAGGTGTCCGACACAATCAGGAAGATGTCGTCCGCATAAGCCGAGACAGCCTTTCCGCGTCCCGTTTCGAGCAGGATGCCCTGCAACAGCTCCAGCTTCCGCAGTAAAGGTTCGAGAGTCAATACGTACAGAAGGGAGGAGAGAGGGCACCCTTGACGGACCGATCGGGAGACCTGAAACGGTTCCGAGAGGTGGCCATTAATTTTGACCATCGAGCAGGTGCCGCTGTGCATTGCAGCGATCCAGCTTCTGAACACGGGGCCGAAGCCAGCCGCCTTGAGGACAACCTCCAGGTACCGATGGTCGACCCTATCGAATGCTTTCGATTGATCTAAATTGATCAGAGCCCCACCGAAGCCAGGTTTACACCCTATCCTCTCTATGATGTATCGCATTAGGTGGAGGTTGTCGTGTATGGACCTGGTTGGGATTGCGCAAGTTTGCGCCTCTCCAACCAAATCCCCGACGACAAGTCCCAACCTCTTCGCTAACACCCTGGCCAAAATCTTAAACTCTGTTTTGAGCAGAGTTATGGGCCTGAAATTGTCTAATGTGTCCCTCTTGTTCTCGTCTTTCCTTATCACCGTCCTGTATACTCCCGTTTTGCTGCTAGTTGCAGTAGAGGGCTTCGAGGAGACTGGAGAACAAGTCTGGCATATTTACGTAAAGCTCGTAGGGCAGATCATCCAAACCGGGTGACTCGCGCCTCATGCAGCCGACAAGGGCATCCGGAATCTCGGCTGAAGTAATTGGCCTTTCGCAGCGCCCAGCGTCAGCCGTCGAGAGTTGCGGCAAGCCATCGAGGTAGGGACTGAAGTCCGCCACCATCTCTGACCCGCCACTTCCCCCGAACAACCGAGCAAAATGTTGGCGAAAGGCCTCACACATCCTCTTGGAATCGCTCAGCTCGTGCTCGTCTCGGTCCGTCAAAGACCGAATCATGGTTTTATTACCACGCTGCGCCTCTGCCACGCGGACCCATCGAAGAGCTTTGGTTCCCTCGTTTCTCAGAGCATGTGTCTTAGCTCTGACAATGCAACCTTCGTGTTTCGCATTGAAGAAATGGTCTAATGCCATTTTCGCCGCTGGCACGTCAGTTGCAATGCCACTACCAATAGCATCGTCTAACTTATCTACCAACTCCCCCCTCCTTTCTATTTTTCTCTAACGCTACTTCTTTGCTAAACTCTATCGACATTACTCTCATCTCTCTTTTGAGAGCCCCCCCACCCCCCCACCCCACCATCTATTGTTGACGACTCCCCATGTCAACTTTTTCTTAACTAAATTGCTGTAAGCCTTAAGTGCCGGAAATAACATGTTTAGCTTCCAGTAACCAGGTCCTAACCTACGCATCTTATCTAGGTCGACCATACAGATTACAAACTTATGATCTGAATAGGCGACCGTTTCAAAATGTGGACAGCTTACACTATTACTGTCTATTTTCCTAATGAATATCCTGTCTATATACGATCTAGATGACCCTATGCGGTTAGCCCAGGTCCACACTGGCGCATTACGGAATCTAGTCGGTACCTGTCAGACAGTTGGAACTGGCTGATCCGGTTCTTGAGGCTTTTGCACACACACACACCCCCCGCGCCTATCGGATACTCCCACACAGTCCCAGCGTGCGTCTAAGCTGCTGTTCCAGTCCCCCGCTAACAGTAAAGGGCGAGACGTACCCAGAAAGTACCCAGGTGTCTGAAGAAGTCCGGCCGTCCTGCCCCAGTAGGAGCATAGACGGCCACCAATCTAAAGGCACCACCTTCGTTATTGTTCACGTCCAGGACCACCAACTTGCCGTCCGGGTCCCGGAAGATCGACCTTATCTCGAGATCCAGGCCTTTCCTAAACAGCACTGCCACCCCGCCTCCCATTCCCGGCCGGCTAACAGATGCAAATATCTGATAGTCGTCGAAAATGGGGGCTAGTGCGCGCGTGTCGGAAATCCTGGTTTCGCTGACGGCAATTACATCCATTGCTTCCAGGACGATCCCAGGCCTCGAACATTTAAACATCCTACTCTTAATACGGCCATGTTGGCAGGTTAAAAAGAGAGAGAGGAAGGTTTACTTACCTTCTGGGCTCTTGTGAAGGTTGGGTTATTCGACCTCCATAGTTGGTGGGCTTTCTTTTGGGAACCCCTTTAAAAGTCTTGAAGTGGGTTTTGCGTTCGGGGTTACCATGTCCCGAGGAAAGCTGTCTCGTATTTCTTTGAATATATCGAGCGATATTCGCACCAGAACCAAATCTTCCGGCACGCGAAATGTGCTCGATTTAAAAATTTCCCCCTCTTTTTGAATAGTTTCACTTCGTGCTTCGAGGGCCATCAGTTCCTTGTTGGCCCTCCTGACCAGCACGAAGATTTGTATGTTTTGTTGGTGTGATTTTATTTGTTTGCGTGGCTGTTGTGGTGATGGCTTTGGTGGTGTTGTTTCGGTTGTATCTGTGTTTGTTGTGAGTGCGGTGTCTGTGGTTTCAGATGTTTGTGTGTATATTTGTTCTTGCGCCTGTTTAGGTTGTTTGCGTTTGGCGGATTCTGGTGATGGTGATGGTGGTGTTGATGTTGGTGTTATTGGAGAGATGTTTGCATGGGTGGTGTCTGCGTTTTTTATTGCGGGTGATTTTGTGCTTTGTTGAGTTTTTTTTTTCTTTTTGTGTTTCCTTTTTTGTATTTTGAAGGATTTTGGTTTTCCCTCATCTTCACTACTGGTAGATGAGGGGTCTGTGTCTGTAACTGTGTCTGTATGTATGTTTATGGTTTTACTGGTGTGTGTATTTTGGGGGGAGGGGGAATTTGACAGCTTTCCTCGTTTCCCCCCTGGGTGGTCAATGTTGGTGGTGGTCTTTCTATTGGTGTTGTTGTTGGTGGTTTTGTCGGTGCTGGTGTCGGCAGCAGTGGAGCCTTTCGACCCCTTGCCTCTTTCAGCAGTTGAGGGCAGAAGGCTCGCAAATAGGTTTTTTCCCCACAAACAAAACACTGCGGCCTTTTGCCTTCGGTCATAATGTGAATGACCGTCCCATTCTGAAGGCGGATGTGGTCCGGTATTGTCTTCACATTCTCGGGCCTGATCTGGAGAAGGATCTCCAGGTCAACCCCGGACCAGTCCTCTCTGGCTGTTCTGGTCACTTCTATAGGGACGGTATCTGCCCCCTCCACAATCACACATCCCAGAATCCACCACATGGTAGCATTCTGGGAATGCGGAGACGGGCCGTTCTTTTTCCCATGTGGGAGGGGTACATTATGACCTTGCTGGTTTTGCAAGGAGTCATAGCGTGTTTCATAGCGAGGGCTTCTGAATTTAACAACACTGAAATGGTGCCGTACTGTCTGCCCCTCTTTATGTATTCGGTGTCTTCTCTGGTGCACCTCAGTGCGACTTCGACAACATCTTGTCGTATTAAAGCTGCCCTTTTGGTTTGTGCTGAGATGCATCTATAATGCACCGTTCAGTCATTTCTTTCAAAATTAGAGTTCTCATTGGTATCATTGGTGTCTTTGTTTACATTGTTTGTGGTGGTTTTTGTGTTATCAATGTGTGTTAATTTCGCTGTAGCGCTCCTCTCAACTTCTTCGTCGTTGTCGCACGACAGCCCATATATCGCTGGGGGGCGTGGCTCAGCCATGTTATTTTTTTCTTCGTAAATTTTTTAACATGTAAAAAAAGTTCAAATATTTGGGCCAAAAGGCCCAAATATTATACTTTGCCCTTCACGGGGCAAAGTCTAAGGGCTTATACCATTTACACAACAAGAAATATTTAACAACAAATAATTTTAACAGGAAAATAAAGCGATTACTGGGAGCGAGCAAAATACGTCCGCTTAGATCAATAATAATAATAATAATTATTATTATTATTATTATTATTATTATTATTATTATTATAATAATGCTTTCTTTATTAACCACAAGGGTTTACATAAAGTAGACATTAAGTACAGCACAGGACAATACAGGACGGTACAAATGGGCATTTGTGCGTATAAAAAACCAAAAAACAGAGGATGTAGCAAAAAAAATAACAATGAAAAATTTCCCAATATGGGAAAGACTTCCGAGGGACATTTGTGAAGAAAGCCCATTAATAGGCCACAGTGACCCTGACCACCAGGGCAAGTGCCCATTCCCAGTTTTCCACCTTTAATTTACAGACACATACTCAGAGTAGGCCCATTCACTCGGGCCATTCTTGCTTCTCTCACCCATCTTTCAACAAAATGCTGGGAAGAGAGCACTTCCCTCTCTACCCTGATTTTCCTTTTCAAATGAAATTTGAAAAAGTTAATCAGGGCATCACCGAAGAGGTAAGTGCTCGTCTTCAGCCCTTTCAAACGTGTCCACCATACTATCTCTTTCGCCATGGCCACCAGACAGATAAAAACTGCCTGCCCTTCCCGGCTAAAGGAAGAGGGCGGGGCAATCCTCACGATGGACTCAGCTGATATAATAATAATAATAATAATAATAATAATAATAAAAGTACAGAGGAAATGCTATTGGCTGCACAGGAGAAAGAGAAAGCCCTCAGAACTAAATGTGTGAAACACCATATTGACAAAGAGGAGGCTAACCCACTCTGTTGCATCTGTGAGAGAGAGGAACTGTGGCTCACATCGTGTCCGAATGTAAACACCTAGCCCAGACTCACTATCAAGTTGATTCACTTGCTTTTATGCAAACTAAATAATATACCACATTCTGGGTAGAGGCATGACCATAAACCAGAGTTGGTGATAGAAAACGATCGAGTGAACGTGGTATGGGATTTTAGGATTCAGACAGACAACAAAGGCCTGACCTGGTGGTTTTTGACTAGGAAAACAGATCGTGTCTGATTGTAAATGGAGCCTGCCCCTTTGACACAAGAGTGCAAGAAAAGGATGAGGAGGAAATTAGCCGATACCAGGATTTAAATTGAGAGTTTAAAAGGATCTGGGACTCTCATGAGATCAAGTTCTTTCCGATTGTCATGTCAAAGAATTTTCAAGGATGGTTAAAGAACATTAGTCCGGACCTCTTTTTTTGAACACTTCAAAAGGCATGCTTGCTGGGAACAGCAAGAACACTCCGATATGTTCTGAATATCTGAGACTGCAGGTAGCGGCTTGATGTTCATTTGAACAAACTTTCCAATTAAATAACATCAATGACTGAGACTCCAAGAAAATAATAATTGTTTCAACTTGTTTCACAAGGCCAGCAATTTAAAGGTGGGGGAAGGGGAAAGTCGATTAAATTGACTCCAGTGCATTATTGGTACTTTAATTTACTGATCACGTAAGGATGAAAGGCAAAACTAACCTCGGCGGGTTTTGAACACTGAACGTAAAGGGTCGTAATTCAATGCCACAAAGCATGTTGTCCGCCTAATAATACCAACAGTGCTTAGAGAAGCACCTATATGGAATTCCCCTGGGTTAGATCAAATTCTTAACCTACAGGAATGCATAAAGAACTTGCTAGTGAAATTACGTCTATTATACAAAATCGGAATGAAACCCCGAAGTGGTTGACAGAAGACACAACATACCATCTCCCCAAATCAGCTGAGACAAAAGACCCCAAAAGCTATTGAACAATAACTTATCTCACTACGACTTACAAAATCCTGACATCTATTTTAACTGAGCGGATATACAAATACCTTGATGAAAATGAAATCCTTCCACAAGAACAAAAAGAAGGAAAATGGAAATCATATGGGGGCAAATCCAACAATTAATGAGATGATTCTAGAAAACTGTCGGTCCAAAAAGAAAATTCTTAGCACTGTGGTAGTGTACGACATGAATGGATATTGGAAGCCCTAGAAATTTACAAAATATCTCCCATAATATCTAACTTTTTACGAGTCGGCATGACAAAATGGAGTACAACCCTCTTCTTAACTCCTAACATGGGAGTCATAAAGTCAGATAAAATTAAAATTAATTGCTGAATATTCCAACGTGTCTCCCACTCCACGCGTATCTTTTGCCTTGCTCTTATTACCTCAACTTTCATCGTCGAAACTACAGCCAGTCTAAAAGCTGATGAATGTATTTAAATGTTTCTGTGATCTCTCGTTTATTTTATTGCTTTTCACTTCTGTCGGCCAGCACACTACTAGCCGCTGATTTCTACCCTTTGAGATAAATTTTACCCGATGAGATAAATTTTACCCGACACCGTCATTGACAACATTTTGCTGTTTTAACAGCTTCCTTGTGCTGAGTGTTTCCCATTATCCTATTGATTCTAATACACTTGCGTTTCAAACTCTATATTCGAGACAACTTTGCTCATATATATATATATATATATATATATATATATATATATATATAAATATGCATTTATTTCTCTACACCAAAACTTAATCGACGACAGACGTTTCGCTTCGTGTCTCCTGCAACTGCCTGCTACGTAAGAGGTGGAAACCTCGCGTTTGTTTGCTCATAAGTAGTTGACACTATAGAGTAGAGATCAACGAATATTTTAATGTATGATACATTTATGAAGGCAAATAATCAGATTGTGATGTCTATTAACTAATCATATTTCGATGAGTCTGGGCATATTTTTGCTTGTCTTTTGTGTTACTTCTTCCTTAGATTTCCTACACATGAAACTGCAGATTCTCATACGATACACACTCGTTTTATTAATTTTTCTTCATTTGTAAACAGAATTGTTTCATGCTAGAGACACACATACATACATATGTACATATACACACATCTCAGAAATCACACATAGATAAACACAAACAATGTCTCAACCACATTGCCATTCCTGGATACACATGCTGAAATGTTCTACTAAAAGACGTTATTAGAAGGAAGACACTTATAAAATAAACAAATAAATCTCACACGAAATGGTTTTAGCGCTTAACAGATCTTCGTTGTTTGTATGTTTGTTTTATTTGTTTGATTTCCGAATTGTGAAAGGTATGATTTCTCTATCAGGTGTTGATTTTCTTAACTGCATAAATCTGTCTCAACGTGATATTACTTTCGCGCCATTCCATGTGTGTTTTTACTGAATGTCGTGACTCCATCACTAAACAATGTCTCGAAAAGACATTGCAATGCCAGCAATTAGTAGTATTACTTATTATCCACAGAATACAAAGTTGATTAAATAAGCATAATATGGTATTTATTTCTGTTTGTCTAGACACAAATACATTTTAGCAAGATTATTTTACTGATTCATGTTTTGTTTTTGGTTATCGATATCTGAAGGTTAAAAAAACTGTCTATCGTTTTGTTTGTAATACTCTGATGAATGCGAACGTAATTTACAAATTAATAAAAACTTATTTATATCATCATCATCGTCAACATCATCACCATCATCATCATCATCGTCATCAACATCATCGTCATCAACATCATCGTCATCAACATCATCGTCATCATCATCGCCATTATCATCATCATCACCAACAGAATTACATCCAGCATCTTCGTCTTCGAACTAACAAAGAACATCTCAGCAGATGCTTAGCTTACTAGAAATATATTCATATAATCATTTCTAACATACATGAGGTTACATGATCGATTAAATCGAACCTAGGAAGCCATTAATTAAAAATGTTATAAACTGTGATGTAGTCCATATACAAATAATCTAAAATAGGGAATTCACGTATAGGAGAAGGTTGATCTGTTTTCAACAAATTTCACAAGAATTCAATAAATATTGAAATAGGTAGGTGGACTTTAAAATTCATTTTGCAATCCAGTGAGTATAGATTCTATTCCGATACTGGGACTGAATAACATACTTTCATGTCAATCGTATATGACCTAGCAATTAGATAGACATCGATGGAATAAATATGGGACAAATTTAAATAGTATGGTCAATCCGATCAATTAAAATCCCATGAAGGATGCCTGCAGTCTAATGATTAGAACCAAATTTTAAAATCTGTACGCACACACTCACACACTTAGACATGGACATAGGTCCTCCTGCTCTAGATAACACATTGGGTGACAAGCCTCCACCAATGCATGCCATCTACTGCCGTTCATTCGCATACGTTCCAGTTGATGTTGACTGCCTAAAGACCAACTAGTAATGTCCACCGCCACGAGGTGATCTTCGTTATGCCCCTTTCCGTTTACATCCAGGAGTTCAGGTCAACGCTATTTTCCTTGCCGGTTGGAGACTATACACACATACAAGAGGTGAATTAGCAGAGTCGTTAGAACGGCAGATATAATGCCTTGCTATATTTATTTCTGCTCTTTGCTTTCTGAGTTCAAATCCTGCCGAGGTCAACTTTACCTTTCATCCATTCGAGGTCGTTAAAAAAGTACCAGTCAAGTATTGGGGTCGATTCGTCCTCTATAACTCTTTGCCACTTCGATTCCCTCAATCTCTATCCTTCTCTGAAAGAAATCTGCTGTATTCAAACCTGGAGAGGAGATGGGCTCCGCCAGGTTTTTAAAATGTCCAAGAATTGTCGTACGTCAATACAACGCGCTCCTACGACTCCTTCCGGAGTTACGGCACTATACATACATGATGGCTGCAAACTCTGCTAGGAGTATTGCAACTACTTGTCAGCTTATCGAACAAGCAATGTCTGTTCTTTGAAGGTTTTTAAAGTGGGTTAAGGCACTGCACTCGACCAATCCCACTCTCTGAGAATCGAAAACACTACCCAAAAAGGAGAAATGGTCAACATCATCGGATGCTTCTGAGGCCGCAGATTTTTTTTCAAAGTTTCCCTCTCTTAGAAAAGTTTTGTGACAACAACTGGGGACCATTCACTCTCAGGGGAAAAAGTACTAGTACATGCACACATACACACATACATGAATACATGCATGCATACATACATACACACGCATATAATACATACATACGTATGTATACATTCATAAGCACATATATATATAATAGATACGCTTGTGTGTGTATTCAGTCATGCATAATAGATGGAGGATGTATAATCTCTGCACAATTGCATGTCTGCACTTGCAAGGGAAAATGTTCAACGAATGAATATCGTAAAATACACACAAACGCAACAAAATACAAATATGTATTTGAAAACATATATACATAAAATACTCACACACATACTGATAATCATACTCACACACTGACTCAGCCATACAGATACATAGATATAAACATACGTTGCACAAACTGACACAGTGATACATTCATAAAACAAGAGACACATACATACAGACACACACAGAGACATCCATATAAATATGTATTATTGACGTTGCTCCTGGTTACAGCTGTATTTCCTCGTGTATGTATCAGTCACAATGTTTCTATCGATTTTCTCACATCTGGCTTCGCTTTATGATGATGTTTATGTCTGGGACGGGAGAGCTTTCACTAAAGAGGACTACCGTGTGCAGATTTCTAGACTATATAGTCGGATATTCGTGTCATTTCATCGGCATTGTTTTGTGACATCGCAGACATGCATAGCTAACTATCCATGTTTTAGTAGACGTTAACGTAAAATATGTTTTTGTTCTTATCGTTATTGTCGTTTAACCCCAACCCATTTCTTTGTGTTCGATCTATGATTAAAGGCGTCCTAGCCAATGTCAAGACCACATGGCTGATACATCTTGGAGGCCAATTGATTACTGAGAATGTTCCTCATTGATTCACATAAAATATGTTTTCACCGTTTTTCTTTAGCTCCACGACAGCTCTGACTCCAAATCATGTTTCCAAATGTGTTAGTCTTTAATCCGAATGTTGAATTAGTTATTAGAATATTAACCCATATTGTTTTCTAAAGATGTTAGCTCCTCTCTTTCTCTGTTTTAACAAATTTATAATTCTAAAATAGTTCTTTCTTATTGAAAATCTTAAGTAAAATAGAGAAAATATTTTTCTCATGACAAGACAGCGTTACGTCAGTTAAAATGATAATCCACAATTTAGCTTAAATATATATATCTTTTTTTATCAATATTGAGTATCAATGTTCTCAGTACACCTAAGTGTCAGTTACAGATTCATCCTGTTTAAAATAAATTTAAAAAAAAAAGGATTATGCACAGGTTTATGCAAAGAGATTGAAATTTATTTTTATTATATAGAATTAGATTGGGCTGTGGATTAGAGTATTGATAGAGCATCGAACAATAGTTTGGCTGTATGTACAATTTTCTATGTTCTGATTTCAAATCCCGTGAGGTCAATATAGCCTTTTATCCTCCGTGGACGATAAAATAAAGTACAAGTTAAGTACTGGTGTTATAATCTGATAATTATCGGTGATTTCTCAAGGAACATTGTAATAAGTGATGGCCTTGTTGATGTTGCATGGAATGTTTTCTTCACCCTTCACAATTACCATTTTCGCTCACTTTCTTTCTCATTATCACCGCCATTACTCTTTGAATGTTTCTCTCTCTCTCTCTCTCTCTCTCTCTCTCTATATATATATATATATATATATATATATATATATATATCTTTGTAACGAAGAAACATTTATTAGAAGATAAAACCTAACAATTGCGCAGGCGTTAGGAAGATTTGACATTAAAAATATTGAAATCTAGTGATGATAACGTTAGAAAATCAGGTACAATAAATAATCTTAGCGACAGCAAATAAGAGGCTATCGGCTACTACTGTCTAATTTCATCATCTAAGAATATTTTACCTGATATTCTAATGTTATTATCATTGTAGCGAATCTGTGTCGACGTTTCAGCATTTCTAGGAACATTTCTTCTTCTATATCTCACACCTGTGAAATATTTTGATCCCTATGGATCGAACGACAAACTTCAGCGCACGAAAGTAAATGACGACAACCATATTGCTCGACGCTCTTATTATGTTTTTTTAAATCCAACTTGTGCGATATATTTTGAGTTACTGGGTGTATTAGCAAGTAATCCAATACATACCTGATTTCACACTCTCTTTGACAGTTACTTTATTATTCTCTCTGTATGAATAAAGTACCAGTAATGCTCTGGGATAATTGCTGGCTTTGTGCCAAAAGTAGAAACAATTATTCTCTCTATATGTCAGGTGCTAAAATGTGCAACATGACGTCCAAATTACGTTTAGCAAAATATGAACACAAATGTCATTATGGCAGTCGAGTGTTTATTTCGAAAGCGATTTATCACCTGAGTCATATAAAACTTGATCAGAAGTTCAGCCCACGTAAACATTATAAATAGTGATGTGTCGAGGTCATTCTCGTCGTTGTCGCCGTCTTCAACACTGTCGCTGTTGCTATCGATGTAGTCATTGTTATTGTTGTTGTTGTTTCCGCTGCTGCTGTTCTCGTCGTTGTCGTTGTTGTAGCTGTTTGTTTGTTGTCGTTATTGTTGTCGTTGTTGTTGCTGCCGTTGTTGTTGCTGCTGTTGTTATTGCTGTCGTTGTTATTGCTGTTGTAGCGACTAGCGCCACCTTGCCCGGGGAGAAAAAACTATTTGGAGTTACTTCCCTGTGGCCAGTATATAAGGGAGTGTGATGACGTCACTCGATCTCTCTTGCTCACTTACTCTCTTTTGGCGGCATCTCTCAAACTGACAACATCGAGTGCAAACATGCTAACCTTTTCCAACCACATCTTATGGTTCAGGATTATACCTTGTCATGCCACGAGGTACATTTGCTTACCACATATGTAATTCACGAACTACAATAAACGCAAATCATTTTAATACTCGTTTTGAGAAACTTATTACTTCAAATGTAGTGAGAGATAATTCTCACACGAAATGAAATTGTATGAAAATTCTCCTATCTCTTATTTCTATTAAATTTAGTAGTTGGGATCCGGAGGTACTTACTGGAGTAAGTAACGCTGCGACGAACTCACTAAACTGTCGTTATTGTTGTGGTTGTTGTTGTCCGTGTTGTTTTTCGCAGTGTTGCTCTTCATGTTGTGTTTTCATTTATCGCTAAAATACACGAAACTCAAATAGGTTTGCGGTCGTGCCCTTGGTAGTGGAGACTTCTGGTGTCCTTGGCCCCAGAGCTACCGCCCAACTCACCACAGGTGTGAGTCTCACGAGTTGGAATGGCTCCCTTACCATCCTCCGGGGAAACGTCTTCTCCATTCTGCCCGCCGGGGCTGTAGCGAGGCCAGCACGTGGGACCCCATTTGCTCACCATACAGAGAGATAGGGAGGGCGACAGAAATGGAGGCGATGACAGCGGGAGTTCGGCTCTGCCACGTTCGGACCATATCCTTGTGGTTATGTTCATTATCTATAGAGTAACTATAGTAATTAGTTGTTGTCATTGTCGCTATTGTTGTTGTTATTTCATTATCGTTGTTGTTGTTGTTGTTGTTGTTGTTATTGCTGTTGTTGTTATCGATGCTGTCGCAACCGTATGTGTCGTTGTTATAGTAGTTGTTGGTGGTGGTGTTTTTTTTTGTCATTGTCGATGTTGAGATCAGCCCTGAAAGATTAAATCGATGATAAAAATGGTTTCAACTGTGGATATTCCATCTTGTTTTAGGTATTAGATACCTTGGAGTACAACATTCAATGTGGCATATATTAAGCGGTAAGAAGTAATATGAGAGAGGTTTATTGACGTAGGTGCTTACACATTGGATAGAAACATCGGTTTTACTGTTGTTTAGTCAGGTTTAAAACGACAGTGGGTATAGACACTTTCCAGGAACACTCGGGCTATTGGAAATGAATGATGAATATCACTTCAAATCAAAAACCTTGTCTAAATGCTTGCAACAGATTCAAAGTTCATGACTCCCTTGGGCAGATGAGGGTGTGTTAAATCGGGTGACAGATAAAGATAAAGAGTACAACCCAAGAGCCTTTCACATATGTTGGTTTAATAACTATCCCGTTGACTCAAATATATATATATATATATATATATATAGCCGTCGAAACGGCTTGAGCTCAGCCGTCGGGGTCCTACTCGTTCCTATTACCCACTCTACTACCCTAAGTATTGAGTACTTTGGTGCGTTATGGTCCACCTGGTTCCTTACCATATTTCCTTCGTTATATATATATATATATATATATATATATATATATATATATATATATATATATATAATTATATATATTTATTAAAATTACAGATTAAAGTTTAAGCAAAGAATCGCTGCTTTCATCCTTAATGGGATCTTCTGAAACTAACTTCTGTGAACGCAGAAGTAAATAGTTCGAAAAACGTTGCAGCCGAAGGAAAACAGTAAAGACGATACTTTGGTTCGTGAAGACGTTCCCTGGCAATGAGCGGAAAAGAGCGAAGATAATACGTCGTTATGTCGTGCGTGAGAACAATTACACGCAAAGACAGACTAGACAGTCGTAGACTAATATTATATTTAGGAAACAGATGGATTGGCAGTATCGGTAGAGGGTCGGAGCTATGCTTTCCAGCATAGTTACGTCCCTTTACGGTCTGAGTTCAAATCCCGCCGAGGTTGACTTTGCCTTTCATCCTTACGGGGTCGATAAAATAAAGTACCAGTAATGCACTGGGTAATTGCTGGCCTTGTGTTTAAAGTAGAAACAATTATATTTAGGAAACAGAATGATTCTCGGCTTCAGAGTTAAGAATAAAATAAATAAATTAGTAGAACGAAAATGCCTACCTCCTATTCACGACCCTCCAGAGACATTTCAACTCTGTTTGACAGACACGACGGAGGAACCATCGTAGTTTTTGCGTAATTCCGCGTTTCAGATGACGTCCTTCGGAGCAAAGCTTGCCTTGGAACGTGGGTTCATACCGACTTTCAAGGTCCAAGGGCAGGTCTACCACTTGATTGGGTCTTTTCAGACTCTGGCAGAAAAGGCTCCTCAATTTCTTCAGTTATACTTTGTTGGAAACTATCAGGAGCAGGTAGAGATGCGAAACTCTATTTCGTCCGAAACTGACATTGGAATCATAATAAAACTTCAAGAAATGCTTCATGACAAAAACAGCTATGTTCGCAGTTTCAAGTATGCTTTGGAAACAGCCACCGACCAAAACTTTAGTGTGGTCATACATGCTGACCGAAGGCCATCTGGAGAACACGCTGATCGGTTCAACGCACCAACATATAATGAGATTGCTGCGGTTATTTGTGGTGAACAGCACAACAAGAGAGATATTCTAAAGCACCGAGACAGCACATTACAGCGTATCAATGAGACACATAGGTCCTACGATGCACTCCAGTATCCATTGCTATTTGTCAACGGCGAGGACGGTTACCATTTCGGCATTCCTTAACATTCGGCAGGCAATGGTGAGGCACATCTTAGCAAAACTGTCACCTGCATGGATTTCTACGCTTTCCGATTTATGGTAAGGGACAATTCATTCAACCATCTACCGTTCTAGGGACCTTTTCCAACAATTTACTGTTGATATGGCCGTTAAAATGGAGTCCGAGAGATTATGGTTCATTAAATTAAATCAAAAGAAACTTCGATCTGAATGCTACATTCATCTACCCGATGGAATTAACAACGACGTATCCCCAGACAATTTTGCCTTCAACATTCACAGGGGGACCCGATACATGCACGAGAGGACTCAGGACGCCATGGCTTACGTACGACATTATAGGCGCCCCGACCTTTTCATAACGTTTACATGCAATCCCAAATGGAAGGAGATTTCAAACGAACTGTTCCACGGTCAAGCGCCAGGACACAGGCACGATTTCATAACAAGTGTGTTTCGCCTGAAATTATCCAAATTAATGGATTTATTAAAGAAGGACGGTTGAATGGCAGAAACGAGGGCTGCGCATGCCCATATCTTGATTTGGTTGGTTACAAAAAACAGTTCAAGCTACATCGACAAATTCATTTCTGCCGAACTACCTGATCCGTCGATTGACAAGGACCTCTTCTTTATAGTCACATCAAACATGGTCCATGGCCCTTACGGATATGGACTCAATACGAAGTTCCCGTGTATACACGACGGAAAGTGTACAAAACGATATCCCAGGCCGTTTTTACAGGAAACACAGACTGGCGGTGACGGATATCCGTTGTATAGGCGCAGGAGACCTGAAGACGGTGGGTTCACAGCAAAAGTTGGTGAACGCGAATTCGACAACAGCTGGATAGTGCCATATTGCCCCTCCCCTTGAAAGCGTTCAAGGCCCATATAAACGTCGATTTTTTTTCAACTCAGTAAAATCAATTAAATACGTTTGTAAGTACGTAAACAAGGGACTGGATGCTGCCGTCTTTGGTCTTCGTCATGAAAACAGTAGAGACGAGGTATCTGACTACCAAGCAGGCCTGTACATTAGCAACAATGAAGTCTTTTGGCGCGTTTTTAGCTTCCCACTGCACCAACGACACCCCGTCATTAAACAACTTGCCGTTCACCTTGAAAATGGTCAACGGATGTATTTCAACGATGCAACAGCTGCCCAGCTAGCGATCCCACCAAAGGAAACTACACTCACCACTTTTTTCAAACCTTGTCAACACGACGACTTCGCTCGAACTCTGCTGTATTCTGGAAAACCGTCTTACTATACATGGAACCGGACAAAATGGCTATGAAGGAAGGTAGGACAAAGGGTGGTTGGACATCCAGGCATCAAATTCGACAATTGCCTTGGGCGAGTTTATACGGTCTACGCTACCCAACACGAATGCGTCTACCTGCGATTTCTGCTTCATGAGGTAAGAGGGCCGACCAGCTTCGCTCATCTGAGAACCGTCACTGGATACGCCTGCGGAACGTACAGGGAAGCCTGCTTGAGGCGTGGACTTTTAGAAGACGACGCACAATGGCATGCAACCTTGACGGGAGCTGCCATCTCACAATCATCCCGTAGTATAAAAGCACTTTTTGCTATCCTCTTGCATGTCTGTGAATTGAGCGATCCTTACTCTTTATGGCAAAAGTTTAAAGATGATTTCGCAGACGAATATAGGCGTCTCGCTCAATTGCAAACTCAAAACTTAGATGTCGGCTTTTCAGACGCTATATATAACAGAGCTTTGATCGATATTGAAGACAGGGTGGCTTCAATGGACGGAGATATCTTGGAGAAATATGTGCTTCCGCAAACACTTAGAGATGCGCCATCTGACATTCCCAACGACATTATACGTGAAACGTCATATGATGTCGACGAACTCGAAAGGTATGTTGAAGAAAATGAACCAAAACTTCTAATGGATAAAAAACAAGGCTAAAACATTGTCGTTGATTCCATCCGTAATCGGGGAGAGGGCATATTCTTCCTGGACGCACCTGGAGGCACTGGAAAAACATTTGTAATCAAACTTTTACTCGCTGCAGTGAGGCAACACGGAAACATCGCATTGGCCGTGGTTCTTCCGGCATTGCAGCAACTTTGCTGCCTGGTGGCAGGACGGCCCATTCTGCCTTCAGTCTTCCTCTCAACGTAGCATCATCTGAGACACTCACGTGCAACATCAGCAAGTCTTCCGGAAAAGCACTGGTGTTAAAGCGCTGCCTACTAATTGTTTGGGACGAATGCACAATGGCCCACAGGGCGGCTTTCGAGGCATTAGACCGGTCACTCAGAGACATCAGGGACTGTCAAGAACCAATGGGAGGTGTCACTTTCAGATTCTGCTTGTAATCCCAAAAGGTACGCGGGCTGATGAGGTTGGTGCATGCCTTAAGGCCTCTCCAATTTGGCGTTGTGTAAGAAAGCTGACGCTTACAACAAACATGAGAGCACAAATGCAAGGAGATGAGACATCAGCGGGTTTTGCTGCTGCCATTTTGTTGTTGGGAGATGGCAAAGTCCCACTCGACGGAGATGGTGCAGCGTACCTCACAGGGATTTTCAGATGCGTTAAGTCAATTGCTGAGTTATGCACGTCTGTTTTTCCTAAAATTGAGGAGAACTACACAAATCAAGAGTTGTTGTGTGAACGCGCAATAAAAACCACATAATTGGAAATATCAATGAACAGCTCATGCTGTGCTTGTCTGGAAACCTGCACATCTACAAGTCCCTTGACTCTATGGCTGATCCGGACGAAGTTGTTAATTACTCCCACAGAATTCCTTAACTCCCTATACCCTCCCGGATTGCCACCATACTTACTGCGACTTAAGAAAGGTGCCCCTGTCATGTTCCTCAGGAATTTGGAACCTCGAAGGCTTTCCAACGGCACGCGTCTGGTCATCCAAAAGGCGATGCCTCATATTATTGAGGCAACAATACTTACAGGATGTGGTAAGGGGGATACTGTCTTCATACCAAGGGTACCTCTCATCCGGTAAAGATATTCTTTTCACATTCAGAAGGCTGCAATTCCCTCTCCGGCTCAGTTTCGCCATGTCGACTAACAAATCACAGGGTCAGACGCTGACGCTCGTAGGGCTTAATTTAGAAGAACCGTGCTTCTCCCATCGTCAACTATATGTTGGCTGCTCTCTGTTACCATCGGATTCGTCTTTGCTGGCAGCACCGCCGCAGAGATATTTCAAAGTGAACGTTCAAAGGCCATCTTTAAAGCCAACACCTATAAATTGTTACTTCTATAGTCGTGTTTAACGGAAGTCTTTCGGTTCATTTGAAGTACTACTCCATTGAGAGTTATACCGGGAAACGCCGGGTACCTCTGCAAGTCATTAATAAAACGCAGAAATAGCACCATATAAACACGTAAACATTCAAATAACAATCTGAGACAATAATTTCGTAGTCAGTCAATCGAAATATTTGTTGAGCAGGTGTTTACATACGGAGGTTATAATGACTTGCATAATGGTAGTAGTAGTAGTAGTAGTAGTAGTAGTAGTAGTAGTAGTAGTAGTAGTAGTAGTAGTAGTAGTAGTAGTAGTAGTAGTAGTAGTAGTAGTAGTAGTAGTAGTAGTAGTAGTAGTAGTAGTAGTAGTAGTAGTAGCAGCAGCAGCAGCAGCAGCAGTAGTAGTAGTAGTAGTAGTAGTAGTAGTAGTAGTAGTTAGTGTTGATAAAAACTAGTGTTATTTTTATTAGGTCAAATTACGTGGATATATAAACACTAAACAGAACAGAATTTATAATGGCTTATCGAACGAGGTTTAGTGAGCCACTAACATCGCTTTTCTCCTGATTAGAATCAGTGACATACAGCATCATATAAACGTGCAGGACAGTTATCAGGGCGACTGAGATTGCAAAAGCTGATGCAGTAATACACCAGCTTCAGTATTCGGTAATCAGAAGAAGGGAGGTAGGTGTAAAAGACAAACTCGTTATCTTCAATTCGGTATTCGTGCCAACTATTACCTATGAGCAAGAATCTAGGGTAATGTCCGAAAGTATACGATCACGAATACAAGCGGGCGATATGGAATTTTTCTAAAGGGTTTTCCGAGTAACGTTTCTGGATATAGTCCGTAGCTCGGAGATCATAGAGTCACCCCAGGTAGAGCCGCTATGTTTCCTAATAGAGAAATCACAGTTCCGAAACTACAGGCATGGGGTTAGAATGTTTCAGGAAATAATCCTTGGACAGATTTTACGAGCAAAACCAACAGGCAGGAGATCCAGAGGTAGACCCTGAACAATATTGGATAACATCTCTGAGTTTGACTGATCTTGCTTTGGCATCCAGCCAGATCAGTTAGAGAAGGTTGCCTCTGACAAGATCTGCTGGAAGGAGTATTTGGAGACTCTGCCTCCACGACCCTCTCGGGAAGAAGAAAAAGAAGAAGAAGAAGAAGAAGAAGAAGAAGGAGGAGGAAGAGGAGGAGATATGTGTATGTGTGTGTATGTATTTGCTTATATGTATGTGTGTGCAGCTCGATACGTACCGTAATTCCGGCATCCAAAATACTCGTTTCGCCTCGATTTAGACTTCAGAATGTAGTAGGTGCCCTAAAGGAAAGACGGTACCATTCTGATAAGCCAGTTTTTCCCTAACTGTGTATGTGGGGGTGGAGGAGGATCTATGTGAAGCATTCATTTGGAATCCTGCATGCGACTTGTTGGTGAAATGTATAAATTATACTTAGCTGTCTTAATAAATATACGAAAGGTATTATAAAAAGAGCAACAGCACTTTCTAAAAAATATTCCTCATCGTTCTAATTAATTTATTTATTGGCAGAAGACCGAGCATGCGTCAACTGACTGCAGGTACTGTTCATTTAGTATATCAATTTTACTAACATTTTCATTAACCGCATTTTAACGTAGTCTTAATGACTAAAGTATGGGATTCGTTATCGTAAGTTAGCCAGTTAGTCTCCCGACCCAGGCAACGAGTTAGTTCCGTAAGCAAGACATTTTACTCCACGTTGTTCTTTCTGCCAGGTATCGCAACCAGTAGTTAGAATTAGCAAAGAAATGACCAATGGAAACATTGTTTTCTTCGCTCGATTTGACGAGTTCCACCTCACTTAGTAAGCGAATAAGGTCTAGGATTGTGTCGATCGTCTAAAAAATATTAATTTTACCAATATTTTCAGTATATCAGTCTTACCGATATTTTCACAAATGCGGTGTATCAGGTTTACTGATTCTTACATTAGCAGTAAGTTACATGTAGTATTAACTCCAAGCAAGACATCCACCGCTCATCAGCTGTCACCAGTGTATATTTTTTCTTTGCAAAATTTGGTGTTGCAATCCACCAAAGATGAGAAAATGGATGAGAAAATTGAAAGGGAATATATACTTGGAAAGGGGAATGGCCAAGAATGACGACAATGACTTGTGGTGTATCAAGTTTACAGATATTTTTTATACATGAAGTATATCAATTTTAACGATATTTTCACTAGCTGTAATTTACATGATGCCAACTCCAGCCAAGACATCCCTCGCCTATCAACTTTGACCTATATGAACAATTTGTCTTTTCAAAGATCGACCTTGTTGGCCACCAAAGGCAATGCCGCGGATTCTTTTTTTTTAATTAAAAAGAAGGAAACGTATACTTTGAAACGTGGAAGAGCTGACGACGGCGACAATTTTAACGATATTTTCACTAACAATAATTTACATGTAGTTTATCAAATTTACCGATATTTTAACTAGCAGTAATTAATATGTGGTATATCAATGTTACTGATGTTTTCATTAGTAATAATTTACATGTAGAGTTCCAATTTTGCTAGTATTTTCACTCGATAAATAACTCCGATTTTAAGGAGGGTTTATTACCAAGTGACAAAAGTAGATAAATTGCAAATTGTTTAAAAAAGATTACCCGATAAAGGTAAAACAAAAGTGCAAACTATAAGTGATCAACATGATCTATATGTCACTAAACAACTAACTATAAGTCATCAACAAGAACTATCTATCACTAACTATACATGTCCCACAGGATGTATACGTCACTAAACTACTAGTTATAACTGATCAACAATATCTATCTATCAAAACGTTAATAACCTAAATATGTTTTCCACAAGAACTATTTGTCAGTAAACCACTAGCAATAGTGATGAACAGGATCTATATGTCACTAGGTCACTAACTGTAAGTTATCAGCAAGAACTATATCGCACTAAACCACTAACTCTAAGTGATCGACAGGATCTATATGTCACTAAGTCACTAACTAGAAGTGATCAATAAGAGCGCTGTCACTAATCCGCTAATTATAATTTATCAGCAGGATCTATATGTCATTAAACCGGGAACAACATGTCTTCGACTCCGAGAAATGTATAATATATTTTCCGCTTATCTGCGACACAGATATGTGTATGTTTTGTAGTCTATTTAATTTTTGTATGTGTTTAGAAATAGTTTTTTTATGTGCGTGTTTGCTGTTTCTTACTTCGTATTAGTTCAGCCCTGAGCTATAACATGCAGATAATATTTTCGAATAATTAGGTTCGACCAGAGATCAATTGTTCCATATATATCATACTTACAGAAGATAATAAAATTGTTCGTTCAATCATTTAGTTGCTTATTTTGTTAATCTGTTCTTGTATACTATTTTTCTTGAGATGACAGAGATGGTGGATGAGACCAGTTGTAATCGGTAGGAGTTAGACAACTCTGGTTCGCCCTTCATTTTTTTGTTACACTAAATTCTCTTTTAAATTAAATAGCATATCTCAGAAAATGTTCTGAATGAACATGATGTCAAACATGCTTCTACGGAGATCAAGCAATGATATCTGCTTTTTACTCATCCCAACACGTAGAAGGACTGACATCCACGGACCAAGAACACTGGAGTACTCAAATCTAACTAATGGGAAATTTAATCGTCTGTGTTAGATGTTTATCCCACCCGGACGCCTACTATCACTGCTATTGAAGCTAACAGACTATGGTGGGACATATGTACCGTTGTCGCCTCTTTTAACAGCATAGTTAATTGTGTACTTGTGAGGGTATTTATAATATATTCTCATATAGTTCCCAACGTTATCACTATTAACGTTTAACATAGAGCGGTGGATTGGCAGAATATCTGCCGTCCTACTATTCGTAGACCATTGGGCAAAATGTTTTGCTCTTTACATTATGAGTTCAAATCACGCCGTCAGTTGTGTCTTTCATCCATTTGGTGTCGATAAAATAAAGTAGCAGACAAGTACTGGGGCTGATATAATTGATTTTCCCCTCTGGCGAATTGTTGGTCTTGTGCCTAAAGTTGAAATTATTTAACTTTTTCCAGAATAGTGATTGACTATTTCTGTATTCTCGTCAAATATAAACTTTGTTCTGTGATACCATAGAGAAACATTATTCCCATGCTACGGTTTTAAATAGTGTTGGGCTTTTTAGGCTTTATATCTTTTAAAATCATCGCTGTCAGATCAGCTTCAAACAAAGATAAATGAAAACTCGGTGATGATGAAGTCTTAGGGTTATTTATATTTTTATCGCTCTTTTCTATGGCAATTTAGGTTGGTTTATGTGTTTTCATAAAATTGATTAACATTTCAGGACTTGGAATAACAATTGCTATCTGTGACAACAACGATGGATAACTGTTGTCGAAGCTGCTTAGCTATGAAGTTGTTTACGTTTACACGGTTTTTGTCTCACTAAATAATTATCTGCTTCATATAACCAACAGGAAGGTTTTCACGATGTTTTTGATAGCAGCGAATTAAATGTTGATAAGAATGTAAAGACGGACTGAAGTAACCAGATTACTCATGTCGTTTTAAATATACTCACAATTGGTTGTATTACTAGTGTCTGTATTAGTGTTGTCATCAGTGTTTGTCACGACCATAGAAACTCGGTAAGACATGAATGACAAGAAATATTTCATATAATCCGGTTTAAATAAAGGTTAGCTTGCCAAGTAAAATAGATTCTTTTATATAAAAAAAAAAAATGCAGTAGTTGCGGATCTATATTGCGTTAGCTCAGTATAATTACAGAAAAAGTCTATAACACGCAATTTTAAACGGTTCGCTATAACTGAAAATATGTTGATGAGCTAGCCATCTTTTAGAATGAATGTACATATTTAAATACATATGTGTGTATGTGTAAGCATAAATGTGTGTAAGCATATATATATATATATATATATATATATTAGAATAACAGATTAAAGTTTAAGCAAATAATCGCTGCTTTCACCCTTAACGGGATCTTCTGAAACTTTATTAATCTGTTATTTTAATAAATATTTGCTGTACGGTTTTTATACATATTTATATATGTATATTATCCTCATCGAGCCCTCTTCGGATTTTAGTGTTCACATTTATTATTATTGCTATATATATATATATATATATATATATATATATATATATATATATATATATATAATATATTATATATATATATATATGTGTGTGTGTGTGTGTCTGTCTCTGTGTGTGTGTGCACGCGTGCGTGTATGCATATATGTATATAAATATGTAAAGTGCGCATATACTTATATATATATATATGTGTGTGTGTGTGTCTGTGTGTGTGTGTTTGTATTTCTGTGCGAATATGTATATATGTGTATAAGTATGTTAGAGTACATGTTAACGTTGTTTTGTATGGATATATTATTCCGTATACGTATACATTTTTCTCCTATTGCGATAATTATATTTATCAAACAACATACACAAACACACATAATGCAGTTGTAGGGACAAAACCACACACTCACAGCATTGTTTGTGTGTTCGTGCGATTGCGTATGTATGTGCATGTGTGTGAATTTGTTCGTGTATGTCTGTGTGTGTGTATATATATATGTGTGTGTGTGTGTGTGTGTGTGTGTGTGTGTGTGTGTGTGTGTGTGTGTGTGTGTTAATTACATTGTCCTAATAGAATCTCAACAAGTGTTGATATCAATATCGAAACTAGTGTTGAAATTATTATTTAAAGATGTTTAGGTGTTTAATATTGTCACACGTGAATAATCTAATGACCTTAGAAAGGGACAGCAACAACAACTAAAATATCTACAACAAAAGCAACTATAACTACAACAACAATCACAACAACATCAACAACAAAAACAAAAACAACTACTACAGCAAGACGATTTGAGTGGTTTAATGAGAAACAAGTTGGAAGTTAATCACCCTTATTGCTGATACTAATATGTGATCATCAGCTGTTCTTCCTGTCATCGTAAAACTGATAAGATTCTCTGTGTTGGGAAGTAATCGTTCCACTGCTATAATTTAACACTCAATTTTAACGCTCTTTTACAGAACTACAAGACCGTAATTCTATTAAAAATTATTGACGTCCCACTTTGCCATCGTTTTATTTGAATGCTTTTAAAACTTGATTGATTTAGCCGAAGGCAAACGGCCTGCCTAATATTATGTCATTTTGTTTTTGTTGTTGTTGTTTTTTGTTTGTTGTTGTTTTTTGTTTTGTTTTTATTTTGTTCACTGGCTGGTTTCTTGTATTTGTTTCGGTTGGTTCTTAAATATGTGTACAATACCAAGCCAAATGATCTCGTAATGACGCGTGTTAGCATGGATACGTCTCAGATTGTGAGAAGGCCTCATCGACTCAATTTCCAGCTGATTTATTCTGTTATTATATATACATAAAGTACATAGGGCATTGGAGAGATATGTGGCAAGACTGCTTTCAGACTCCAACGGATGGTGAAGTAGCTCACAAGATCAAAGAAGAAATTTTAGAGGTTTACTCGTTAGATATGCATGGCCCCATATTGACTAGTCGTGCTAAAGACTGAGTACTGTGGATTCCCACAACTCACAGGCCCTGCATGTACAATACAATATATTAAGTAATAGTTTCAATTAATTCAAATCATGAGGATAATTATATTAATATTTGTTTTAGAATTTTTACGGTTTTAATCTTCTTAAGAATAGCAGTATCTCTCTCTGTTGATGTCTGGAATTATATTGCACACATAAAATTAAGTATAAAATATTAGCCATTTAAATAGGCTGTCCAGAAATTAATATAGGTTTAAGATTTTATTTGTTTTAACATATAAATTACACACAAGTTCTGTAAAATTAAGTATTAATTTAAAGCTTATTTTAAAGTCTTTCTTTCTGTGTAATCCATTTTTAACTCCCGTTATGGTGAATTTAGAAAAGGAATTTAGAAAAGGAATTACCCAAATATGCTTCTACCACAGACGATGAGGAACTGAAATATTCGGTGGAATCAAATCCTCACACTATTTGAGTCGTTGTAGGAGAGCTTCATGCAAGAATTCCAGCAATTTCTGAAAATTTGAACCGTGCTGGAATATCGAAGAAACTCGAAAATGCATGCGACACTATATATATATATATATATATATATATATATATATATATATATATATATATATATATATATATTAGAGAGTGAGGTTTTTTTACAAAATGAAAAAAAAATGAGGGTGTCCTACACGAGTGAAAGTATAAGAAAAAAAGTTAAAATCGAAAATGCAACTGGAGGCTTTTTAAAAATAATATATTTATTTTGTTCCTTTACCGGTTTCGCAGTTCTTGTGCTTTTCAAAAGTAGAATTGAGATGGAGGGTTTGTGGTTTTTCTCACATATATATATACATATATATATATATATATATATATATATATATATATATATATATATATATATATATATATATTTATTTATTAAAATAAGAGATTAAAGTTTAAGAGAAGAATCGCTGCTATATTTATCCTTATCGAGCCCTCTTTGGATTTTAGTGTTCAAATTTATTATTATTTCTATATATATATATACATATACACACATATACATGTGGTTTTTCTCACACGCACATATATATATATATGTATATATATCATTATCTATAAAAGGCAGATTATTGTTGTTGTGTGTGTGTGTGTGTATGTGTGTATGTTCCATGTTTATACATTTGCACAATTTCAAACCGATTCGATTCAAAGTGTGTAAGAATCTTGTAAATAGCCTAACTTAGGTCAGCGACTATTTATTTCATTCACACTGACCTACAATTACGGTAATAATCTATAAAACTAAATACATGACGCTTTACTCCTCTAATAGAATCTGATTACCTCTCTCTATTCCCCTTAAACCTTAAGAGAGAGAGAGGGAGAGGGAGAGAGAGAACGGTCAAATATTTATTTACTTCAATGACAAAGAGAACTTATTACATTTCATACGAAACAACAATTATTCAAAAGCAACAGATAAATTTATTCAACAACAAAAAAAATAGCAATAAATCTTTTTTAAAACATCTATCAACGAACGTGGTATACACAATAATATACACAATAATATCCTCTATGAGACAACTAAACCTGCTAGAAACAGCAGCTAACTCTCCCCCATATCACGCCACTCCCTACTGTCATTAATTTAGAAAACATATACATCCTTAAAATTTGCTGTATAGAATTCACTTTCAACGCTTGACCGGCTTCACCCACTCCCTCATTGTTCTACAGGCAAGTTCAGCCACCCCATCTCCCACCCACCGCCATGAAAAATTTAATTGTGTTTACAAAAAAATCTTGACTAATCCTGTTGACAACTAGAATCTTCCCATATAAGGAATTGCCCCTAGAAATGTTCGGCTATTTATTACCACGCTAAAAATTCTAATTTAGTTCAGAAATAGCCGTCGAAACGGCTTGAGCTCTGCCGTCGGTGTTAAACATTTTCCTATTACCCACTCTACTAATCTAAGTATTGAGTACTCTGGTGCGTTGTGGTCCATCTGGTTCCTTACCACAACTCGTTCGTTATATATATATATCTATATATGTATGAATGTATGTATGTATATATATATACAGATATATATGTGTAAATAAATAAATGTATGTATATATATATATATATATATATATATATATATATATATATATATGTTTGCATGTATTTTTGTATGTATAGAGAATGAGATATATTTAGTTCTCTTATTTTACGATAATTTATTTGATTTGTTGTAGATGAAGGGTATGATTTTCTGATTTCATATTGGTGGTATTGCTCGTGTTGATGGTGGGGTGACGTTATGATGTGGTTTGAGAGGGGGTTGCATGAAGTGGTGGCGTTTGTTCTGTTTTTGAAGATGATGGTGCTGCTGCTGATTTTATTCATACACATATTTGCACCAATTGCATCTGCTCCATTTTAAACTTCCATATCTATTCATATGTGTTGTTCATCTCTAGTCAACCGAAAACATTGATACCGTACCGATTGACAGTAGAAATCGATGTTTTCTTTCCGTTGTCCAATTTAGCGATCTCTTCTGAAAGTTGAAATATACATTCCGCCTCCTATACAATCCCAACATTTACACCATTCTCGCGTCTATCAATGCAACAAACATATGAATTATAATACTATAACAACCTCCTCTTCAAACATCAATACGAAAACAACGATAACAACTTTCCTATGTTTATTTTGTTGAATGTCATGCTTGGGTGCATTTTATGTTCTTTGATGTAGCTGGTAAGGACGGAAATGTTGAGGTTGATTGGTGATGTTTTAGTTAATATATTTGGAGTCATGTTTTCGTGAGGTTGTGCAGCAGTGCATATGTGGCTGAAGTAATGTAAAAGTTGGCAGCGTGGTGGTGTATTCTATATATGAGACAGTATTTATATTTTGTTCAAGCGTGTGCTTTTCGTGAGGATTACAAGTCATAATGAATAGAAGGAGATATATATTCTGTTGGCACATCTATCTATTTGTCTATTGATAAAGTTTGAGGTTTCGAATCACTGATGTGTTATGAAGTTCTTACAAAATATAGAAAACACGGATGCAGAAAATATCTGGAGACGCATTTGGTTGCTAAATAAAAGACCCAAGAAATTCGGTTAAAATATCACTATAGATAGAAATTGTGGCCAGCGTTAGATGGACAGTGCAGTATATATCTCTAACAAGCTCCTCAAATTACTGGTTTCTCGAATTTAAACATAAATGCACATGAAGAGATATTAGACTTTGTAGGTAACGTAATACTTAGAATACCACATTGCTTCTTAAACTCTAAAATTCTATATGTTATAGAGTGCAGTGGTTCTCAACTAAACTGGGATCGGGTAGAAAACACGACCACTGGATTTCATGCATCCATTTGTTCCGCTTCTGCTATGGGAATGCTTACAAACCAAATCGAGAAAAGAAAAACGCTACGGCCATCACTAATAAACTTTCATCCACCAGTATTATCACCATTTCGAAATACTTCCTTTATCTTACACCAAATCAAATACATTATTAACGAATTGGCAGTATCGGTAGAAGGTCGGACGCCATGCTTTGACGCATAGAGTTACGGCCCTTGCCATTCTGAGTTCAAATCCCACCGAGGTTAACTTTGCCTTTCATCCTTACGGGGTCGATAAAATAAAGTACCAGTAATGTACTGGGTAATTGCTGGCCTTGTGCCAGAAACAATTATTAACAAAATAACAAACGAAGCGAGTGCATTTCATTTTACGTTGCATCAGTTCACGTAACTGAAGAAAATGTGTACCAGCTGCAGTAGAGGAAATAAGATACTGTGTCACAACTGTGGATTTGTGGAATTCTTAATGTTAGGCAAGATGCCTTCTGGTATTTTTTCTGGTTGATTATGATCAGTGTTCAAATATCAATGTAGCTTACATGTCTGGTAGACAATCCATTGCATGTTTTTTTCATAACCATCTGGAATTTGGATGCCGTTATTGGAGTCCACTTTGTGGAAACCACTGAGGCCGTACGCCCGGTTTTAGAATATCTTCTGCTCTAAAGTAGCGGAGGCCCTGAACAGATCAGGAACATTGAACTTTTTTCCAACAGGTTAAAACAAACAAGAATAGCAGCTACAACAAAAACAGCAGAATTATCAACAACATCAGTAGAATCCACAACATCAACAATAGCATCAAATCAGTTCACGAATATAGCAATCACTCTATTCATAAAATGGAGCATCAAAGATGATACGCATGTGTCGTCAACAGGACTGGACTAAATCCACACACAGTAAACAATTTTCCACCACTGGCATAGAAGACTCACACTCAACCCACCCTTCTTACTCTTTACGGCTCTATCCCCTCTCTCTCATTCCATTTCTCTCTCCCTCTCGCTCTTTTTTACTATCTGTCAAGGACACTTGCACCAAACTGTCTCGGTTGTACAGAAGTGTTCTTTGATCTTCTGAAACTGGTGACAAATAATTACACAATCATGATCACTCACAAATATATTTACACAGCAAGAGGTACAAACGAATGTAAATACAATTGCATATAGACATACCCGCATACACAGAAGTGTGCAAAAAAAAATATATATATATATATATATATGAAGTAATTCCGTCGGAAAGGTCCAGGAAAAAAGAGTGCTCTATGTAGGTTACAGAGCTTATTAGTT
>OZ024741.1:109005101-109077601 GCA_964016885.1 Eledone cirrhosa
AAACATATAAATAGAGAGACATACAAATATATACAGAACCCATATACACATACATACAAACACGCATATACATATATATACATATATACACACATATATAATCCTATATACAAGCATACACATACACACACATATATACATATACATACACATATACATACCACACATTCACATACACGTACATATATAATACATATATATACATATATATACATACATATGTATGTACAATCATATATACACACTCAATCTTACATTCATATTTACATGCTCATATATGTATTTTTATATTTAGAAATAAATACCAAAAAAACTATATAGACACCCATCTACACATATATTCATACATATACACTTACAAAAACAGAAGATAATAATATGGGGGAAAGGGGGGGGGTTGGAGAAGGGGATCAAAGTAAATATATGTTTCAAGAAACATATAATATTTTCCATATCTTAATTCAATGTATGTTCCCACATATTTACAGTGCTAGGAAATACGAAATCTATGCATCACAAAATAAAAAAGTATACCATTAATCATATGTCAACTAAACCAAAGATAGTCAACATATTGATTTCCAAGGTGTAAATTAGTTAGGTTTATAATATTTGAAGCAGAATTATGAAGTCAAACAGTAGTAGATTATTAATTACATTATAACTAAATTAAAGTTAATAACGTTATGGTATCAATATTAGGAGATGAATTTAGTAATAGGGAAAAGAAACCCAAATAAAAATAAAATAAAGTATTACATCGGTAGTAGCATATAAATTATATGTTAACTAAGTTAAAAATTATATATTTATTTCAATAGTATATGTTAATTAGTATATGTTAATTAGGTATACAATACATAAAGCAGATATTGTATTTCATCAATAGCATAATATAATTATATGCAAATAAAAATCAAAATTAATACGCACACATATACATATACATACACATACACATACATATACATATACATACACATATATATATATATATATACATATATATACACATACATACATATATAGTCACATAAATATACATACAGATACACATACAACACACACATATACATATACATATAGATATACATATCTTTTTCAAAAAATTTGCACAGAATATATTAACTAGGTATATATCCAAAAACACCTCCCATTCTATGATTACATGACATTCTGCAATTCGTCTGTACAAGGATACTAATTTTAAGCAAAATTAAAATTAAAATTAAAGTTTTAGGTTGATTAAAGCTAAAACCAAATAATAAATATATTTCCAAAATGTATATTAATTAGGTCAATAATACTAAAAATTCTATCTCCGTCATAGGATACATGATATTATTTTGTTATATTTTATCTGTAAAAGAATTATAATAAAAAAAAAAAAAAAAAAAAATTATAATAAAAGGTTAAATTAAATTAAAAAATTATAATAAAAGGTTAAAATAAGTTAAAATTAATCTATAAATTAAATTACTGAATATATATTAGTAATATTTAAAGGTTTTTCAAAATTAATGATTACATAATATTTTCTCATCTGTAATAAAATATTAATTAAAATTAAATTTATAGGTTAACTAACATTTAAATTAAATTAAATTCTAGAATAATGTTATTAATTAGGTTTATAATATTTAAATGTTTTTTTTAGTTTATGATTACACGATATAATTAATTCCTGTCTTTTATTTAATAAGATATCCCTAGACTTCATTATTTCAAATAGTTCTTGGGAACATAATCTACATTCCTTTCTATTATTTTGATAAGGGGTGGCTCTTTTGAGCACACCCCAGGTCAAATCATATTTTATATTTTTATTTTTATAACTATTGATTTTTTCTGCTAGAGATGTTGTATTAGCCAGTGCGGCATTTTTAAAGCTATGTTTGTGGGTATTATACCTTGTCTTAAAATTGTTAGAGGTAGCTCCTATATATGAGCAAATAGAATCTTTAGTTTTAACATTACATTTATAGACTATGTTGTTAACAAGACAATTCCCTTTTAATGGGCAGTTTGTTTTGTTTCTACAGTTACATCCTTTCGTTAATTCTGTATTTGAGGAGATATTATTGTAAATTTGATGTACTGGTGGTATACTTATAGTTTTCTTACATTTATATGCATTATATGCACTTATATTTTGTTTTATGTTATTTGTTGTAGAATATGAGAATTTAACTGTAGACCTATTTAAGATTTGATGGTATTTGTGGTTTGGCGGGAAGTTTTTCTCAAGGATATAAAAAAATTTTTTAGCAATATTATCCTTAACTTGTAAATTAAAAGGAGCATTATACCAAGTAACTCGTCTATTACGGTTTCTATGTTGTTTATTATTTTTATTATTTTTATATGTTGTATCATGATTTTTACTAGGAGGAATAATGTTAATGATCTCACCACAACTATTTTTAGTTATATTTGTAGATTTAGGTGTTTTATCTTTTTTATTAGGAGTTTTATTATTAATATTTATTATAGTCTTATGATGAGTAGTTTTTTGAGGGTTACTATACTTTATATTAGAAGATTTAGTATTTTGGGGTATACTGTGGGTGGCATTTAGGTGTGTACTTTTCATTTGGTGTTTGTTGGTAATATTATGCTGTATGCTTTCAGTATTTTTAGTAGAAGGTATATACTCTAATCTATTTTTGTGGCCACTTCTATCTAGAGCTTCATTATAAAAGGTCGCATTTTTATCAAATACATCTTGGTTAGAAGAAAGGTTAGAAATTCTAAGTGATATATTATATGCAAGGTTTTTAAGGATAGATTTAGGGTGATTAGATTGTGAGTGTATGTAATGTAAGTTTTGGTTAGGTTTATGGTAAGGTTGGTATATACCCGTAGCTAAATCTAAAGTTATATCTAGGAAATTTACTACTTTACTTGTTTTTTCAAAAGTAATATTAAGATTATAATAGTCTTTAAGGAAAGTTCTAATATGCTTTTTGTTTTTTTCGATTTCTGAAAGGCTAAGGTTGTTAGAAAGAAGAAGACAGTCATCACGATATAAACCACCTTTGAGGTGGGGAAAAGAGGCATTTATGTTGAAAAGGAGAAAGAGGCCCACAAGATCAGTAATTTGGGCAGAATCGCTTGAACCCATAGTAATATCAAAAAGATTACTATAAGTGTTTCTGGTCCAGTATTCATTCTGAAATTCAATAAGTGTTTGTCTAGCATGTGTAATAATGTTAATGTCATCCGAAGTTAAATTAGATCTATTTTTAGCAAATATTAATGCTTTGTTCAGGAGTATGGGTGATATAGAAGAATAATAATTATCTATATCAAACTGTAGGAAAGAAGCAGAAGATTTACACCTAATATTTTTAAACAAATTAATTACCTGGGAGGTGTTTTCCCAGAGTGGTAAAATAACGTATTTTCTTATTTGTGGGATGACTCTATCTAAAATTTTTTTGCTAATTATTCCAATATCTGATTTGGAGGGACATATAAGTCTAATAGAAGGATTAGAGTTAAAGTTAGATTTGTGATCTTTCAGGTTGAAGTGTGGACTTCTCAATGCCAAAGGTTCAGTTCTATCTTCAATATTTAGTTTTTTTACTATGTTGTGTGTTTTGTTGTTGATGTTGGTGAGTGACGCATTATTAGATTTTTTATAATTTTTTCTGAGTTCTTTATATATGAACTCATTATAATGATCAATATCCATATGATACAAGTTACCAGTTTTGTCCGAGTGGACATGGATTTTTTTAGACTTTTTTAGGTCCAATAGGGTAGAATCAAGGTCCTTTTGAAAGACGGATTTATACTTTTTAAATTTGAGGTGTTTAATTAAATTAAAAAGGTCTTTCTCGAAGTCTTCAAGTAAAAAGTTGTGTGGTGGATTCTTGTAAGTGTTGAAATCATACATATATTTCCGATCTGCTTGTTTAGATTCTCTATCAAAGTGGTAGGCTCTCCATCTAACCCTTCTGATAAAATTATTAGTTTTCTGAATCATAAGGAGTAAGAAGTCGTCCTTAGAAGGTATTGGTATGTTTTTTAAGGAGGTTCCTAAATATTGTTTTTCCATTGTGATATGGATGATGGACAATTGAAAGAGCTCAACTAAATGTATATGGGTTTACAAAATCATACATATATATATGTTTATACATAAATATAAAATTAATACACACATACAGTACAAAAATACGAATATTTCCGTGAAAATAGGAGCAAAATTATGTAGATAAATCTACCAAGAGTTTACGGTAGTGTCCAATCCGTATGAAGAACTCAATGTATTCCGGATATCATGGAAAGAAGAGATGTAATGAAAATCCAATTTCGGTGAAAGATAAACGGTATACAGAGTCAAGATAAAATATTAAACAAATAATGAACAAACAATTCCTTATATTAAACAAAAAAAGTTCACTATTTAACGATCGTTTCTAGGGTATATATGTGTTATAATTGGTATGCATATTTAACAGATCTATGTACAAAATTATACAAAATTATACAAATTATCAAGATTAAATATACATACCCAACTCATATATACGCCGTCTTCAGAAATAATGAAGTATATTTATTGATAATAACAACAATTCAAAATATCAGTTCAAAATTGACCAATGAAAACACAAAGGGTTAAAAAGCAGTTTGGTGTGTGTATATACATGTAAAACCCCACACACATTTTACAATAATGTGTGTATAATTTGTATGTGCATACTAAAAAGATGGATGCAAATAAAAAATTTCAAGGTTAATATCTCTGTAAGCTTAATGCGCTGATAAGATACGCAATGATACTTATGGAGTCAAGCACATAAATATATTTTTTTCATACTCACACATATCAGCATAATCACACATACATGTGCGTATATATATAAATATACACATAACCACGAACACACAAACACACACACTCTCCCACTCACATTTATATATGTGGATATAAAATCATAAGCAAATAGAAATTAAGTCACTCACATAAACACACTGGCACACACATTTCAAGATCAAGATACAGAAATTAGGTGGGAGGGGGGGGAGGGGTCAGTATTAGGTTGTCAGACCAGACAGCCTAATATAAATGTATCTATAAATTATGAAAAATAAAAAAAAAAATAAAAAAATAAAAACAATAAAATATAATACATATAATATAATGTACATACGCATACAGATATACATACACATACATACATGTACGCGCACATAGAGATATCTACACATACATACATACACACATACCTATACTGTCATACACACACATACATTTACACGAACATACACATACACATATAAAAAGATATAAATACGGACACACACACGCGCAACACATACACACATACACATATATATATATATATATATATATATATATATATATATACATATATATACACACACACATAGACTCATATATATATACATACACATACATACACTTATACACAAACATATATATCCCACACTCATACCACCATAAAAACACATACAAACATCCAGATGTATATATATATATATATATATATATACATATATATATCAACATACACACACGTACACATATATGTATATATACATACATATATACACACATACACATATATATATACACACACACATAAAATACAGACATGCACATATATATATATATATATATATATTTCATTACTCTTATATATACACATAGTATATATACATACACAACCTCACTTATACACATATACACATAAGTTATATTACAATAATAATAAAGAATAATATATATATATATATATATATATACATATATATACACACATATACACATATACATACACATACATACATATACATACATACATACACATACGTACATACACCTAAATATAAACATATATAAATACACACATACGAATAAAGACATATATTCACACATAGACACCTATATACAGACATATATATATATATATATATATATATATCTATATACACACACATAGACATACATACACATATATATATATATACACATATACACACACACACACACATACAGACACACATACACACTCACATATATATATATATATATATATATATGTGTATGTGAGTGTGCGCAAACACACATATATACATACACACACACATAGAAACACACACAAACACATACATATGCATACGTGCACACACACACACATATATCACATAGATACGAAGATAAACATATAAATAGAGAGACATACAAATATATACAGAACCCATATACACATACATACAAACACGCATATACATATATATACATATATACACACATATATAATCCTATATACAAGCATACACATACACACACATATATACATATACATACACATATACATACCACACATTCACATACACGTACATATATAATACATATATATACATATATATACATACATATGTATGTACAATCATATATACACACTCAATCTTACATTCATATTTACATGCTCATATATGTATTTTTATATTTAGAAATAAATACCAAAAAAACTATATAGACACCCATCTACACATATATTCATACATATACACTTACAAAAACAGAAGATAATAATATGGGGGAAAGGGGGGGTTTGGAGAAGGGGATCAAAGTAAATATATGTTTCAAGAAACATATAATATTTTCCATATCTTAATTCAATGTATGTTCCCACATATTTACAGTGCTAGGAAATACGAAATCTATGCATCACAAAATAAAAAAGTATACCATTAATCATATGTCAACTAAACCAAAGATAGTCAACATATTGATTTCCAAGGTGTAAATTAGTTAGGTTTATAATATTTGAAGCAGAATTATGAAGTCAAACAGTAGTAGATTATTAATTACATTATAACTAAATTAAAGTTAATAACGTTATGGTATCAATATTAGGAGATGAATTTAGTAATAGGGAAAAGAAACCCAAATAAAAATAAAATAAAGTATTACATCGGTAGTAGCATATAAATTATATGTTAACTAAGTTAAAAATTATATATTTATTTCAATAGTATATGTTAATTAGTATATGTTAATTAGGTATACAATACATAAAGCAGATATTGTATTTCATCAATAGCATAATATAATTATATGCAAATAAAAGTGTGCCAGTGTGTTTATGTGAGTGACTTAATTTCTATTTGCTTATGATTTTATATCCACATATATAAATGTGAGTGGGAGAGTGTGTGTGTTTGTGTGTTCGTGGTTATGTGTATATTTATATATATACGCACATGTATGTGTGATTATGCTGATATGTGTGAGTATGAAAAAAATATATTTATGTGCTTGACTCCATAAGTATCATTGCGTATCTTATCAGCGCATTAAGCTTACAGAGATATTAACCTTGAAATTTTTTATTTGCATCCATCTTTTTAGTATGCACATACAAATTATACACACATTATTGTAAAATGTGTGTGGGGTTTTACATGTATATACACACACCAAACTGCTTTTTAACCCTTTGTGTTTTCATTGGTCAATTTTGAACTGATATTTTGAATTGTTGTTATTATCAATAAATATACTTCATTATTTCTGAAGACGGCGTATATATGAGTTGGGTATGTATATTTAATCTTGATAATTTGTATAATTTTGTATAATTTTGTACATAGATCTGTTAAATATGCATACCAATTATAACACATATATACCCTAGAAACGATCGTTAAATAGTGAACTTTTTTTGTTTAATATAAGGAATTGTTTGTTCATTATTTGTTTAATATTTTATATATATATATATATATATATATTATATATATATGTACACCCACAATTAATTATAATAAAAAATAAAAAATATACGACTTAAGAAAAGAAAATTTGTTATGAAGTTGACAGCGATACAGGAAAGGACACAAATAAATAAAAAAAACACACGTGGTAAGCAATACACACATTTACACATACATATAAATATATGCATACGCACACACATACATATATATATATACACACACACACATATATATATATATATATATATATATATATATATATATATATATATATATATATATATATATATATATATATAAGAAAATACATAAATATTATACATATATAAAAATAAAAAGGTGGAAGGGGTAAACAGATAGTTGGGAATACGACAAATAATAAATAAATAAATAAATAGATAAAATTATAAATGTTTATAGGTGGTTTAGACCACTCAACAAGTTCCTGGAGCAAATAATCAATGAAAATAAATATTAAATCACTCTGTATGTAATTATGCATATACATGCACATATATATATATACACGCAAGGGCATCCAGCTGTAGAAATCAAGCCAAATCAGTTCCTGTATGAGCAAGGCATGGTCAGCCGACCAGACACTGCCCACAACAGGACAACCCGTCTAACCCATGCTAGCGTGGAAGAACAGACGTAAAACGGTGATGATGATGATGGTGACACACACACATAACCATACAAATACATATATATATATATATAGGAAAATGTATGACCCGGACGGAAGAACTCAAGCCGTTTCGACGGCTATTATATATATATATATATAAATATATATATATATATATAAACCTTATTATAAACCTTATCATAAACCTAACGAAAATCTAAGATATATACACAAAGAGTCTTGCCATCCCCCTATAGTTTAAAAAAATCTTATTTCCAATATTAGCCGTATGATTTCTACCTTATCTCCGTCTCTAGACATTTTTAACAAAGCCGCCCCTTATTATAATAAAGCCCTTAATAACAGCGGCTTTACAGAACACATTAAATATTTACCTACTCTTCCCCCTAAAACTAATCACAATAATAGGAAAAGGAAAATTATTTGGTTAACACCCCCCTTCTCTCTAACTTTCAAAACTAATGTAGGAAGGAAATTCCTTCACCTCTTAGACAAACATTTCCCCCCTAATCATAGATATTATAAGACATTTAATAGAAATGTAGTTAAAATCAGTTACTCTTGCTGCCCATCAATGTAGTCTAAAATTACCAATTCTAATCGTACGAGAATAAATCCAGATGCAGTTGCAGGATGAATGCCCATTACAGGGAAAATGTAATACCAAATCCGTTGTATATGAGGCCAAAGTGACATTTTTGATTAACAACCAGCCAGGAGTGAACGATATGTTGGCATGACTCAGGACAGGTTCAAAACCAGGTTTTATGCACATGTCGCTTCTTTTAAACACTCTGATAAAAGAATAGCAACGGCTCTCGCAAATAATTCAAAGATAAAAACATCCCGTACTCTATCGATTGGTCTATTTTAGACCATTTGAGGGAATACCAAAGGGGCACAAAGAATTGTTCTTTGTGAACCACTGAAAAATTTAGAATTCTATAAAACTTGAAAGCCACTTCAACTTGTCTGAACTCCAAGACCGAGTTCTTCAGATGTTGTCCTCACCTGAAATCACATCTGCTCTCTAACTGGATTGACATTCCTACGATGACTCAACCACCTTGAATTTCTTCTCTGCTCTTTACGCCTTACATCCACTACGATTTTTATTACTCTCTGAACTCACTTTCTATACCCTTATATCTTTTTCTCCCTTATCTCCCCTTATATTTTAACTTTTTCCTATGTTATTTATTTTCCTTATTCCCCCTTACTTTCTACCTTACCCTTTACATACCCACCTTTTTTATTTATAGATATTTATTTCTGTGTGTATGTATGTGTTGTGTATATGTCTATATATGTATATATATATATATATATATATGTATATATATATATATATATATATATATATATATATATATATATATATATATATATATATATGTATATATATATGTGTATATAATTATATATATATCTGTATGCATATGTATGTGTATATATATATATAGATATTTCTGTGTGTGTGTGTTTATATCTGTGTGTATATTTTTATTAAGGTGGTGACGTAACTTTTTGTATATATGTGTGTGTATATTAGTGTGTATATGTGTATTTATATATATATTTATATATATATATATAATAGCCGTCGAAACGGCTTGAGCTCTGCCGTCGGGGTCATACTTTTTCCTATATATATATATATATATATATATATATATATATATATGTATTTGTATGGTTGTGTGTGTGTGCGTGTGTATGTGTATGTATATGCATAATTACATACAGAATGATTTAATGTTTATTTTCATTGATTATTTGCTCCAGGAACATTGTTGAGTGCTCTAAATCAGCTATAAACATTTATACCTTTATCTATTTATTTATTTATTTATTACTTGTCGTATTTCCAAATATTTGTTTACCCCTTCCACCTTTTTATATTTATATATATATAATATTTATGTATTTTCTTATATATATATGTGTGTGTGTGTATATATATATATATATATATATATATATATATATGTGTGTGTGTATATATATATATATATATATATATATATGTGTGTGTGTGTGTGTGTGTGTGTGTGTGTGTGTGTGTGTGTGTGTGTATGTATGTATGTATTTATAAGTATGTATGTGTATGTGTATGTGTAAATGTGTGTATTGCTTACCACGTGTGTTTGTTTATTTATTTGTGTCCTTTCCTGTATCGCTGTCAACTTTATAATAATTTTTATTTTCTTAAGTCGTATTTTTTTTTTTATGTGACGGCCTATTGCATTATATGGTTGTTCATTGTTTTTTTTTCTTATAATTAATTGTGTGTGTGCGTATGTAGGTGTGTGTACATATATCTATATGCGTATGTAGGTGTGTGTACATATACATATATGTGTGTGCGTATGTATTCCTTTTCCAGCCTCACTTTCATATAGATTATATTTTTGTTTTTAAAATCCTCTGTCAATAAATACACCAGGATTTTTTCATTCTGATGACTGAAAGCAAATTTTGTTTGCTTTCAAGAAACCACTGGTAAATGAAATAATTATCTTATGTTGTTTATTACATAACTAAATATATATATATATATATATATATATATATATATATATATATATATATATATATATATATATATATATATATATATATATATTAAAATAACAGATTAAAGTTTAAGCAAAGAATCGCTGCTTTCACCCTTAACGGGATCTTCTGAAACTAACAAAGTCAATCTGTAAACGCAGAAGTGGATATTTCAAAAAACGTTGCAACCGGAGGAAGACAGCAAGACGATACTTTGGTTCGTGGAAACGTTCCCTGGCAAAGAACGGGGAAAAACGAATATAATACGTCATTATTTGGAGCGGTGAAAAACAATTACACGCAACGACAGAACCACGTTTATATATTTGCTCTACGGTTCTTATATATTTGATATATATTTATCCTTATCGAGCCCTCTTTGGATTTTAGTCTTCAAATTTATTTTTATTACTATATAAAATCAAATAGAGAAAAAGTTTTTAAATAAATTTTAAAAAATTCGCTGTACTTACTATATGTGCCTTTACCGCGGTTTCAAGCCTCAGAATAAACGCAAAATCGAAGTGGACTTCCATTGAGAAGGGAGCTATCTTCAGAAGGCTCTTCTCCCTCGGAGAATATAAAATTCCCGAGTTCAAATCACAAACTGACGCCATACAAAACCATTCCCAAATGAGAGCGAATGATGAGAGAAATAATTCTGTCTGGTGCCGTGTGCAAAGACAAAAGGCATGGTTGACAGGTCAATATCCTGCCACTAGAAATAGCAGCAGTCCAAACGGCCAAAGTTTTATCTCTACCTTAGGGGTAGATCAATAATAATAAAGTATGAATTCCTACGTGTAAAAAATACATATAGGGAAACAAGTATTATCCAACCGTATGCCAATGTGGTTCTATGGCGGGTTAATAAATTAACAAGACAGAACATATAAAATCAAGGTCTAGCAAATAGAGAAAATGTTTTAAAATAAAATTTAAAAAATTCGGTGTACTTACATATATATATATATATATATATATATATATATATATATATATAATTGTTTCTTCTTTTGGCACAAAGCCGGCAATTACACCAGTACATTACTGGTACTTTATTTTATCAACCCCGTAAGGATGAAAGGCAAAGTTACCCTCGGCGGGATTTGAACTCAGATCGTAAAGGGCCGTAACTCTATGCTGCACAGCATGGCGTCCGACCCTCTACCGATACTGCCAATCCGACCCTTATATATAATGTATATACTTTAGAAGCGTCATGCTGCTAATAAAAACACACAATTCATTATCAACTCCCAGTCGGTTAGTTTAATAACCAGACGTTGTCATCAAATTTCTTTCGTCACACATTCCGTGACCTCCCGAGAGACTACATTTGTACTTATTTTGTGTCTCTCCTTTGTTCTGTCCTACACCATTTTGTTTTGTGAGCTGTATATTTGGGCTGTGCATGCGCTTTATACCGGTTTGTGTGCGTTTATATTTATTTATCTAATTTAATATATATATTTGATTATTTATTTATACATTTATTTACTTGTCACTTGTTGATTACATGTTTCATTTGTGGGTGTCTTGTCTGTTTTATTTGTTCAGTTCTGGTGTGTCTCTATATGTCTTTATCGTGCCCCTAGTTACTAGTTACTATTATATATATATATATATATATATATATAAATATAAATATGTGTGTGTGTGTGTGTGTGTTTATATATATATATATATATATATATATATATATACAGGGTTTGGACAAGACAATGGAAAGACCTAGCATCATAGCATCATAATTTTGAAATATCTATAAAACCGTCAAAAGCTTGTTTATTTTTATTGTTCTCGAGGTGGTCATTAAGCTCTGCGGTAATTTTGGGAGCTGTACTTTTGTGATCCTTTCTAACAATTTGCGTAAGAGTCCGACGGTCCTTATCTGAAAGTTTTGGTTTTCTACCGGAGTTTTGTTTCGACGAGGAGTTTTTTCCTTCTTTCTCAAAGGCTGTCATTACTATCGAGACAGTACTTCTTGATACACCAAACATTTCGGCTGTTTTCGTTACGCTAGCGCCCGCCATACGAGCACCAACAATTTAACCTCTTTGAAAGTCCGATAGATCTGTAATTTTAATGAATTTTAATTACCTTTTTCTGATGATATCTGAAAAGAAACAGCAATTTTAACAAAACATATTAAGCAAGACTAATAATAAATAAAATAAACAAGCTTTTGACTGTTTTATAGATATTTCAAAATTATGATGCTATGATAGCAGGTGTTTCCATTATTTTGTCCAACTCCTGTATATATGTGTGTGTGTGTGTGTGTGTGTGTGTGTGTGTGTGTGTGTGTGTGTGTGTGTGTGTGTGTGTGTGTGTGTGTGTGTGTGTGTGTGTGTGTGTCTATATGTGTATATATATTTCGTTGATTTGGTCTGGAGAAAGATTCGGTATCCATGACATTCTCATCTCACCGATTAACCAATACGATTAATACCATTGATGTTACCCTACGGAGTGGACCAGGAGCTCGGCCGTACCCTGGTAGTATTAAACATGCTTGACACAGCCCAACGAAATTTAAGTACATACATATGGCACTGTTGTAACTGATGTTACATTACTCATCTTACGTAAGAATTCAATACGTCACGAGGATTTTATATTTGCAGGTGAACAATTGTTGTTTCAAACCATTTTTCCTGGTCGTTTTACATACACAAATGCTGGATGTTGTCAGTCAGCTATTCTCAACAATGATGGATGCAGGTGTTGCATCTACAATACAGTGGATATGATTGCATCTCTTCCATCGTAGTTTGCAGTCACCTATAAATGGAGGATATGTGCTTAAGATTTTCTCTTCTCCATAGTTGAGTGCAACAAGCGGATGAAATTAAGTATCATATCTGAACGAATTTAATTAGATATTTATACCTGAAAAACCTTTTATCTCATGCCTATTCGTTCAGATTTGACCTGAGGCAAAAGAAAGTAGACTACTACAAGAAATGTAATTGTTTGATGACCACACATTCAACAGGGGTGATTACAATAAAATAAAGAATTGAAACCATATCACTGCATCAGCTCACTAGAAGTCGGACAACTAATTTACAGTAATGGTAACCAACGAAAATGAAAATAGCGCCGAAGAGAGCAGGTGAGACAGCTAGGGTGGAACAGAGAATAAACGAAAACCAGCATGAAACACATAATTAACTAGCTGACGAAATAAAGGAAGAATGGAGTAAAGCAACATAAGTAGCAAAACCAGTTTTGTGCAAGTGTGTGTACTGTATATATTAATCCGTTTATCTTCTGTAGACATAAGTGTCACACTGGAACTAATGAAACTCCCCCCATTACGCCATCTTGTCTGTTAATCCTTATAGAAATTTGGCGCCATGCCGATTTAAAAAAAAGTTCAAGCATGCTGACAAAATCCTTCATAAACACACCCGATAATTCTCTCTCTCTCTCTCTCTATATATATATATATATATATATATATATATATATATATATATATATATATATATCAAGTAAAATATTTTCGAAACAGCCAGCGGGTTTGGAATTATTATAAATGTAAGCTATCGCCGTATTTTGACTAAAGAAATTAAAGAAATTATTTAACCCGATAGTGGGGTTAAGAACCCTCGGTGAAATGGAAAACGATGTGTATTGACCTTCATGTACGTCAATACTCATCTTTTTCCATTTCTCCGAGGGTTCTTAACCCCACTATCAAGTTAAATAATTTCTTTAATTTCTTTAGTCAAAATACGGCGATAGCTTACATTTATAATAATATATATATATATATTTCTATCTATCTAGCTATCTGTGTCTCTCTCACTCTCTCTCTCTCTCTCTCTCTATATATATATATATATATATATATATATATATATATAACTATCTTTCACACACACACTCACACACACTCACACACGCACACACCACACACACACATATGCTTATTCGCAATGTGGTAGACCATAGATGTCTTTTGACTAGGACTGTTGTTTGTAAACGAGGTGAATATTACTGTTATTAATTGTATCCATTCTAGAAATAAAAGAAGAAAAGAAAAGACAATACAAACATCAACCATTGGAGCATTTGAAGTTAGACCCTAGAATCAGGAATCTGTATTATATAAACCATTAAACTGGATTGGAATAGCTGGAATTTCTAACACTATTAACATAAATGTGTGTTTATGAAAACAAATACCATATGTTTTTGTATAATAAACATACGAGAGCTTCGCTATGAATTTCTTTTTAAAGCTGTGATAAAAAAAAACTCTTAGTGAGACATTCGTATGTTTATTATACCTAAACATATATTAATATATTATATGCTTTCATATACCTCTCACGATCAATCACGTTATGTTAGGGCAATTTCTAATACTATTAGCATGTAAATTAGCTTATCTTATCTTTCGATAATCCAACGAGGAAAGATGTAATATTTCAGGAGTTTTAATGTAGATTAACTTCAATTCATCACACAGTTTTACACAACCGTCTCCTGCACTCCAAAACTAGAAATTAACAGTTTGGTTTTATACTTCTATATTTGTGTCAAAATTATCAAAAAAAAAAAAAAAGAAATCTTGTTGATTCGTTGTTGAACGAAACATGATGGCGAATCTTTCTGAATAAAACGTATATCAATATTCTGGGTCGAATTTGTTCGTCGCCTTCCTGGTAATCGATAAATTATATTACAGGTAATTGCTACAGTCGATATAATCGGCCATTCCGTCCCTAAAATTAGTTGAAATCATTATAGTTATTGCCCAAAGGGAGGCAGCATATGAGAATCGATGAAATAAAAGATAGGCTTTTTGGAGAAGGTAATTATGATCTTTGACTTTTTGGTTTGAAATACCGCTTGTACTGATTCCCGATATTACGTTTGACGTAAGCACTTATAAATATTTTTCTCACAGGATGCCAAACGAAAATCTTGTACATATTAATAAATTTTCTAATCATTTTCTGACTTAGTCATACAGGTCTAGTAAATAATAACAGCAGCCGTATCACAAGTATTGTGTCCGATGTAAAACAGTTTACTCATTCACCATACTAATATGTCTATGCAGCGGATTTCATGACGAAATGCAATATAAACTATATAGCCAAACTTCGGCAAATGCAACATCACCTGGTTTAATATATAGTGTGTGAGTATGTGATTATGCTTGTGTTTTATGTATGTATGTACATACGTACGTATGTATGTATGTACGTACGTACGTATTTATGTATGTACGTACGTACGTATTTATGTATGTATGTATGTACGTATGTATGTGTATATGTATAGCTGCATAGATAGACAGTCAGACAAAGAGGCAGGTAGATTGATATAGGGACTGTCGATTCGCTAATTAGAACCATCACGAGCCTCGTGAGTTGGAATGGCTCTTACAGCGCATTTCCCTTACCATCTTTCGGGGAAACGCCTTCTCCATTCTATCCACCGGAGCTGTGGAGAGGCCACCAATATGATTACTTAACCTTTTGTATATGGACTGGAGTATATAACTGTTGTTGAGTCAGCCATCTATTACAGACTAAGTATTTTAACACCATATAAATTATGAGGAAGAAAGATATGTGCTCACTCTTTACGTATATCAATGTAGTGTCTCCATTTCATAAGCTCTAATTTGGCTTCACTGAATAGCTGCACACAGGTATTATATTGTATAACCTACAGGTGTATGGACCGCTATACATATTTTTAAATTACAATTTATAATATGCGACATGTTAAAGTGCCTTGCATTACAAGTTCTCAAACCTCATTCACTTAACGAGTGGGTGGAACTCGGAGAATCGGACCAAGGAAACAATATTTTCATTGGTCTTTACATAGCTGATACTATCTACCTATTGCACTATTGACAGCAAGAGCAGCATGAAATGGAGTGTCATGCTCAAGGACATAACGCATAGGCCGGTCCGGGAATCAAAGTCATAACTTAACGATTGCGAATCCAATTATATAAAAACTAGTTAACGTGAGTTAAACTGGTTGATTTCATAGGATGACGGGCATTTAAAAATGCCAGTCTGTCTCACTAAAGAACCACAACATGACCTCTTCCGCGCTCTCTACGATGGTATATTTTTAGAGTGACCTCCCCTATTGATATGTTTAAACGGAAGCTAACGGTTGCCTCAATGAAAGTGACCATACTATGCGCGGACAATCAATAGATGAATATATATATCCCCACTCTCAAGCGTGAACCTAAACCTAACACCTTTCGTAACTGTACTCCTTGTAGTTGTTATTTACTTTTCCAATATATACATATATATATATATATATATATATATGTGTGTGTGTGTGTGTGTGTGTGTGCGTGTATAATGATTATATCATCTTGGCAGATGGTGGCCGTTTCACCGTCAACACTCTCTCATGTGCAACGAGGTATCTTTTCAATCCACCAATAAAAGTTAGGTCCAAGATCGTACATCCAGTCTCTGAAAACACTCCAAAATGGTGCATGTCAGCACAGATGACTAGGGAACCATTGTTGCTCCCACCTATACTACATTTCCTAAGTTGACGAAACTACGGAAGTGGCGGTATTTCATTGGGGAAAATGCGTGTACTCTACATTAGCTGTAGCAATAAACCCAATATCTATACGATGTCAAAAACCAGAGACCTGGACTGCATTGGCTGTGAAAATAAAATAATCGATGACAATATGGAAGGAAGAAGCCTGCATATTATGTGTTATAGTGGCAAGCATTTGAACACGTTTGACGCTCTCTAAATGTCAGTGGCTATTATCTGTTAAGAAGCATAAGCAAGTAACCAGGCTCATCACTTAGTCATAATATATGAATATTTAAATTCTACATCGATACTGAATTTTCGTTCTTACGCCCGTCAATAGTTCACGTAATCTGAGGTCTTGAATAATCGCCCCCCCCCCCCCTCACGCTTATTAAATTTTCAGATATTCTTCACACCCCCCTCCCTGTTTTTATTTCAACCCCACTCGCTTATTAAATTTTGCTAATCTATCTCCGGCAAAATGTTATTGTAAGTGATTCATATTGATACAGCAGCTGTAGAATCTAATAATGGTTTCTTATATAGGCAGAAGCCCAGCAAATTTGGGTGAGGGGAAAGTCGATTAAATCGACCCCGTAAGGATGAAAGGCAAAGTTAACCTCGGCGCGATTTGAACTGAGATCATAAAGGGCCGTAACTCTATGCTGCAAAGCATGGTATCTGACGCTTTACCGATACTGCCAATCCACTTTCATTTTACATTTAAAAAAAAAAAACATTATATATGACAAAAAAAAGAATACTAGCAATTGACAATTGGTGATATGTGGAGAAAAAGTTATGACATGACAAAAACATTTACTGTGAAAGTTAACCTAATATATTACAGTGTTATTATCAAATATCAACCAAGATATAAAAAAGAACTTCGATATGCGATAAACATAACCAGTACATAAATTGTAGTCCATATGCAACTAGATATGTGTTTTGGTAGTTCAGGGAGAAAAATATAACTATGCCCCTGATATGTATATATATATATAGGTGAGTACGTTGAATTAAATCTCTATACTTGAACTCCTGAATACAGTTTAATGTAGCATTGATAGCATTGATTAAGAAGTCAAATACAAATATATCAAAATATAACTCTGGTCGGTGGAGATAGCGTCCATGAATGTTATTAATTTTTCAAAGAAAGAAATATCAGAATATACCACGGAGTCACATTACTATTGTTAACAATTATTCTTCTATCACATAGTGGTTTATAACATATGGAATATATGAAAATAACACAATATGGATACAATATAGTTTATGGTGTGCATAAGATATTTTTATATACTAACAATTACATTCAATTTATCTGCTGTATACTCTTCATCTCATTCTTTTTTTTGTCTCTGTCTCTGTCTCTATATGTATAAATATGTGTGTGTGTGTGGATGAATGTGTGCGTGTATGTTTTGTATATATATATATGTGTGTGTGTGTGTGTCTACGAAAAGAAAATTGAAACACAGTACAATGAAGAAATATATTAGTTTAACGTTTTATATAGTAAGAAAAGAGACTTTGCGTTTCACTCATTAGTCTGTCACCAGAAGATAGAATGAAAGATGAAAGACGAGTTATATTGATTGATATTAAAAGAGAAAAAACGGAAAAATGTGTTTAGTACAAGAGCCGTATGTGTTCAGCTATTTGGGGATATATATATATATATATATCCCCAAATAGCTGAACACATACGGCTCTTGTACTAAACACATTTTTCCGTTTATATATATATATATATATATATATATATATATATATATATATATATATATATATATATATATATATATATATATATATAACGAAGGAAGTGTGGTAAGGAACCAGGTAGATCATAACGCACCAGAGTACTCAATACTTAGGGTAATAGAGTGGGTAATAGGAAAATGTTCAAGACCACGGCGGCAGAACTCAAGCCGTTTCGACGGCTATTTCTGGACCCAGCCGTCGAAACGGCTTGAGCTCTGCCGTCGGGGTCTTGAAGATTTTCCTATATATATATATATATATATATATATATATATATATATATATATATATATATATATATATATATATTCATTAGTTAAGCAAAACAAGACCACAAATTTCACAAGGAAGACATTATTAAAAGATTGTCAACATATTTTAGCTTGATGTAAGGAATGTAGAGAATAATAATAATAATATCAATAATAATAATGTGTTTTATTATTATTATTGTTGTTATTCCTTGAATCTCAGTCATTGATGTTGGTTAACTGGAAAGTCCGTTGGAATGAATATCAAGCCACTACCTGCAGACTCAGATATTCAGGACGTATCGGAGGGTTCTTGCTATTCCAAGCAAGCATGCCTTTTGAAGCGTTCCAAAAGCGTGAAGGGGCCGATTTTCTTTAACCATCCCTGGAAACTTTTGGAGATAGTCCCCAGTGCGCCTATGACAATCGGGATCACTTTGACTTCATGGCAGTTCCAAATCCTTTTCACCTCCCACTTTAGGTCCTGGTATCGGTTAATTTTCTCCCTCTCCTTCTCTTGCACTCTCGTGTCGAAAGGGCAGGCCACATCCACAATCAGACACGATATTTTTTCTTTGTCCACAACCACCAGGTCAGGTCTATTGTGTTCCAGTTTTTTGTCCGTCTGTATCCTAAAATCCCACAGCACCTTCACCTGATTGTTCTCCATCACCGCCTCTGGCCTATGCTCATACCATTTCTCAGAATGTGGTAAATTGTTTACTTTGCACAGGTGCCAGTGGATCACCTGCCCATCACATCGTGTCTCCAGCCCTTATAGTGGGTCTGGGCTAGGTGTTTACACTCGGACACAATGTGAGCCACAGTCTCCTCTCTCTCTCCACAGATCCTGCACAGTGGGCTATCCTCCTCCTTGTAAATATGGTGCTTCAACCACTTCGTTTTGAGGGCCTGCTCCTGCGCAGCCATTAGCATTCCTTCTGTAGCCTTTTTGAGGTTTCCTCTTCTCAACCAGTTCCATGTCTGTGGATCTCTAAATTCAGTTTTCTCAAAGAAGGTACTATGAAGGGATTTTCCCTTAAGGCTGCTCTTCCTCCTTGATGTTATTTCCTCCTTGGATATCCCCTGGCCCACTGTCCCCTCCTTCAGTACAGTTCTGAGCATTGGCTCCTTACTATAGGTCACGTATTTGTATAGGTTGTTTTTCTCCATCTGAACACAGTCCTCTATGCTGATAAGACCTCTTCCACCCTCAGATCTCCTTAGGTAGAGTCTATCGACATCACTCCTCTTGTGGAACATGTTGTAGATAGTCAATAGCTTCCTAGTCTTCCTATCCATTTCTTTTTGTTCAGCAACATTCCATCTCAGAATTCCCGCACTGTACCTAATAATAGACACAGCTCGGGAATTTACTGCGCTTATGGCATTTCTGCTGTTTTATTATTATTGATATTATTATTATTATTCTCTACATTCCTTACATCAAGCTAAAATATGGTGACAATATTTTAATAATGTCTTCCTTGTGAAATTTGTGGTCTTGTTTTGCTTAACTAATGAATATTTCCAGCTCTGTGCACCTAACCTCTGCATGAACCCAGCCACCTAGCTACTTTCCACTGCATATTGCACATTGAGCACATGCCTTTACGCTTTGGCTTCTAACTAATTCACCAATCTCTCCCCTCCTATCTCCTCTCCTATCTCCATCTCTCTCTTTAAGATCGGTTACTCTTGAACTGTATATATATATATATATATATATATATATTTAATACAATAACAGAGATAGTTTAAAGCTAAACTCTGACTGGTAAACATCTCACTCAACAAACATTAGTTTATATTTAAATACAAACCCAATTTAAGTGTTTGGGGGTGCTTTACAATATGTATAATGTGGAAAAACCAGTTGTATTATTTTATGAGATATAATTAATGTTAAAGTATATCTCTCTTTCCAAACAATTGTTTCATTATAAGTTTTCTACAAGTTGGGAGAATATTTCCAGTTTATGTAGAAGCCTAATGTATAGTCATGTAAGAGTATGTTTAGGCGGGTGCTTATAAATCATCAGTGGAAGCCCGTTAAACTTTGATATAAGAAAGTAATTCTTACCGCAGTCAAAAATCGTGTCTGTTAAGTTGCTCTTTCTCGCCTCGAATGACCGCCAAATTTGAAATTCCAGCAGTTTTTGACTGAGGAAGTATCATAGCGACACGAAGCGGGAAGGGGAGATAACTACGATCCACGAAAGGAAAAAAATAATAATATACACGCGGGTTAATTAGTTTTTTCGAAAACATTATCAATCCAACGTGTTAAGAACTCAATTGAAAATAAAAAAATAAATATATGCGTGTATAAATTACACACGCATATAGATATTTTCTTAGCCTAAATCAGAAGTTGTACCCGAATAATATATATATATATATATATATTAATAATAATAAATGTGAAGACTAAAATCCGAAGAGGGCTCAATAAGGATAATATATATATAAAATATATAAAACCGTAGAGCAAATATTTATTAAAATAACAGATTAAAGTTTAAGCAAAGAATCGATGCTTTTTTCACCCTTAACGGGATCTTCTGAAAGGTCAGTCAGATCTGTATATTAGCAGATCCACTGATCAGCCATATTTGTATATCAGCAGATATAATCGAATATTATTAGGTTAACTTTGCCTTTCATCCTTACGGGGTCGATAAAATAAAGTACCAGTAATGCACTGGGATAATTGCTGGCCTTGTGCCAAAAGTAGAAATAATTATTATTAATATTCGAAAAACTCAGATTACATTTATTGTATTCAGCCATGTAGAACAATAACTTTTTATTAGTTATTTGAATATGGTGAAGCCGGCCATTAATCGCTCGTATACATGAAACTGACTGGACTATCTTCCTATATGCAAATCTGGCTGATCAGTGGATCTGCTAGTATGCAGATATGATGGATCAGCCAGTCTGCGAATTTGCAAATCAGGCCGATCAGTCACTGTATATTTTAGAAAATATCATATATTTTCACTAGCTCTGACAGTTGGCAGGTGAACAGTGATCTGTACTGATGAAGGGTAATCACCCAGAAACATTAGTGTCTGCAGTTCTGTTTACATGCCAACACAAAAGCAAGAATGAGGGGCTCATTATACTGACATGGCTTTAAAAAGAAGTTTGTTTGTATAATTGCAAACGAGTCAAATATTATTATCATTAATTTTCGAAAAACTCAGATTACATTTATATATATATATATATATATATATATATATATATATATATATATATATATATATATATATATATATATAATAGTAATAACCGAAAGATATATACTTTAGATCATTTCTATTTATTTTATTATAATTATTTCGAAGATGCAAAGTTTTATGTATAACATAAACCAAAACATGTCCTCTTCAGACAAAATACATATGAGATGTATATATTTATTTATTTAATGTTGAAATGGCTTCTACAGGACTAGAAATGTTTCATTAGGGAGAAATCTTGATGAAACAGTTCTAGTCCTGTAGAAGCGTACTGCACGCACTCGTCCAGTGTCCGAGCATTGCTGACTTGTGGGTTTATGTCGAACACCTGCTGTCACGTGTAGGACGGATCCAACTATCAGCTGAGTCCATCGTGAGGATTGCCCCGCTCACTTCCTTTAGCAGGGAAGAGAAGGCAGTTTTTATCTGTCTGATGGCCATGGCGAAAGAGATAGTATGGTGGACACGTTTGAAAGGGCTGAAGACGAGCACTTACCTCTTCGGTGATGCCCTGAATAACTTTTTCAAATTTCATTTGAAAAGGAAAATCAGGGTAGAGAGGGAAGTGCTCTCTTCCCAGCATTTTGTTGAAAGATGGGTGAGAGAAGCAAGTATGGCCCGAGTGAATGGGCCTACTCTGAGTATGTGTCTGTAAATTAAAGGTGGAAAACTGGGAGAGGGCATTTGCCCTCGTGGTCAGGGTCACTGTGGCCTTTTAATGGGCTTTCTCCACAAATGTCCCTCGGAAGTCTCACCCCTATTGGGGAATTTTTCATTGTTATTTTTTTGTTACATCCTCTGTTTTTGTTTTTTTACACGCAGAAATGCCCATTTGTACCGTCCTGTATTGTCCTGTACTGTCCTAAATGTCTACTTTATGTAAACGCTAGTGGTGAATAAAGAAAGCATTATTATTATTATTATTATAGTTGCATTTATCTTGCTTTATGTTCATACGAGTTATCACCAAGTCACAACCAGTGACCTCAAGAGACAACAAGGTCCGCCATGTTCAAGGAAGAACATACATACTCACACATGCATCTTTAGTATTTAGACTTGTGATGTACTTATATTGACAGAATCTTCCTTAGTATATGGCAGTTACCATTAGTACTATCTTTTGTATTTCTCCTATACGCGGGTTTCCTGGGATTTGCGATAAGTAATCATTAGACCCCTTAGGTATCATTCCCAGAGCGCCTACAACCACTGGTATTGTTTTAGTTCTCAATTTCCACATTTTTCCAATTTCTATCTCTAGGTCCTTATACTTGCTCAATTTTTCAAATGTTTTTATAGATACATTCTTGTCTATTGGAACAGACATATCAATTAGCAGGCATACCCTCTTTTTAAAGTCCTTCAATATTATATCAGGTCAATTTGCATCTATTTTTCGGTCTGTTTGAATGCTAAAGTTCCACAAGATTGAGATGTGATCTTTTTCAAGTATGGGAGGTGGTTGATGCTCCCACCAATTCTTTTGATGGGGCAGGTCAAAATGCTTACACATTATCCAATGTATGTATTGTGCAGCTCTGTCATGCCTGTTTAGGTATTCGGTTGGAGCTATAGGACTGCACATTGAAATTATATGGTCAATGGTCTCTGGTTGTTTTTTGCATACACGGCATAATGGGCTGCATCCATTTTTTATTATGTAGATAATCCAATTGTCGCAGTTTTCAACGCAATGTCTAACTGGATTAACCCACGTCCTCCTTCTTTCCTTGGGAGATATATTCTATCTGTATCTTCCTTAGGGTGATGCATTCTGTGCATGGTTAAGAATTTTCTAATTTTTGTATGGAGCCTACGGATCTCTGTTCTTGACCAGTTGATGACATTGTAACTGTAGGTTACTACTGGTATGGCAAGCGTGTTTATGGCATCGATCCTATTCCTTGCATTCAATTCCGTTCTTAAGATTGCTCTTACTCTGCGGTAACATTCCTTCCTTATCCTTTCCCTCATTGTCGAGTGCTTGATTCTGTCTCCTTCACAAACACCTAGATATTTGTAAGTTTTTTCTTGATCAAGTTCTCTTATCACGTTCCCCCGATCAAGATTAATGTCTGAACTCTTCAGCAGCTTTCCTCTGGTGAAGAAGAAAGAAAGGGACCAGAACCAACTGGACGAATGAATTGAATAGAACTGTTATGCAATGTTACCTGAAGAGTAACCCCAAGAGTAAGCCTATAGGAAACGCATGCATAACATCTGGAACGAGATTGGTGTATTTAAATTAGATGAACAAAAATTGGCCGGGCAGGCTCGGGTAATAAGAACTAATGGGTGGATAAGCGAGCTGGAACTGGAGGAACTGAGCAGAGAGATTAGGTTGGAAATGGAGAGTGGAGTATGCCAGGCAAACGAGCCAGTGGTAAATGAAGGTGAAGAGGTTGAGAGAACGGAGGAACCATCCGAAGCAGACAATGATCTGAATGCTGAAATAAATAATACCTGGAACAAAGATACAGCCATTGAGGAGATGAATGCTGACGGGCGAGGACAAGTTTTGGTTGATATCCTAAACTTAGTGGTAGATGAAATGAACAATTATAGTGGGAAACCTATGAACCTAAGATTTGTAGACAGGAAAAAGTTAAAAGAAACAACAGCTAAGGTAAACAAAGTCATCCCATACCTTGAGGCGAGGAGCCTTCACCAGTGCCACAAATTCCTCAAAGCAACAGCAAATGCCGCGAGGAAATTACTTGGTGGAAGAAACGACTGAATGGTCAAATCAGGGAAATGAGAAATGACATTGGAAAGCTTGAGTCCCTACTGAATGGGACATTAAAAAACATAGACACTAAAAATAGACTGGAAATAAAGTACAAAACTAGGAGGAAAAAGCTAAATATTATTATAGAGGAACTGAAGCAACGCATTGTAGCAAAGAGTGCAAAAATTAGGCGATACGAGAGCAGAGTCAGTCAGTATAGACAGAACCGCATGTTTGACAACAACCAGAAGATGCTGTTTGGACAGCTTGAAGGGAAAGAAAGAGGCAACGACTTGATCCCTGAGGCGGAACAAACTAAGACATTCTGGAGAGGAATATGGGAGCAGGATGTTAAACATAATGACCAGGCAGTGTGGATTGAGACAGTACAAAAAGAGATTAGTGAACAGTCACACCAACAAACTGATGTGAGTATCACAGTTGAAACTCTTAAGGGGCAGGCCAAAAAACTAACCAACTGGAAATCACCAGGCCCAGATGGTGTGCAGGGGTATTGGATTAAAAATATAACATCCCTCCACCCGAAACTGACAACCATGTTCAATGACTGCTTGATGTCAGGTGAGGTACCAGAGTGGTTGACAAAAGGTACCACAGTTCTGGTAATGAAAGACCGAATCAAGGGTAATGATGTTACCAACTATAGACCTATCACATGTCTGTCCGTAATGTGGAAACTGTTGACAAGCATTGTGTCTGAGGAAATCTACCATCACCTCCACAAAAACAACTTGTTACCGGACGAACAGAAGGGATGCCGAAAGAAGTCCCGTGGTACAAAGGACCAGTTACTTATTGATAAGATGGTAATGAGGAATTGCAAGAGGAGACACACTGGTCTTGCCATGGGATGGATAGACTACAAAAAGGCATTTTACATGGTGCCTCATTCTTGGATCACCAAAAGCCTAGAGATCTTCAAGGTGGCAGATACCATCAGACAGTTGTTGGGCAAAATATGAAGTCCTGGAAAACAGAATTAACATCAGCTGGAGAATCCTTGGGAGGTGTGAAGATCAAGAGAGGTATCTTCCAGGGAGATAGTCTGTCCCCTCTGTTGTTTGTCCTTGCCCTGACCATTATGCGAAAAGTGAGAGCAGGATACAAGTTGGGAAAGGGAGAGCTTACCATCAATCACCTCCTCTTCATGGACGATCTTAAGCTTTTCGGGAAGAGTGAGAAGGAGTTGGATGTGCTTGTCGACACTGTCCGTATTTTCAGCAATGATATATGTATGCAATTTGGTATTAGTAAGTGTGGAGTCCTTGTGATGAAGAGGGGTAAATTGAGCAGAAGCAACGGAATCCAGGTACCAACAGGTGAGATGTTAAAGGAAATTGACACTGAAGAAGGATACAAGTATTTGGGTGTTCTGGAGGCTGATGACATCAAGAACAAAAAAATGAAGGAATTGATAAGAAATGAATACATTCGGAGAGTAAGGAGCGTATTAAAGTCACATCTGAACAGTAGGAATGCCATAAGTGCAGTAAATTCCCGAGCTGTGTCTATTATTAGGTACAGTGCGGGAATTCTGAGATGGAATGTTGCTGAACAAAAAGAAATGGATAGGAAGTCTAGGAAGCTATTGACTATCTACAACATGTTCCACAAGAGGAGTGATGTCGATAGACTCTACTTAAGGAGATCTGAAGGTGGAAGAGGTCTTATCAGCATAGAGGACAGTGTTCAGATGGAGAAAAACAACCTACACAAATACGTGACTGATAGTAAGGAGCCAATGCTCAGAACTGTACTGAAGGAGATGACAATAGACCAGGGGATGTCCAAGGAGGAAATGACAACAAGGAGAAAGAGCAGCCTTCATGAAAAATCCCTTCATAGTACCTTCTTTGAGAAAACTGAATTCAGAGATCCACAGACATGGAACTGGTTGAAAAGAGGAGACCTTAAAAAGGCTACAGAAGGAATGTTAATGACTGCGCAAGAGCAGGCCCTCAAAACGAAGTGGTTGAAACACCATATTTACAAGGAGGAGGCTAGCCCACTGTGCAGGATCTGTGGAGAGAGAGATGAGACTGTGGCTCACATTGTATCCGAGTGTAAACACCTAGCCCAGACTCACTATAAGAGCTGGAGACAGGATGTGATGGGCAGGGTGACTGGCACCTATGCAAAGTAAACAATTTACCACATTCTGTGAAGTGGTATGAGCATAAGCCAGAGTCCGTGATAGAAAACGATCAAGTGAAGATGCTGTGGGATTTTAGGATACAGACGGACAAGAAACTGGAGCACAATAGACCTGACCTGGTGGTTTTGGACAAAGAAAATAGATCGTGTCTGATTGTGGATGTGACCTGCCCATTCGACACGAGAGTGCAAGAGGAGGAGAGGGAGAAAATTAACCGATACCAGGACTTAAAGTGGGAGGTAAAAAGGATTTGGAACTGCCATGAAGTCAAAGTGATCCCGATTGTCTTAGGCGCACTAGGGACTATCTCAAAAGGTTTCCAGGGATGGTTAAAGAAAATTGGCCCCGCCACGCTTTTTGGAACGCTTCAAAAGGCATGGTTGCTGGGAACAGCAAGAACCCTCCGATACGTCCTGAATATCTGAGGCTACAGGTAGTGGCTTGATATTCATTTCAACAAACTTTCCAGTTAACTAACATCAATGACTGAGACTCAAAGAACAATAATAATAATAATAATAATAAAAATAATAATCGGACAAGAAACTGGAACACAATAGACCTGACCTGGTGGTTTTGGACAAAGAAAAAAGATCGTGCCTGATTGTGGATGTGGTCTGCCCATTCGACACGAGAGTGCAAGAGAAGGAGAGGGAGAAAATTAACCGATACCAGGACTTAAAGTGGGAGGTAAAAAGGATTTGGAACTGCCATGAAGTCAAAGTGATCCCGATTGTCATAGGCGCACTAGGGACTATCTCAAAAAGTTTCCAGGGATGGTTAAGGAAAATTGGCCCCTTCACGCTTTTAGGAACGCTTCAAAAGGCATGCTTGCTGGGAAGAGCAAGAACCCTCCGATACGTCCTGAATATCTGAGGCTGCAGGTAGTGGCTTGATATTCATTTCAACAAACTTTCCAGTTAACTAACATCAATGACTGAGATTCAAAGTGTAATAACAATGATAATAATAATAATAATAATAATAATAATAATAATAATAATAATAATAATGTTTTCTTTATTAACCACAAGGGTTCACATAAAGTAGACATTAAGGACGGTACAGGACAATACAGGACGGTACATATGGGCATTTCTGCGTGTAAAAAAACAGAGGATGTAATAAAATAACAAAGAAAAATTCCCCAATAGGGGGGAGACTTCCGAGGGACATTTGTGGAGAAAGCCCATTAAAAGACCACAGTGACCCTGACCACCAGGGCTCTCTCCCAGTTTTCCATCTTTAATTTACAGACACATACTCAGAGAAAGCCCATTCATTAGTTGGATCCGTCCTACACGTGACAGCAGGTGTTCGACATAAACCCACAAGTCAGCAATGCTCGGACACTGGACGAGTGCGTGCAGGTCGGTTTCGTCGCCCTGTGCGCATTTCGGACATGCCCGGCTGACGGCACCTCCATGCCTGTAGAGTTTATCCCGAACTGGCAAAGCTCCCCGGTAGTACTGCCAGGCCAGGGATTTCTGGAAGTTGTCCATATGCCCCGGCCCGAAAGTCCTTCCGAAGAGATTGGCTAGTTGATTTTCGTCGACGCCTAGAGTTTCTCCAAATACGTCGTCGCTCTTACCCTCCACTAATCCCCTATAGAACGCCAAGGTGGAGTTTCCACCGATCACATTGCCCGATTGGTCGAGGGCTGTGAGCGCCTGAAGACATTCCAGTCTCCAAGCGCTCCCTCTCGGTCTTCGCTTGACCCAGGACTGCAGCTCCGTCAAGGAGACGAGCTGGGGAAAAACGTGTCTAGCAAACGGCGACAACACCTGATCACCGTCGAGGAAGAGGTGGAGATGTCGTAGCCTGAGCGCGTGTCTGCGCATCATCAGCCACGGCATGCCCAGCCCTCCACGTAGCGGGTGTTGACAGCAGATGGACCGCCTGACTATCGGAATCGGAGCGCGTCCCTTCCACAAGAAGCGAAAGAGCAAACGCTCCAGCGCAGTCAGGCGGGGCTTAGGACATGGTACGACGGTCAGGCGGTAGTAGATGACGGACGCAATGTACGCGTTAGCCACCTCCGCTCGACCTTTCAGGGATAGCTTCCTCTCGGCCCATTTCTGAGTGAGAGAAGCCACCCTGCTCGTCACCTCGTCCCAGTTTTTGTCCGTCTGGAGGTCTGGACCGAACCAGACGCCTAGCAATTTAACCGGTCCGTCCGTCCAGCGCCCGACGACGCTGTTGGAAGGCATTGATCAAAGACCCACCTGTGCCAGGTTCCCTAGCTACCCTCTCTACGATGTATCGCATGAGGTGGAGGTTGTCGTGGATGGATCTGTCTGGAATGGCGCATGTCTGTGTCTCTCCCACCAGACTACCAACGACAAGCGCCAACCTCTTTGCTTGCACCTTGGCCAAAATCTTGAACTCTGTGTTTAGCAGAGTTATGGGCCTAAAATTATCTATGTTATCCCCCTTGTTCGGATCCTTTCTCAGCAGCGCCACCGCTCCTCGGCTCACGGAGCTGGGAATTCTCCCGTTCTGTTGCCAGTTGCAGTAGACGTCCGCCAAGAGGCCTCCGAACAAGTTTGGCATTTGTACGTAAAGTTCATAGGGCAGACCATCCAAACCAGGCGATTTACCCCTTGTGCAGCCAGTCATTGCCTCCCGTACTTCAGCGGTTGTTATCGGCTTTTTGCAACACTCCGCCTCAGTGGCCAAAAGCCGCGGCAGTCTGTCGAGGTAGACACTAAAGTCCATCCCTCGATCCGGCCCGCCATTGCCCCCGAACAGTTGAGCGAAGTGTCGCTGAAAAGCTTCACACATTTGCCCGGGATCGAGTAGCGTGCGCCCGTCGTGGTCCACCAAAGACCGGATCGTGGCTTTATTGCCACGACGCGCCTCCGCCACTCGGGCCCATTGAACGGCTTTCGTCCCCTCGTGTCTGAGAGCACGCACCCTAGCTCTGACAACGCAGCCTTCGTGCTTTGCATTGAAGAATTGGTCAAGGGCCAATTTCGCCGCAAGTACGTCGGTCGCGATGCCTTTGCTAAGCGCCTCGTCTAATTTTCTAACTAATTCTCCCTCTGCTTTTTTTTTCTCTATCGCTAAAGCCTTACTAGACCTAATGGACTCTATTCTAATTGCTCTTTTCAGAGCAAACCACCACTTGTTTTGACGATGCCCCCCCCCCCGTCAACGCCCGCTTAACTAGTTCGCTAATCCGGTCTCTGTAGGCCTTGCGCGCTGGTAAGGACGCGTTTAGCTTCCAGTAGCCGGGTCCTTGTCTATGAAGCCTATCTAAGTCGAGCACACAGATCACGAATTTGTGGTCCGTGTAGCTGACTATCTTGAATTGTGGACAGCCTATGCTAGACCTATCTACTTCCCTACAACATACTCTATCTAGATGACCCTATGCGGTTTGTCCAAGTCCACATTGGCACATTCAGGAAATCCATTCGGTACCTGTCAGTCAGTTCAAAACGCCTGATCAGGTTGGTGAGACTCTTGCACCCTCCTTCCCTATCCACTAATCCCACACAATCCCAGCGTGCATCTAAGATCCCGTTCCAGTCGCCCACTAACACTAAAGAGCGGGACGTTCCAAGAAAGGTCTCCAGACGCCGGAAGAAATCAGGCCGCCCTGCTCCTGTCGGGGCATAGACGGCCACTAACCTGAAAGCTTGCCCGTCTCCGCTGGTCACGTCCAGCACCACCAACTTACCTTCTGGGTCCAGGAAGATGGCCCGTATGGCAAGATCCAAACTTCTCCGAAAAAGCACAGCAACTCCTCCCCCCGATCCCGGACGGCTGGGAGATGCGTACACGTCGTAGCTGACAAGATCGGGCGAAGGCCCGTGCTTCGGAGATTCTGGTCTCGCTGATGGCCACTACATCTATGTTTAGTGACCTGAGGTCGTTGAGCAGGTGGCCCTGCTTCCATGACGACCCCAAGCCACGCGCATTTATCTGCCTATTCTGAGTGAGGTCATGTTGAAAAGGAGTGGAAAAGATGGGAAAGACCACTTACCTTACTTCTCGTAGGGGAAGGACGGTTTTTCCATTCTTTTCACTGCTTGTGGCCTCCTCAGGAAGGATGTCCTTATAAATCCCCCTGGAGAGTGCTTGTCGGAAGTCTCCGATGTCTTTGGGGAATTTTTGTTTTAGTGTCATGTACGTTTTCTGTGTGATGCGAGTGATTTGTATGTGTGGAGGTGGTGTGAATTTTTGGGTTGTTGTGTAGTCTTTTTCTGTGATGCTGGTGTTGTGTTGGATGTAGTGTAATAATTGCTTGTTGTTCAAATTTAATGCTGTGTAGTGTATATCGTTTTGGTTGTTTTGTTTTGTTTGCGTTTGTTGTTGGTTTGTTTCTGTTTCGCATTTTGGTGACTTTTGTGGTGTAGGTGATGGTGGTGTTGGGGTTAATGATGGTGATGGTGTTGGTGTTTGGGTTGATGGGGTTGGTGATGCTGGTGTGGATGGTGGCATATCTGTACTAACTTTTTTGTTTGTTAATTTATTTGTTTCCCTCTGTATTTTGTTTTTGGAAGGGGAAGGAAGAGAATTTTTTCTTTTTTGGTTTCTTTTTTTTTTCCTGATACCGTTTCCCACTCCTCGTCGTCACAATCTGTCTCCAGTTGTGATAGGCCGGGGAGTGGAAAATCCTCCACAGGCGTTAGTTTTGGTTGTGGCGTGGTGGATGGTGTAGGCGCTGGTGCTAGTTCTGAAGCGTTGGGTGGTGGTGGTGTTGGTTTTGCTGGTGGTGGTGGTGTTGGTTTTGCTACTGTTGCTGGAGTTGTTGCTGTTATAGTTGCTTCTGTTGCTGCTACAGTTGTTGCTGCCATCTCTGCTACTGGTGGGGTTGATGGTTGTGTCACTGGGGTGGGTAGGAGAGCAGAAAGCCTTTAGGTGGGTTCCTTCACCACAAACGACACACCTAGGCCTTCTGCCCTCGACAATTACGGCGAGGTGGCTGCCGTCAGTGAGGTCTATTACCTCTGGGAACTCCTCAATGCTTTTTTGGTCTGCTTGGATCAGGAGCTCCATCCCAGATCCGGACCAGTTCTCCTGCTTTTCTTTTGCTATTGCTATTATCTTTGTGTTGGCTTCGATGCCGTCGAGGACGGCCGCTATTAGCCAGGGAATTTCGATGGCCGGTGGAACGTGGGTCACCCTGATCTTTACGAGTCTCTGGCCACAATAGCTTGGGACGAGTGTGAAGTCGTCACTTCTTAATGGGGCCATGGAGTGTTCTCTAGCCTCCTCTGGTGTTTCAAAGAACACGTCCACGGTTCCATACTTCTGCCCACGTCTGATGTGGGTTTTTCTTGCCCACACATGTCCCAAAGCTTTTTGGATTTGGGACTCGGATGTCCGTTCCACTCGGCGCGATTTTACATTTATTGTTCGATACGACACGGTGCATAGGCGCCGATGCTCCATTTTATTAGGTGGGGGAGTGAGACTGACCCTGTACCCATCTTTCTTTACCATTTGTTTGGCATTTTCTAAATCCTCCTGAGTTATCGTAAATGCTTCGAACTGTTTTGCTACTCTGGCAAAACTCAGGGTGGTTTTTTTAATGTCATTGTTGTTGTTGCTATCGTTATTTTTGTTATTATTAATTTTAGTTTCAGTTGTGGTGATGGTGACGTCAGTGAAGTTGGGCTTGGGAGAGTCCATTTTGGTTGAAAATATTTCGACATCACGTGTTGATTTATTTTTTTCCTTTTGTTTCTGTTGTCGCGGTGGTGGTGGTGGCGGCTTTAACACCTGCAGTCATTGGTAATGGCGGGAAATGAATGTCTGCCTGAGACAAATTTAAAATATTGCTAGTGCTTAAATTTTTTGTGTTGGAAGACGTATAATCATTTACAATTGTGGTGTCGGTGTGAGGTGTTAATTTGTGAGAAAGGCTTTCAGCTGCTAGGTGCAGTGGTGAATTAGCCATTTTTTTTTCAAAGAAATTTTTTGATAATCATAAAAGTTTAAATTTTGGGCACAAGGCCCCAATCTTTTTGGGTGTCCTTTTCGGAAAACAATGTATGTGCGCTTATATAGAGTTAACAATAAAAATTTTCCATAAATGGCAATTTTTAACAAACGGAAATAACAAACCTTTGCGGAGCTCACGATGATACGATTTACTAGGTAAGTCGCCAATAATAATAATAATAATAATGAATACAAAAGGGAAGAAAAATTAATAATTTTCACATACATGTTCATTCAGGCAAGCTATAAGGAGAGTAGGATGGCAGAGAAATGAACCCTCTTCTCTGAATGAACATGTATGTGGCAATTAATTTTTCTTCCCCTTTTTATTTTCAATTTTTATTATTATTATTATTATTATTATTATTATTATTATTGAATGCCATGGTTGACGGAGGCTCGGCTCTGTAAGGTATAGTAATGTTTAACCGTTAAAACAATTGTAAATTGTTTAAAACTTGAACCAAATTGTTGATAAAGACACCCTCCTCCTCGTGAGAGGGGTCTTTCTGTCCGTTATTTGGCCCTTCGGGGTTAAATAACCAGTTATTGGGGTTTTGTACCCAAAATTTCATTTTAAACAAAAAAACATGGCTACCAAAAAGAAATTTCATACGTCACTCCCACTCATTCCGTCTTCTTCTTCCTCAATCATCACTACAGCAGAGAGAAGATTGTCTCTCTCCCTCCCTTCTTTAAATGTGTCTCTCTCCCTCCCTTCTCTTTCGCAAGCGACGAAAGAAAAGAAAAGTCTCGTGCAAAGCCTGCAAGGTTTCTCCACGACGACGACGACAGCGACGAAACAGGTGTGCGGGAAATACGAAAACCCAGTTCATTCGTCTGACGTCAGGAATAATAGCAGTAGCAGCCGTAATAACAACAGCAACAGTGACAATGAAAACAACAGTAGCAGCCGCAACAGCATCACCAGCAACATAAACAACAACAGCATTAGCAGCAGCAACACCAACAACAACCACAGCAACAGCGGCGGAGGCAGTAGTCGTAGTACCTGCAGCAACAACAAAAGTACCAGCAGCTCTGACGACAACAACAACAGCAGAGAAAAACCAATCTCATTTGCAGGTATTGCGAAAAACTTGGAAACAATCCTCATAACAAATGAGGAATTAGAGGAAGCGAAGAAGATGGTGACAAAGAACGGACACCGAGCAATCTGCAAGGCAGCGGAAAAGTTTTTCGAGACCCAAGAGCACTGTACGGTCACGTACCGTACAGTAAGTACAAAATCCCGTAGGGTGGAAAGAGCCACAGAGGCCCAAATACAAAACGCCTTGGGGTCTGTGTGGCAGAGGAAAACGCACATCACCCGAGGCAAAAAATACGCCACCGTAGACGTACTTTTTGCCACACCCCAGGAGGCAAAGGCCCAATCAGTAGTGACCCTAAGGAGCGAGGAAATGGTGTTGGTGCCCTCCTACTGCGGGCAAAAAATTGTGAGGGTCAAACTGACCCACGTCCCCCCCGGAATGACCCCTTCTTGGCTGGCCGCGTCTGTCCTCGTCGGAATCGAGGACAAAACAACTGTACTGCAAGTACAGAAAAAAGTAAGAGAAGATTGGGTCGGCTCCTCCATTGAGATGCTAATCCAAACCAACCAGGAGTGCATCGAAGCTATCCCGGATGTGATAGACTTCGATAACGGCACTCAACTGCCCATAAGTGTTGAGGGCAAACGCCCGAAATGCTTTCGCTGTGGATCGAAGACTCACCTCAGGGCCTTCTGCAACGAGAAGACCCTGAGAAAGGAGAAAACCCCCCTCCTTCCGAATCCGGCTCCACGGCTACCAGCAACAGGACAAGCGGCAACCAGGAACGATAGGTCCGTGGCACCCATACCCACTCCACGGAAATCAAAGACAGCAGCAGCAGTGGAAATATTAACAACAACAACAGCAATACCAAATGCAGCTGCAACAGAGACTCCAGTGCAAACATCACCAACAACAACAAGTGAAAGAGTGGAGCTGGTACCCCTCCCCGACCTTACAGAATCAGACATGGAGTGTGAGGTGGGAGAGGGATGGCAAAAGGTCGCAAGAAGGCACAAACGCAGAAGCAGCGCATCGTCGCCTTTGAAAAGGGAGGAAAGAAATGAGAAAAGGGTAAAGTCTACTGCAAAGAGACCCACAGCAGCAACACCACCAACACCACCACCACCCACACCAGCACCACCATCACCACCGGCGACAACCCCACCGCCAACAACACCTTCAACACCACCACCACAAGCACCAACATCGCAAACACAACAACAAAACACACACACCCAGCAACAACGACAAGAAAATAGCAGAACCACACCCCACCCCCAGAAAAACAAATGCACGGCAATAAACACACACAACAAGAAACTAATGACTTACATAATTGAACACACAGACATTTCACAACAGGACTACATAATACCAGCACCAATCAAAACGCCAACTAACATAAGACTGCTAAAAATAGCACAGAAACAATACACAAACATTAAAACGAAATTCCCCAACGCAGTTGGTGATTTCAGGGACCTAGGAGGAACCATCAATCGAAGAGTATATTCAGACATTCTCTTAGAAGAGCCGACGACCAGCCGAAGGGACGATTCAACGGTCCCTTCACCAGACGATCAAGTGAAAAGGGATGTAAAAACCATCCCTCCTCTACCAAAAGTACGGTAAGTGGTCTTTCCCATCTTTTCCACTCTATTTAAACATGACCTCACTCAGAATAGGCAGCATAAATGCGCGTGGCTTGGCGTCGTCATGGAAGCGGGGTCACCTGCTCAACGACCTCGGGTCACTAAACATAGATGTAGTGGCCATCAGCGAGACCAGAATCTCCGAAGCACGGGCCTTCGCACCGATCTTCGGCGGCTACGATGTGTACGCATCTCCCAGCCGTCCTGGATCGGGTGGAGGAGTTGCTGTGCTTTTTCGGAGAGGTTTGGATCTCGCCATACGGGCCATCTTCCTGGACCCAGAGGGTAAGCTGGTGGTGCTGGACGTGACCAGCGGAGACGGGCAAGCTTTCAGGCTAGTGGCCGTCTATGCCCCGACAGGAGCAGGGCGGCCTGATTTCTTCCGGCGTCTGGAGACCTTTCTTGGAACGTCCCGCTCTTTAGTGTTAGTGGGCGACTGGAACGGGATCTTAGATGCACGCTGGGACTGTGTGGGATTAGCGGATAAGACAGGAGGGTGCAAGAGCCTCACCAACCTGCTCAGGCGTTTTGAACTGTCTGACAGGTACCGATTGGATTTCCCGAATGTGCCAATGTGGACTTGGACAAACCGCATAGGGTCATCCAGATCATATCTAGATAGAGTATTTTGTAGGGAAATAGATAGGTCTAGCATAGGCTGTCCACAATTCAAGATAGTCAGCTACACGGACCACAAATTCGTGACCTGTGTGCTTGACTTAGATAGGCTTCATAGACGAGGACCCGGCTACTGGAAGCTAAACGCGTCCTTACCAGCGCGCAAGGCCTACAGAGACCGGATTAGCGAACTAGTTAAGCGGGCGTTGACGGGGGCCATCGTCAACAACAAGTGGTGGTTTGCTCTGAAAAGAGCGATTAGAATAGAATCGATTAGGTTTAGTAAGGCTTTAGCAATAGAGAAAAATAGAGCAGAGGGAGAACTAGTTAGAAAATTAGACGAGGCGCTTAGCAAATGCATTGCGACCGACGTGCTTGCGGCGAAATTGGCCCTTGACCAATTCTTCAATGCAAAGCACGAAGGCTGCGTTGTCAGAGCTAGGGTGCGTGCTCTCAGACACGAGGGGACGAAAGCCGTTCAATGGGCCCGAGTGGCGGAGGCGCGTCGTGGCAACAAAGCCACGATCCGGTCTTTGGTGGACCACGACGGGCGCATGCTACTCGATCCCGGGCAAATGTGTGAAGCTTTTCAGCGACACTTCGCTCAGCTGTTCGGGGGCAGCGGGGGGCCGGGTAGAGGGATGGACTTTAGTGTCTACCTCGACGGACTGCCGCGGCTCTCGGCCACTGAGGCGAAGTGTTGCGAAAAGCCGATAACAGCCGCTGAAGTACGGGAGGCAATGACTGGCTGCACAAGGGGTAAATCGCCTGGTTTGGATGGTCTGCCCTATGAACTTTACGTACAGATGCCAGACTTGTTCGGAGGCCTCTTGGCGGACGTCTACTGCAACTGGCAACAGAACGGGAGAATTCCCAGTTCTGTGAGCCGAGGAGCGGTGGCACTGCTGAGAAAGGATCCGAACAAGGGGGATAACATAGACAATTTCCGGCCCATAACTCTGCTAAACACAGAGTTTAAGATTTTGGCCAAGGTGCTAGCAAAGAGGGTGGCGCTTGTCGTTGGTGGTCTGGTGGGAGAGGCGCAGACATGCGCCATTCCCGACAGATCCATCCACGACAACCTCCACCTCATGCGATACATCGTAGAGAGGGTAGCTAGGGAACCTGGCACGGGTGGGTCCTTGATCAATTTAGATCAGTCGAAAGCTTTCGATAGGGTCGACCATCGTTACCTAGCGGCAGTCCTGAGGGCGGCTGGCTTTGGGCCCGTCTTCAGAGGCTGGATCGCTGCCATGCACAGCGACATCTGCTCTGTAGTGAGAGTGAACGGTCACCTGTCGGAACCGTTCAGCATCATGCGCTCGGTCCGCCAAGGATGTCCCCTCTCGTCCCTCTTGTACGTATTGACGCTCGAGCCATTACTGCACAAACTGGAGACGTTGAGGGGAGTCCCGCGCGAACTAGGATGCGGAAGATCCGTGTCAGCATATGCGGACGATGTCACCGTAGTGGTGTCGAACGCCAAACACATCGAGGCGATCGGCACTACACTAAGAGAATACGAAGCGGTGACAGGAGCAATGATCAACCAGGAAAAGTCAGTGGGCCTGCAGCTCGGCACCTGGAGAGGCAGGTCCATGCCGTCCAACAGCGTCGTCGGGCGCTGGACGGACGGACCGGTTAAATTGCTAGGGGTCTGGTTCGGTCCGGACCTCCAGACGGACAAAAACTGGGACGAGGTGACGAGCAGGGTGGCTTCTCTCACCCAGAAATGGGCGGAGAGGAAGCTATCCCTGAAAGGTCGAGCGGAGGTGGCTAACGCGTACATCGCGTCTGTCATCTGCTACCGCCTAACCGTCGTACCTTGTCCTAAGCCTCGCCTGACTGCGCTGGAGCGTTTGCTCTTTCGCTTTTTGTGGAAGGGACGTGCTCCGATGGTCAGGCGGTCCATCTGTTGTCAACACCCGCTACGTGGAGGGCTGGGCATGCCGTGGCTGATGATGCGCAGGCACGCGCTCAGGCTACGACATCTCCACCTCTTCCTCGACGGTGATCAGGTGTGGTCGCCGTTTGCTAGACGCGTTTTTCCCCAGCTCGTTTCCTTGACGGAGCTGCAGTCCTGGGTCAAGCGAAGACCGAGAGGGAGCGCCTGGAGACTGGAATGTCTTCAGGCGCTCACAGCCCTCGACCAATCGGGCAATGTGATCGGTGGAAACTCCACCTCGGCGTTCTATAGAGGATTAGTGGAGGGGAAGAGCGACGACGTACTTGGGGAAACTCTAGGCGTCGACGAAAATCAACTAGCCAATCTCTTCGGAAGAACTTTCGGGCCGGGGCCTATGGACAACTTCCAGAAATCTCTGGCCTGGCAGTGCTACCGAGGAGCCTTGCCAGTTCGGGATAAACTCTACAGGCATGGAGGTGCCGTCAGCCGGGCATGTCCGAGATGCGCGCAGGGCGACGAAACCGTCCTGCACGCACTCGTCCAGTGTCCGAAAATTGCTGACTTGTGGGTTTATGTCGAACACCTGCTGTCGCGTTTAGGACGGATCCAGCTATCATCTGAGTCCATCGTGAGGATTGCCCCGCCCTCCTCCTTTAGCCGGGAAGGGCAGGCAGTTTTTATCTGTCTGGTGGCCATGGCGAAAGAGATAGTATGGTGGACACGTTTGAAAGGGCTGAAGACGAGCACTTACCTCTTCGGTGATGCTCTGATTGACTTTTTCAAATTTCATTTGAAAAGGAAAATCAGAGTAGAGAGGGAAGTGCTCTCTTCCCAGCATTTTGTTGAAAGATGGGTGAGAGAAGCAAGAATGGCCCGAGTGAATGGGCCTACTCTGAGTATATATCTGTAAATTAAAGGTGGAAAACTGGGAGAGGGCACTTGCCTTGGTGGTCAGGGTCATTGTGGCTTTTTACTGGGCTTTCTCCACAAATGTCCCTCCGAAGTCTCCCCCCTATTGGGGAATTTTTCATTGTTATTTTTTGTTACATCCTCTGTTTTTGTTTTTTACACGCAGAAATGCCCATTTGTACCGTCCTGCATTGTCCTGCACTGTCCTTAATGTCTACTTTATGTAAACCCTTGTGGTTAATAAAGAAATCATTATTATTATTATTATTATTATTATTATTATTATTATTATTATTATTATTATTATTATTATTATTAATCCCGCCGAGGTTGACTTTGCTTTCATCCTTACGGGGTCGATAAAATAAAGTACCAGTAATGCACTGGATAATTGCTGGCTTTGTGCCTAAAGTAGAAACAATTATTATTATTATTATTAAAATTATTGGCGACCTACGTAGGAAATCGTATTATCGTGAGCTCCGCAAAGGTTTGTTGTTTTCAGTTGTTTCAAATTGCCAGTTATGGAATATTTTTGTTGTTAAGTGTTTATAAGTTTACATATATTGCTTTCTGAAAAGGACACAAAAAATATTGAGGCCTTGAGCCCAAAACTTAAACTTTTTATTTATCAAACAAAATATTTCTTTGAAAAAAAACATGGACGACAAATTTACTGTTTTTAACAGACCCCCCCCCCCCCCCCCCCCCCCAGCCAACACCATTGTAAGCCTTGCCACGGTTGCCAACACTGAAAATATAATTACTAGTAGTCTGAATTATTTAGATTTGCCGCATAAAGACATGGATTTCCCGCCATTACCAATACCTGCCACTACCACAATGTCAAAAAGAACAACGAACACCACTGATACCACCACCACAGCGACAACAGAAACCAAAAAAAATAAATTATTATCTCGTGACATCGAAATGGATTCACCCAGAATCGACTTTACATGCCGAACACCACTGACACCAACACCACCTCCACCACAACTGAAACTAAAAATAACAATAACAACAACAACATCAACACCACCGCAAAACAAAATGTATCTTTTGCCAAAGCAGCCAAGAAAAGAGAAACAATCGAGGTAAGCCTGGATGAATTAAATGAAGGCAAGCGAATGGTAAGAGAAGATGGGTACAGGGTCAGCCTCATCCCCCCCCCCCCCAAAAAAAAAGACCTAATAAAATGGAGCATCAGCGCCTATGCACCGTGTCATATCGGACGATAAACACAAAATCACGCCGAGTGGAACGGGCATCCGAGTCCCAAATACAAAAAGCTTGGGGACATGTGTGGGCGAAAAAAAACATATCAGACGTGGGCAGAAATATGGAACCGTGGACGTGTTCTTTGGAAACCACAGGAAGTCAGAGAACACTCCATGGTCCCATTAAGAAATGACGACTTCACACTCGTCCCAAGCTATTGTGGTCAGAGACTCGTGAAGATCAGGATGACCCACGTTCCACCGGCCATCGAAATTCCCTGGTTAATGGTTGCCGTCCTCGCTGGCATCGAGGCCAACACGAAAATAATTGACGTAACAAAAGAAAAGCAGGAGAACTGGTCCGGATCTGGGATGGAGCTCCTGATCCAAGCGGACCAAAAAAAACATTGAGGAAATGCCAGAGATGATACACCTCACTGACGGCAGCCAACTCACCGTAATGGTTGAAGGTAGAAGGCCTAGGTGTGCCGTTTGTGGTGAAGGAACCCACCTAAAGGCTTTTTGCCCTCAGGCTAAAACGTTGAGGCCACCTCTCTTACGCACCCCAGTGACTCAACCATCAACACCACCAGCAGCAAAAATAGCAGCAACAACTGTAGCAGAAACAACATAAGTAACTGTAGCAGCAACAACCCCAGCAACAGTAGCAAAACCAACACCACCACAAACCACCGCGCCAGAACTAGCACCAGCGCCTCCACCATCCACCACGCCACAACCAAAACCAACGCCTGTGGACGATTTTTCACTCCCCGACCTATCGCAACTGGAGACAGATTGTGACGACGAGGAGTGGGAAACTGTATCAGGAAAAAATAAAACAAATTAAAAAAAGCCCCAAAAAGAAAAAATGCCTCTTCCTTCCCCCTCCAAAAACAAAATACAAGGGGAAACAAATAAATTAACAAAACAAAAATATTAGGACAGTTATGCCACCATCCACACCAGCATCACCAAACCCATCATCACAAACATCAACACCATCACCATCATTAACGCCAACACCATCATCACCAACACCACAAAAGTCACCAAAAAGCGAAACAAACAAACCCACAACAAACGCAAACAAAATAAAAAACCAAAACGATACACACTACACAGCATTAAATGTGAACAACAACCAATTATTACACTACATCCAACACAACACCAGCATCACAAAAAAAGACTACACAAAACCCCAAAAATTCACACTACCTCCACACATACAAATCACTCGCATCATAGAGAAAATGTACACGACACTAAAAAAAAAATTCCCTAAAGACATCGGTGACTTCCAACAAACACTCTCCAGGAGGATTTATAAGGACATCCTTCTGGAAGAGGCCACGAGCAGTGAGAAGCATGGACAAACCACCTCCCCCTACGAAAAGTGAGGTAAGTGGTCTTTCCCATCTTTTTACACTCCTTTTCAACATGACCTCACTCAGAATAGGAAGCATAAATGCGCGTGGCGTGGGGTCGTCGTGGAAGCAGGGCCACCTGCTCAACGACCTCAGGTCACTAAGCATAGATGTGGTGGACATAAGTGAGACCAGAATCTCCGAAGCACGGGCCTTCGCACCGATCTTCGGCGGCTACGATGTGTACGCATCTCCCAGCCGTCCTGGATCGGGTGGAGGAGTTGCTGTGCTTTTTCGGAGAGGTTTGGATCTCGCCATACGGGCCATCTTCCTGGACCCAGAAGGTAAGTTGGTGGTGCAGGTCGTGACCAGCGGAGACGGCCAAGCTTTCAGGCTAGTGGCCATCTATGCCCCGACAGGAGCAGGGCAGCCTGATTTCTTCCGGCGTCTGGAGACCTTTCTTGGAACGTCCCGCTCTTTAGTGTTAGTGGGCTACTGGAACGTGATCTTAGATGCACGCTGGGACTGTGTGGGATTATCGGATAAGACAGGAGGGTGCAAGAGCCTCACCAACCTGCTCAGGCATTTTCAACTGTTTACAGGTACCGATTGGATTTCCCGAATGTGCCAATGTGGACTTGGACAAACCGTATAGGGTCATCCAGATCATATCTAGATAGAGTATTTTGTAGGGAAATAGATAGGTCTAGCATAGGCTGTCCACAATTCAAGATAGTCAGCTTCACGGACCACAAATTTGTGATCTGTGTGGTTGACTTAGATAGGCTTCATAGACAGGGGCCAGCTACTAGAAGCTAAACGCGTCATTAACAGCGCCCAAGGCCTACAGAGACTGGATTAGCGAACTAGTTAAGCGGCCGATGACGGAGGCCATCGTCAACAACAAGTGGTGGTTTGCTCTGAAAAGAGCGATTAGAATAGAGTCCATTAGGTTTAGTAAGGCTTTAGCAATAGAGACAAATAGAGAAGAGGGAGAACTAGTTGGAAAATTAGACGAGGCGCTTAGCAAAGGCATCGGGACCAACGTACTTGCGGCGAAATTGGCCTTTGACCAATTCTTCAATGCAAAGCACGAAGGCTGCGTTGTCAGAGCTAGGGTGAGTGCTCTCAGACACGAGGGGACGAAAGTCATTCAATGGGCCCGAGTGGTGAAGGCGCGTCGTGGCAACAAAGCCACGATCCGGTCTTTGGTGGACCACGACGGGCGCATACTACTCGATCCCTGGAAAATGTGTGAAGCTTTTCAGCGACACTTCGCACAGCTGTTCGGGGGCAGCGGCGGGCCGGATCGCGGGATGGACTTTAGTGTCTACTTCGACGGACTGCCGCGGCTCTCGGCCACTGAGGCGGAGTGTTGCGAAAAGCCGATAACAGCCGCTGAAGTATGGGAGGCAATGACTGGCTGCACAAGGGGTAAATCGCCTGGTTTGGATGGTCTGTCCTATGAACTTTACGTATAGATTCTAGACTTGTTCGTAGGCCTGTTGCCGGACGTCTACTGCAACTGGCAACAGAACGGGAGAATTCCCAGCTCTGTTAGCCGAGGAGCTGTGGCGCTGCTGAGAAAGGATCCGAACAAGGGAGATAACAGATAATTTCAGGCCCATAACTCTGCAAAACACAGAGTTCAAGATTTTGGCCAAGGTGCTAGCAAAGAGGGTGGCGCTTTTTGTTGGTGGTCTGGTGAGAGAGGCGCACACATGCGCTATTCCCGACAGATCCATCCACGACAACCTCCACGTCATGCGATACATCGTAGAAAGGGTAGCTAGGGAACCTGGCAGGGGTGAGTCCTTAATCAATTTAGATCAGTCGAAAGCTTTCGATAGGGTCGACCATCGTTACCTAGCGGCAGGCCTGAGGGCGGCTGGCTTTGGGCCTGTCTTCAGAGGCTGGATCGCTGCCATGCACAGCGACATCTGCTCTGTAGTGAGAGTGAACGGTCACCTTTCGGAACCGTTCAACATCATGCGCTCGGTCCGCCAAGGATGTCCCCTCTCGTCCCTATTGTACGTATTGACTCTCGAGCCATTACTGCGCAAACTGGAGACGTTGAGGGGGATCCCGCGCGAACTAGGATGCGGAAGATCCGTGTCAGCATATGCCGACGATGTCACCGTAGTGGTGTCGAACGCCAAACACATCGAGGCGATCGGCACTACACTAAGAGAATACGAAGCGGTGACAGGAGCAATGATCAACCAGGAAAAGTTAGTGGGCCTGAAGCTCGGCACCTGCAGAGGCAGGTCCATGCCGTCCAACAGCGTCGTCGGGCGCTAGACGGACGGACCGGTTAAATTGCTAGGGGCCTGGTTCGGTCCGGACAACCAGACGGACAAAAACTGGGACGAGGTGACAAGCAGAAATGGGCGGAGAGGAAGTTATCCCTGAAAAGTCGAGCGGAGGTGGCTAACGCGTATATCGCGTCCGTCATCTACTAACTCCTGACTGTCGTACCTTGTCCTAAGCCCCGCCTGACTGCGCTGGAGCGTTTACTCTTTCGCTTTTTGTGAAAGGGACGCGCTCCGATGCTCAGGCGATCCATCTGCTGTTAATACCCGCTACGTGGAGGGCTGGACATGCCGTGGCTGATGATGCGCAGACACGCGCTCAGGCTACAACATCTCCAGCTCTTCCTCGACGGTGATCAGGTGTCGTCGTTTGCTAGACGCGTCTTTCCCCAGCTCATCTCCTTGACGGAGCTGCAGTCCTGGGTCAAGCGAAGACGAGAGGGAACGCTTGGAGACTGGAATGTCCTCAAGCGCTCACAGCCCTCGACCAATCGGGCAATGATATCGGTGGAAACTCCACCTTGGCGTTCTATAGAGGATTAGTGGAGGGGAAGAGCGACGGCGTACTTGTAGAAACTCTAGGCGTCGACGAAAATCAACTAGCCAATCTTTGCGGAAGAACTTTCGGGCCGGGGCCTATGGACAACTTCCAGAAATCCCTGGCCTGGCAGTGCTACCGAAGAGCTTTGCCAGTTCGGGATAAACTCTACAGGCATGGAGGTGCCGTCAACCGGGCATGTCCGAGATGAGCGACGGGGGACGAAACCGTCCTGCACCCACTCGTCCAGTGTCCGAGCATTGCTGACTTGTGGGTTTATGTCGAACACCTGCTGTCACGTGTAGGACGGATCCAGCTATCAGCTGAGTCCATCGTGAGGATTTCCCCGCCCTCTTCCTTTAGCCGGGAAGAGAAGGCAGTTTTTATCTGTTTGGTGGCCATGGCGAAAGAGATAGTATGGTGGACACGTTTGAAAGGGTTGAAGACGAGCACTTACCTCTTCGGTGATGCCCTGATTAACTTTTTCAAATTTCATTTGAAAAGGAAAATCAGGGTAGAGAGGGAAGTGCTCTCTTCCCAGCATTTTGTTGAAAGATGGGTGAGAGAAGCAAGTATGGCCCGAGTTAATGGGCCTACTCTGAGTATGCGTCTGTAAATTATTATTATTATTATTATTATTATTGAATGCCATGGTTGACGGAGGCTCGGCTCTGTAAGGTATAGTAATTTTTAACCGTTAAAACAATTGTAAATTGTTTAAAACTTGAACCAAATTGTTTATAAAGACACCCTCCTCCTCGTGAGAGGGGTCTTTCTGTCCGTTATTTGGCCCTTCGGGGTTAAATAACCAGTTATTGGGGTTTTGTACCCAAAATTTCATTTTAAACAAAAAAACAACATGGCTACGAAAGAGAAATTTCATACGTCACTCCCACTCATTCCGTCTTCTTCTTCCTCAATCATCACTACAGCAGAGAGAAGATTGTCTCTCTCCCTCGTGACGAAAGAAAAGAAAAGTCTCGTGCAAAGCCTGCAAGGTTTCTCCACGACGACGACGACAGCGACGAAACAGGTGTGCGGGAAATACGAAAACCCAGTTCATTCGTCTGACGTCAGCAATAATAGCAGTAGCAGCCGTAATAACAACAGCAACAGTGACAATGAAAACAACAGTAGCAGCCGCAACAGCATCACCAGCAGCATAAACAACAACAGCATTAGCAGCAGCAACACCAACAACAACCACAGCAACAGCAGCGGAGGCAGTAGTCGTAGTACCTGCAGCAACAACAAAAGTACCAGCAGCTCTGACGACAACAACAACAGCAGAGAAAAACCAATCTCATTTGCAGGTATTGCGAAAAACTTGGAAACAATCCTCATAACAAATGAGGAATTAGAGGAAGCGAAGAAGATGGTGACAAAGAACGGACACCGAGCAATCTGCAAGGCAGCGAAAAATTTTTTCGAAACCCAAGAGCACTGTACGGTCACGTACCGTACAGTAAGTACAAAATCCCGTAGGGTGGAAAGAGCCACAGAGGCCCAAATACAAAAAGCCTTGGGGTCTGTGTGGCAGAGGAAAACGCACATCACCCGAGGCAAAAAATACGCCACCGTAGACGTACTTTTTGCCACACCCCAGGAGGCAAAGGCCCAATCAGTAGTGACCCTAAGGAGCGAGGAAATGGTGTTGGTGCCCTCCTACTGCGGGCAAAAAATTGTGAGGGTCAAACTGACCCACGTCCCCCCCGGAATGACCCCTTCTTGGCTGGCCGCGTCTGTCCTCGTCGGAATCGAGGACAAAACAACTGTACTGCAAGTACAGAAAAAAGTAAGAGAAGATTGGGTCGGCTCCTCCATTGAGATGCTAATCCAAACCAACCAGGAGTGCATCGAAGCTATCCCGGATGTGATAGACTTCGATAACGGCACTCAACTGCCCATAAGTGTTGAGGGCAAACGCCCGAAATGCTTTCGCTGTGGATCGAAGACTCACCTCGGGGCCTTCTGCAACGAGAAGACCCTGAGAAAGGAGAAAACCCCCCTCCTTCCGAATCCGGCTCCACGGCTACCAGCAACAGGACAAGCGGCAACCAGGAACGATAGGTCCGTGGCACCCATACCCACTCCACGGAAATCAAAGACAGCAGCAGCAGTGGAAATATTAACAACAACAACAGCAATACCAAATGCAGCTGCAACAGAGACTCCAGTGCAAACATCACCAACAACAACAAGTGAAAGAGTGGAGCTGGTACCCCTCCCCGACCTTACAGAATCAGACATGGAGTGTGAGGTGGGAGAGGGATGGCAAAAGGTCGCAAGAAGGCACAAACGCAGAAGCAGCGCATCGTCGCCTTTGAAAAGGGAGGAAAGAAATGAGAAAAGGGTAAAGTCTACTGCAAAGAGACCCACAGCAGCAACACCACCAACACCATCACCACCCACACCAGCACCACCATCACCACCGGCGACAACCCCACCGCCAACAACACCTTCAACACCACCACCACAAGCACCAACATCGCAAACACAACAACAAAACACACACACCCAGCAACAACGACAAGAAAATAGCAGAACCACACCCCACCCCCAGAAAAACAAATGCACGGCAATAAATACACACAACAAGAAACTAATGACTTACATAATTGAACACACAGACATTTCACAACAGGACTACATAATACCAGCACCAATCAAAACGCCAACTAACATAAGACTGCTAAAAATAGCACAGAAACAATACACAAATATTAAAACGAAATTCCCCAACGCAGTTGGTGATTTCAGGGACCTAGGAGGAACCATCAATCGAAGAGTATACTCAGACATTCTCTTAGAAGAGCCAACGACCAGCCGAAGGGACGATTCAACGGTCCCTTCACCAGACGATCAAGTGAAAAGGGATGTAAAAACCATCCCTCCTCTACCAAAAGTACGGTAAGTGGTCTTTCCCATCTTTTCCACTCTATTTTAAACATGACCTCACTCAGAATAGGCAGCATAAACGCGCGTGGCTTGGGGTCGTCATGGAAGCAGGGTCACCTGCTCAACGACCTCAGGTCACTAAACATAGATGTAGTGGCCATCAGCGAGACCAGAATCTCCGAAGCACGGGCCTTCGCACCGATCTTCGGCGGCTACGATGTGTACGCATCTCCCAGCCGTCCTGGATCCGGTGGAGGAGTTGCTGTACTTTTTCGGAAAGGTTTGGATCTCGCCATACGGGCCATCTTCCTGGACCCAGAGGGTAAGCTGGTGGTGCTGGACGTGACCAGCGGAGACGGGCAAGCTTTCAGGCTAGTGGCCGTCTATGCCCCGACAGGAGCAGGGCGGCCTGATTTCTTCCGGCGTCTGGAGACCTTTCTTGGAACGTCCCGCTCTTTAGTGTTAGTCTGTGAGCGTAATCTGTTGCCAAGGTGCTAGCAAAGAGGTTGGCGCTTGTCGTTGGTGGTCTGGTGGGAGAGGCGCAGACATGCGCCATTCCCGACAGATCCATCCACGACAACCTCCACCTCATGCGATACATCGTAGAGAGGGTAGCTAGGGAACCTGGCACGGGTGGGTCCTTGATCAATTTAGATCAGTCGAAAGCTTTCGATAGGGTCGACCATCGTTACCTAGCGGCAGTCCTGAGGGCGGCTGGCTTTGGGCCCGTCTTCAGAGGCTGGATCGCTGCCATGCACAGCGACATCTGCTCTGTAGTGAGAGTGAACGGTCACCTGTCGGAACCGTTCAATATCATGCGCTCGGTCCGCCAAGGATGTCCCCTCTCGTCCCTCTTGTACGTATTGACGCTCGAGCCATTACTGCACAAACTGGAGACGTTGAGGCGAGTCCCGCGCGAACTAGGATGCGGAAGATCCGTGTCAGCATATGCGGACGATGTCACCGTAGTGGTGTCGAACGCCAAACACATCGAGGCGATCGGCACTACACTAAGAGAATACGAAGCGGTGACAGGAGCAATGATCAACCAGGAAAAGTCAGTGGGCCTGCAGCTCGGCACCTGGAGAGGCAGGTCCATGCCATCCAACAGCGTCGTCGGGCGCTGGACGGACGGACCGGTTAAATTGCTAGGGGTCTGGTTCGGTCCGGACCTCCAGACGGACAAAAACTGGGACGAGGTGACGAGCAGGGTGGCTTCTCTCACCCAGAAATGGGCGGAGAGGAAGCTATCCCTGAAAGGTCGAGCGGAGGTGGCTAACGCGTACATCGCGTCTGTCATCTGCTACCGCCTAACCGTCGTACCTTGTCCTAAGCCTCGCCTGACTGCGCTGGAGCGTTTGCTCTTTCGCTTTTTGTGGAAGGGACGTGCTCCGATGGTCAGGCGGTCCATCTGTTGTCAACACCCGCTACGTGGAGGGCTGGGCATGCCGTGGCTGATGATGCGCAGGCACGCGCTCAGGCTACGACATCTCCACCTCTTCCTCGACGGTGATCAGGTGTGGTCGCCGTTTGCTAGACGCGTTTTTCCCCAGCTCGTTTCCTTGACGGAGCTGCAGTCCTGGGTCAAGCGAAGACCGAGAGGGAGCGCCTGGAGACTGGAATGTCTTCAGGCGCTCACAGCCCTCGACCAATCGGGCAATGTGATCGGTGGAAACTCCACCTCGGCGTTCTATAGAGGATTAGTGGAGGGGAAGAGCGACGACGTACTTGGGGAAACTCAACTAGCCAATCTCTTCGGAAGAACTTTCGGGCCAGGGCCTATGGACAACTTCCAGAAATCTCTGGCCTGGCAGTGCTACCGAGGAGCCTTGCCAGTTCGGGATAAACTCTACAGGCATGGAGGTGCCGTCAGCCGGGCATGTCCGAGATGCGCGCAGGGCGACGAAACCGTCCTGCACGCACTCGTCCAGTGTCCGAAAATTGCTGACTTGTGGGTTTATGTCGAACACCTGCTGTCGCGTTTAGGAAGGATCCAGCTATCATCTGAGTTCATCGTGAGGATTGCCCCGCCCTCCTCCTTTAGCCGGGAAGGGCAGGCAGTTTTTATCTGTCTGGTGGCCATGGCGAAAGAGATAGTATGGTGGACACGTTTGAAAGGGCTGAAGACGAGCACTTACCTCTTCGGTGATGCTCTGATTGACTTTTTCAAATTTCATTTGAAAAGGAAAATCAGAGTAGAGAGGGAAGTGCTCTCTTCCCAGCATTTTGTTGAAAGATGGGTGAGAGAAGCAAGAATGGCCCGAGTGAATGGGCCTACTCTGAGCATATATCTGTAAATTAAAGGTGGAAAACTGGGAGAGGGCACTTGCCTTGGTGGTCAGGGTCATTGTGGCTTTTTACTGGGCTTTCTCCACAAATGTCCCTCCGAAGTCTCCCCCCTATTGGGGAATTTTTCGTTGTTATTTTTTGTTACATCCTCTGTTTTTGTTTTTTACACGCAGAAATGCCCATTTGTACCGTTTTGTACCGTCCTGCATTGTCCTGCACTGTCCTTAATGTCTACTTTATGTAAACCCTTGTGGTTAATAAAGAAATCATTATTATTATTATTATTATTATTATTATTATTATTATTATTATTATAAAGTACCAGTAAAGTAGAAACAATTATTATTATTATTATTATTATTATTGCCTGAAAAGGGCAATCCCCTGAAAAGGGCAATTAAAGTAGAGTCGATTAGGTTTAGCAAAGGAGTAGTGATAGAGGAAAATAGAGTAGAGGGAGAGCTAGTCAGAAAGCTAGAAGAGGCGTTCAGGACAGGCATCGCAACCGACGTGCTTGCTGCGAGATTGGCACTCGACCAATTCTTCAACGCAAAACACGAAGGCTGCGTTGTCAGAGCTAGAGCGCGTGCTCTGAAACACGAGGCGACAAAAGCCGTCCAATGGGCCCGGGTGGCAGATGCGCGACGTGACAATAAAGCCACAATTCGGTCTTTGTCTGACCAAAACGGGTGCGTGATGCTCGAACCCGAGCGGATGTGTGAAGCTTTTCAGCAGCACTTTGCTGAACTGTTCGGGAGCGGCGGCGGCACGGATCGGGGCATGGACTTCAGTGCATACCTCCACGGACTGCCTCGGCTCTCGACGACCGCAGCACAGTGTTGCGAAAAGCCAATAACAGCCGGTGAAATACGGGAAGCGATGGCTAACTGCACAAGAGGTAAATCGCCAGGTTTAGATGGTCTGCTCTACGAGCTTTATGCATTTATGCCAGACTTGTTCGGTGACCTCTTGGCAGACGTCTACTGCAACTGGCAGCAGAACGGGAGCATTCCCACTTTTGTGAGCCGGGGAGCAGTGGCGCTGCTGAGAAAAGACCCGAACAAGGGGGAGGTTATTGATAATTTCAGGCCCATAACCCTGCTAAACGCAGAGTTCAAGATTTTGGCCAAGGTGTTAGAAACGAGGTTGGCGCTTGTCGTCAAGGGTCTGGTGGGAGAGGCGCAGACATGCGCCATCCCGGACAGATCCATACATGACAACCTCCACCTCATGCGATACATCATAGAGAGGGTGGTTAAAGAACCTGGCACAGGTGGGGCCCTGATCAACTTGGATCAATCCAAAGCATTCGATAGGGTCGACCATCGGTACCTGGCGGCGGTCCTCGAGGCAGCCGGTTTCCGGCCCGTTTTCAGCCGTTGGATCGCAGCAATGTACAGCGACATCTGCTCAGTTGTGAGGGTGAACGGTCACCTGTCGCAGCCATTCAGCATCATGCGCTCAGTCCGCCAGGGTTGTCCCCTCTCGTCCCTCTTGTACGTATTGGTTCTCGAGCCGTTACTGCACAAACTGGGGGCGATGAGGGGCGTCCCACGCGAACTAGGATGCGGGAAATCCGAGTCGGCTTACGCTGACGACGTCACCGTGGTGGTGTCGAGCACCAGACACGTCCAGATGCTCGGCACCGCTCTCAAGTAATACGAAACGGTGACAGGAGCAAATATAAACCAGGAAAAGTCGGCGGGCTTGCAGCTAGGCACCTGGAGAGGAAAGTCCATGCCGTCCGACAGCGTCGTGGGGCGTTGGACGGACGGACCGGTTAAATTGCTCGGGGTCTCTATCGGACCGGACCTCCAGATGGAGAAAAACTGGAACGAGGTGACGAGCAGGTTGCCTCCCTCACCCAGAAATGGGCTGAGAGGAAGCTGTCCCTGAAAGGCCGGGCGGAAGTGGCGAATGCGTACATCGCATCCGTCATCTGCTACTGCCTCACTGTCGTCCCTTGCTCCAGCCCAACTATCACCAAAATGGAGCGCCTCCTCTTCCGCTTTTTGTGGAAGGGACGCGCTCCCATGGTCAGACGATCCATCTGCTGTCAACAGTTGCGTGGAGGACTGGGCATGCCATGGCTGATGATGCGCAAACATGCGCTGAGGCTGCGACATCTCTGGTGCTTCCTTGATGGTGAACGGGTGTGGTCGCCGTTCGCCAGGCACGTTTACCCACAGCTCGTCTCCTTGACGGAGCTGCAGTCCTGGGTCAGAAAAAGACCGAGGGATAGCGCTTGGAAACTGGAATGTCTCCAGGCGCTCACTGCCCTCTCCCAGTTGGGCACCAGTATCGGTGGAACATCCACCTCAGCGTTCTATAAAGGACTAGTGGAGGGGAAGAGCGACGACGTTCTCGGAGAGATCCTGGGCGTCGAAGAAGATCAGCTTCTTGCTCTCTTCTGGAGAACTTTAGCCCGGGGCCTATGGATAACTTCCAAAAATCCCTGGCCTGGCAGTGCTACCGGGGAGCGCTGCCGGTTCGAGATAAGCTCTACAGGCACGGAAGTGCCGTCAGCCGAGCCTGTCCGAGATGCGTGCATAGCGACGAAACCGTTGTGCACGCCGCACTCGTTCAGTGCCCGAGCATTGCTGACTTGTGGATCTATGTCGAACAGTTGCTGTCACGTGTGGGACTGATCCGGTTGTCGACTGAGTCCATTGTGCAGATGGTCTCTCCGTCTTCCTTTGAGGAGAAAGGGCAGGCGGTTTTCATCTGCCTGGTGGCCATGACGAAAGAGATTGTGTGGTGGACAAGGTTAAAAGGATTAAAGACAAACACTTTCCTCTTCGGCGAATCCCTGATTAACTTTTTCAAGTTTCACTTGAAGAGGAAAATCAGGGTGGAGAGGCAAGTGCTGCTTTCTAGCAAGTTTGTTGAAAGGTGGGTGAATGTAGCGAGAATGGTCCGAGTGAACGGGACCATACTGAATATACGTCTGTGGTTTGAGAGATGGAAAAATTGAGAGAGGGCGCTGGCCCTGGTAGTCAGGGTGGCCGTGGTCTTTTGTGTGGTTTACGCCACGAGTAACCCTCGGAGGTTTCCCCCCTATTGGGGAATTTTTCATTGTTTCAATTTTCATTGTATTGTTTATATATATATATATGTTTTATGTCTTTTTTCTTTTCTTATATAAATAATAAAAATATTTACACGCACAAAACCCACATCGTACTGTCCTGTTCCGGTTGTGATGTTTTTCTTGATGTCAGCCCTTGTGGCCAATAAAGAAATCATTATTATTATTATTATTATTATTATTATTATTATTACAGTTGCATTTATCTTGCTTTATGTTCATACGAGTTATCACCAAGTCACAACCAGTGACCTCAAGAGACAACAAGGTCCGCCATGTTCAAGGAAGAACATACATACTCACACATGCATCTTTAGTGTTTAGACTTGTGATGTACTTATATTGACAGAATCTTCCTTATTATATGGGCAGTTCCCATTAGTACTATCTTTTGTATTTCTCCTATACGCGGGTTTCCTGGGATTTGCGATAAGTAATCATTAGACCCCTTAGGTATCATTCCCAGAGCGCCTACAACCACTGGTATTGTTTTAGTTCTCAATTTCCACATTTTTTCAATTTCTATCTCCAGGTCCTTATACTTGCTCAATTTTTCAAATGTTTTTATAGATACATTCTTGTCTATTGGAACAGACATATCAATTAACAGGCATACCCTCTTTTGAAAGTCTTTCAATATTATATCAGGTCTGTTTGCATCTATTTTTCGGTCTGTTTGGATGCTAAAGTTCCACAAGATTGAGATGTGATCTTTTTCAAGTATGGGAGGTGGTTGATGCTCCCACCATTCTTTTGATGGGGCAGGTCAAAATGCTTACACATTATCCAATGTATGTATTGTGCAGCTCTGTCATGCCTGTTTAGGTATTCGGTTGGAGCTATAGGACTGCACATTGAAATTATATGGTCAATGGTCTCTGGTTGTTTTTTGCATACACGGCATAATGGGCTGCACCCATTTTTTATTATGTTGGCTTGGTAATTTTTTGTTGGCAGACACTGATCTTGTGCCGATATAATCAGTCCTTCAGTCTCCGATTTCAGTCCAGAGGATGCCAACCACTGATGGGTTAAAGTTTGTCAACATCAGGATTGTTAGCTCGCTCTGGGTATTTTCCATACAGAGGCTTTTCTTGCCATTTCTTAGCCAGTTTCTGTAGCAGTTCTTTCTTTGCAGTTACTTTTACCTGCTTTGCTTTTTCTGTGTTTTCCATTTCAGCAGTAAATGGGACTTCTGAAATTTGTAGTCCATTACTGTATCTTTGTGCATCTTTTGTAATGGAATATGATCTTTTGATGCTTTCGTGTTTCAAAACGGGTTTGATCATCCAATCATGTGATTCCCTTAGATATGTAGATAATCCAATTGTTGCAGTTTTCAACGCAATGTCTAACTGGATTAACCCACGTCCTACTTCTTTCCTAGGGAGATATATTCTATCTATATCTGCCTTAGGGTGATGCATTCTGTGCATGGTTAAGAATTTTCGAATTTTTGTATCGAGCCTACGGATCTCTGTGCTTGACCAGTTGATGATATTGTAACTCTAGGTTACTACTGGTATGGCAAGCGTGTTTATGGCATCGATCCTATTCCTTGCATTCAATTCCGTTCTTAAGATTGCTCTAACATTCCTTCCTTATCCTTTCCCTCATTGTCGAGTGCTTGATCCCGTCTGCTTCACAAACACCTAGATATTTGTAAGTTTTTCTTGATCAAGTTCTCTTATCACGTTCCCCCGATCAAGATTAATGCCTGAACTCTTCAGCAGCTTTCCTCTGATGAACGTTGCTTTGGCGCATTTATCTAGTCCAAACTCCATTTTGATGTCATCACTGAACTGCTTCACAGTGGATAATAGCCCTTGCAATTGTTCATCATTTTTTGCAAATAGTTTCAGGTCATCCATGTAGAACAGGTGATTAATGGTTTTGTCATAGACTTTATATCCATGTTTTGTTTCATTGAGCATTTTACTTAATGGTATAAGTGCGATGCAGAATAAAAGCGGTGATAAAGAGTCACCCTGAAAAATTCCACAATTAATATTAACTTCTCCAGCTTCCAGTGATTTTGTTTCACTATTCAAAAGGAGTGTCGTTTTCCATGTCTTCATACTGAATGACAAAAACCTCCTGACAACGGGGGATATTTTGAAAATCTCTAAACATTTTTCAATCCAACTGTGTGGCAAACTATCGAATGCTTTTTTATAATCTATCCAAGCAATCGATAGATTTTTGTGTCTATTATGACAATCTTCCAGTATCATTTTGTTAACCAGAAGCTGATCCTTACAGCCATATGAGCCTCGTTTACACCCTTTCTGCTCAATGGGAAATAGGTCATTTGTTATCAGGTGGTCATATGTGTATTCAGTTAGGACTGATGTTAAAATTTTATACATTGTGGTCAAGCAAGTTATCGGTCTGTAATTTTGGGGATTGTTTGTCTCATCATTCTTCGGAAGCAGGAATGTAATGCCGTTAACTAGCCATGAAGGTATCTTTTCTGGCTCCTTAACTATTTCATTGTGAAGTTGGGCTAACAGCTCATGAGACTCTGTGAAGGCATTTATCCAAAAGTTTTGTATTTTGTCTTTTCCTGGGGATTTCCATTTGCTGGTTTTTCTTAGAGCCAAGCGCAACTGTTCAACTGTTATATTTTCCCATGTTTGTTCCTCAAGGTGAGCTGTATCTTTCATTTGTCTGTCTATCCATGGGGCATGTATGTTATGAACTTTTTCTTCGGCCTAGATCTTTTCCCAGAATTCTTGCACTTCCCCCTTGGGTGGTATTGATTTAGCAGTTATTGTTGACTTACTAATTTTTCTGTAGAAGTTTCTTTGGTTGTTTTTGAACATATTATTGTCCTTATAGAATCTAGATCGTTTTTCAAAGCGCCTTATACGAGCAGCTTTGGCCGACACTTTTTGCTTGATTATTTCTATCAGCATGTCTATGTCACATGTTGATTTTATACTGTACTTTTTTTTCAATTTTCTAAGTTTAGTTTGTTTAACATGTTCACCTACTTTATAGTTTGTTAAAATTTCTATGTCAGATCGGAGAAGGTTTATTTGGCGATTGATGTTCTCTTGCCAAGTAGATTTCTTGTGGGAATTCCTTTGTTTTTTCATCTTCACTCCACATAAGTGAGTGGTGACTTTAGCCGATGCATAATAGAGATGCTTTAAATCAGTAATGTTTAGTTTGTTTGTGATGATAATGTTTTTGAGAATTATGTTAGTCTTGTGTATTATCTTTTGGTTCTGTTTGGAGTTCTGGATTTTAGGGAGGGTGTCTCGTTGCCCCATGTCAGATTCTTTCATTTTCATCCATTCGATCATAATTTCGTCCTTCAAGTTGGCAAATGCATTCTCATTCATTTCTTTATCATTTACGATCTCATTATTTTCATTTGGAGTTTCATCCTGAGCATGCACTCCCTCCACTTTTTCGATCCTTTCTTTAATTTGTTCTGTTGCCAGTGATTCCGCCCCAACCCTGGGATTCGAAGTGTTACAGTTTACCTCGTTTTCACTGACACATGTTTCATTTTCCCTTCGCTGACTTTGTGCTAATAGCTTGATCTGATCAATTTCTATATCAGTTAGTAACTTTTTTCTTACAATATTTCTTCGTATATTGGCTAGTTTGTTACTGTCAATATAGCCTCTGTTTTCGGGATGTTTCTTTTTCCAGTTGATATATGTTTGTTCTGTACTCGATGTATTTGATGGGTAGTACTTGGCAGTGTAGAAAGCCTCAGGGACTTCTTTATTATCTTCCCTTGACCATTTTTCTCTCTTTTTCTTTGGATTTCTTGGTGGTGAGCATGGAGGGCCAACAGTAGGAGTATTCCGGTTATGGGAGGTCTCCAGCTCCGAAGTGATGGGAAGGTTTGAACCATTAGCTGATTTTTCGACCCCAGTCTGGTTCCTCTCTGAGGGACGCGGCCCTTTTTTACCCGGGTGACGGCCGATCCGTTATGAGATTTTATCATTAGACATTTACTTTATTTTGTCGCGTTTTATCCTTATCCGCCAAGAGGTAATCATTTCGTGTTACCACTTCTAGAACTAGTGTCAACCAAGACTAGAGGGGTCGTTCTCCCCTAGAGACACGGCTATTCCCCGCCGGCCGCCATCCCGGTATTTCTTGGTCACGGGGTTTTCTTTTTGTTGTTTTTTTTTAAATTGTTATTATCATGAGTGGTTCCTTAATGTGAGCATTGCGTGGCTTAAGAATGAAATTATTAATAATTGTCTCCACTCCAGGCACAAGGCCAGCAATCACCCAGTGCATTACAATAATATAATATACTTTTTGTTGTAGTTGGCTGTTATTGTTGGCTATGTCGGTGGTGGTGCCGGGGCTTTTTATATTGTTGGTGAGGAAGGGGTGAGCCAGCAGTCCCATAGTTGTTGATGTTGACGGTGGCCAGGTCACTAAGTCAATCTATTTATATCTTTTGCTAGCCTCTCCCTTGTCTAGTGATACCGCCACCTTCCCCTTTCTCTCTCAAATTAACAGGGGAATGGTGGCGGTAGCATTGAAGGAGTGGTGGCGGCGACGATGGGATAGTGGTAGCAATGATGGATGGGGTGGGGTGGTGGCAGCGGTGGCGTTGTGGTTACTGATATGTAGTATCTATGAGTTTGTGTTCGTATGTTTAATATATATTTTTATTATATTTTGTGTTGACATATTCCCGTAAAATTGGAATTAAACATTTTTTTTTAATTTGAGACAATAATAATAGTAATTCTATAATAGTAATTCTATAATGTGGTGGCAGCAGCCAGCGGGGAGATGTGGGAGACAGTAGCGGCGGTATCGATACTGAGACAGTGGTGGTGGTGATGTCGATACCGAGGCAGTGGTGGTGGTGATGTGATCGTATTACTGTAGTGATGGTGTTGTAGCAGTGGTAGCAATGAAGGAGTGGTGGCAGCGGTGATGGGATAGTGGTGGTAATGATGGCAGTAGTGAGTGGTGGTGGTGAAATTGCCGTTATCTGGCTGTTGTGTTTAGTGTACACAGAGAGGTGATGGGGTAGGTGGTGTATCTAGTTTCTGGTGTTGGTGAGATTGGTGTTGTTTGGCTGTTCTATATAGTGTAGACAGAGGGGGGGGGGTGTTCTTCTTCCATTTATAGCCATTTTCTTTTTTGAATATACAATGTACAATACAAAGTTGAATATTTGAATATTTGAGCCTTATAACAATATATTTTGGGTCCGAATTTTTTGGGTCTCAAGCCGGATGCTTTACGTAGCATTTGTACTAAGAGTTGTTATTTCACAAATGATTTAAATATGTTAAAAATTCAAAACTTACGGGAGCGATTTCATGACCTTCCGCCACCTCGTGCGTCTTCTTCCCTTATGTATTATTATTATTATTATTATTATTATTATTATTATTATTATTATTATTATTATTATTATTATTATTATCATTATCTGTACAAATATGCAACTTAACAATATTCTGCATATCCGCAATTGACAATGCATATAATGCTGAAACCGGTATTGTAAATAAATTAATGTTTTGATATCTCACTGGAAAAATCTCTTCAACATTTTCTACTGAAAGAATCTTTTTCCTTTCTACTATTTGTTTTCGTATATATATATATATATATATATATATATATATATATATATATATATATCGCAAAATAGCTGAATACACAAGGCTTTATTAATAAAACCGTTTTTCCGTTTCTTTCTCTTTTATTTCTCAATCATTCTATCTCGTCTTTCATGTCTCACTCTATCTTCTCGTTAAGGACTAGTGATTGAAACGCAAATAATTTTGCCGTTAGTGGTTCCACCACCATGTCGTCGTACCCGAAGGCAGCAGTTTCTCTGATGACCATAATACGACATGAAATATAAAGCAACGATCTTATTCCCTACCATGTCCTTTTTTCTATACAATCCCTCTCGACTGCTACTATATGTGATGTATGTATGTGTAGAAGTTCATATACATATTTGTACAACTCCGTACGTTTATCAGTTCACAGTATACATCTATATCTATATATATATGTGTGTGTGTGTGTGTGTGTGTGTGTGTGTGTGTGTGTGTGTGTGTGTGTGTGTGTGTGTGTGTGTGTGTGTGTGTGTGTGCGCGCGTGTGAGTGTGTGTGTATGCATATGCATGCATATATATATATGTGTATGAAAGTATAAAGAAATATATAAACATATATCGATATATATATATATGTTTATGTGTGAGTGTCTGTTTGTGTGTGTGTGTATGAATGTATGTGTGTATGTCTACATATGTCTGTATATAGACACACACGTGTATAGATGTTTTCGTCTAACATGTGGTGTTTATGCATATTTCAGAAGCTGGTGCGTGTGTGATGTGTTGACTGGAAGCAGTTTGAATGAGACAATGAAAGTTTGGATATTAAAGACAGAGTTAAGAGTAAAAATAAAAAAACTGGAGAGACAGTATCATATTGAATTTTCCAAACAATTTATAAAATCTCGTTATAAACACACCAGCCACATTACCTTTGTCATCAAAGTCGGCTCTCATACTAACGATGTCTTTCTATTGATTCTCTTTTTTTCAGCTGTGGGTAAATGCTAACTACAGCTGTCTATGTCTATCTGTAAAGGTATTCTTCTTTAAATACATGAACGTTTGTCGTGGTGTTTTCTTTTCTTCATGTTATCTTTCATTAGAAAAGCTGATTTGAAGGAAAAAACCAGAAGAAGAGGATATGTGAAAACTGAGATTATTCTATATTGTTAGACATTTTTATATTGAGAAGTGTACTGTAGTATCCGTGGAAAGAAAAAAAACATAGAATGGGAATAATGCAAATTGATATTTGAGTAGATATAAACTCTTGGATTACCTGTCTTGGGCGGTTTACTGGACGGGATATTTACGTTAATTAATTCAGCATTTTGCGTTCGGAGTTCAATTACAATGCCTCTGGTGCTAAGTTATATCAGGCCTTACGTTTAATTTGGTCAAAATGTTCGGTGAATCCATACATACATATATATATGTGTGCATGTATGTATATATGTATATACATACTACTGTACGTCGGTATACATATATGTATGTACGTGTACATACTTATATTTAAGTAACAGCCGTACTAAGAGTGGGAAATGAAATATCGTTTCATTTTTTCCGTTTATCGTTTTCGGTGCACCCGGCCGATTAACCCACTCGATATGCAAATTGGGCTACTCAGCCGTTAATATGCATAAGGAAAGTATATACTTTCAGACGTTCAATCATCTGGCAGGAAGGTATACGTTGCTGACGATAGCTAATAAGCTTGAAACTAGTACAGCGTTCTTTGTCAGTGTTGAACAAACGAGCAACGATGGTTGCTAGACACTAAGGCTTAATACGGGATGTTTGTTTACAAACACACCGAGCATTATAATAAATGTTCGGTGAATCCATATGTACATATATATATGTGTGCATGTATGTATATATATATACATACTACTGTACGTCTGTATACATATATGTATGTACGTATACATACTTATATATATGTATATATATATATATATATATATATTACCCTAAGTATTGAGTACTTTGGTGCGTTAGGGTCCACATGGTTCCTTACATCATTTCCTTAGTTATATATATATATATATATATATATATATATATATATATATATATATATGAAAGGCGTAAAATAAGAAAATTTTAAAAATTAAAAATAAACTTACTTACTAAAATTTTCACTCCAACTAATTAGTTTCTGTAATGGGATAAAGATAGTTACGTAATGTAACTGTCGAGAATTCATTACGTCATCAGGGAGTCTATTCTCAGCTAAGTCTCCAGGCAATGCGCGGACACTAGGGACTCATATAAAAATAATAATAATTCGGTGGATGGAACAGCTGCTAGCGAGGACTGAATTCCAAAGCACTGAAAAAGTTCACTGCCTCCGGTCAAATGGCAGATTCTAAAGAATCAATCACGTGACGCTGAGGCTAGTCGGAAGGAGTGGGGTAGTAAAATGACAAAAGCCTACTACCACTACAATAAGTTAGTAGTGGATTTGGCAGGTTTGCTCAACAAATAAATAATTTGGAGATAAATATAGAGAATTAGTATATTTACGAACATATGCGTACAGATGTACACTAATGCTAGCAAATACATAAGTTATGCCATAGTACCTAGGTGGTTCGAAACTAATTAGTTGGAGTGAAAATTTTAGTAAGTAAGTTAATTTTTAATTTTTAAAATTTTCTTATTTTACGTCTTTCATATAATTGTTCTGCATCCTCCTGCATTGAACTACCTAGGTATTATGACATAACTTATGTATTTGCTAGCATTAGTGTACATCTGTACGCATATGTTCGTAAATATACTAATTCTCTCTCTCTCTCTCTCTATATATATATATATATATATATATATATATATATATATATATATATATATATATATATATATATATATATATATATATATATATAAGTATACATCTAGATAAGTATACATCTATAAGTCATACATCTATAAGTATACATCTAGATAATTAAGCCGTGATTGAGACATGGAATATCACACGCTAACTGATATATGACGTTTTCTGTGTGACAAGGTGAAGGACAGAGTTCATGTTCGGGGATTGTAAAGCTATGCTTGATACTTCGATTAACATAAGTGAATATTCCGGTTTTTTCCTAAAGTACAAAATGATACACAAGTTATTAATTTCTCGTTTATTTGTGGCACATTATGTGAATCTTGATGTTCAGCCAACTGTTATTTATTTATTTCGTATTTGGTTCCAGCTATGTAGTCAAGTTGTTCGATAGTCTGAATGTACGGCTGAGTGCTTAATTCACCAAGAAACACAGACATTAATATATCTCATATCGTAGGGCTTTTTCTTTATTTATATTTGTTTATCAAATTGAATGGCGACAAGTGTACGAAAATAAGGTGCCATGTAAATGTGTATATATATATATATATATATATATATATATATATATATATATATATAAGTATGTATACGTACATACATATATGTATACAGACGTCAGAAGTATGTATATACATACATACATGCCCACATATATATATATATATATATGTACGTATGGGTTTACCGAACATTTATTAAAATGGTCGGTTTTTTTACAAACAAACAGCCCGAATTATTAGCCGTACAGTGTTCGGCAACCATCGTTGCCATTTTGTTCAACACTGACAAAGGAACGATGAACTAGTTTCTAGCTTATTAGCTGTCATCAGCACCGTATAACTTCCTGTCAGTTGATTGAACGTTTGAAAGTATATACTTTCCTTATGCATATTAACGGCTGAGCAGCCTAATTTGCATATCGAGTGAGTTGGTCGGCCGGGCTTACCGAAAACGATAAATGGAAAAAATGAAATTTCATTTCTCACTCTTAGTACGGCTGTTACTTAAATATAAGTGTGTATACGTACATACATATATGTATACAGACGTACAGTAGTATGTATATACATACATGCACATATATATATATATATATATGTACGTATGGGTTTACCGAACATTTATTAAAATGCTCGGTTTTTTTACAAACAAACAGCCCGAATTATTAGCCGTACAGTGTTCGGCAACCATCTTGGTTCAATTATTTACTGCTGTAAGACTAATATTAAGAGGTAGTGGAAGAGCTAGTGTTTAATGTCATCCAGTGAAACAATATCATTGCTCAGATGTGTGATTATATTCGTTAACTGGTCAGTGTGTCATGAATGCAACGATGAATACTAACAAGAATTTAGGTTTACGCTCTAACATAGCGGATCCGTAAATGCATTCGTGAGTTTTGTAACGAATAATAATAATATTCGATTCGTTTGCAAGTAAACAGCCTCATTGCGCTGTTTTTAGATGACCATCACCATCTTCTTGTTCTAGCAGTGACAGAGAGAAAAAATCATAAATACTTATATTAATTATCTATTCGAACATTCATTTTGTTTTTTTGTAAACCAAGACCGGTGGATGAAAGCATGGCATCCTCAATCTAGAAACCCCCAAATAAAACCAGGCGAGATATTAAATTTATTACCCAAGTAAAACGCATGAATTTAAACTGGAAATGCAAATAGATGGAACAAATAGTATAAGGTCTTTCCCTAACCTTTTTAACAATTCCGCTAGTCTGAAACTTTATTTTATCCACCACCGGAAGGATGAAAATGAAAATTGACACCGACGTTATTTGACCATATAGCCAGAACAATATATTCTGCTCTCTAACAATTCTGCCAATTCAGTATGTTTAATGTTTAAAGAACCATAATACGCAAAAGCATTCATATTACACTTCTTTTCGATCTTTAAAGTTCGCAAAACAAGGTAAGAGACTATGCAGTGATATGATATTAGTACTGCCGTTTTGGGTGAGATATATTAGAGAGATAGGAACCTACTGAAAGTATGTTATTCAATACAATTTAAAAAATGTTAGCAACTATTTGGAATATTTTTCCATCAACACAGGCAATTATTGGGTTTTTACAGACACTAATTCATGAGAACCGATCCCTATAAATGTCTACCATTGTACTAATGTTCGAAATTATTTTTTTTATTTTATTTTTTTATTGATTTTGGTTTTTATATATCAATTGTAGGTTCTGCGCGGTGTGGTTCGGTATAAATCGGATAGAGCGCAACGTGGTATGAGATGCGCAATTAATTTTAAGAAAAAACATTTGTATGCAGCCATACACATGTATCTCTTGAAAATATATGAAAATATATATTTATATATATATATATATATTAGAATGATCGAGTATCGAAAAATCGGCGCATATACATATATATGTGCGTGTGTGTGGCGTGTATGTGTGTGCGTGCGTGTGTGTGTGTGTTTGGGCATATATCTTTACATATATATATATATATATATATATATATATATATAGAGAGAGAGAGAGAGAGAGAGAGAGAGAGAGAGAGAGAGAGAGAGAGAGAGAGAGAGAGAGAGAGAAATAATTATATGTAAATAAGACCGTCAATTGCTCAAACCTGAAAATAAATGCAACTAAAATTATCCAAAACACGATTAAACACAGTAGTAACGTAAACGAAATAAAATAAAACCGTCAAATACCTGAAGCTGAATGTAAATACATCTTGAAGATACCCGAAGTTAACCACGAAATAAAACTATATGTAAGTATCGCATCGAATTGATTATCCAAGGGATTTATTTCGGAAAATGCGTCCTATACACCGGACTATATGGTATTTTATACAAAAAGAGTATCAAAGAAAATGAGTCCTAATTTGGCGTGAGCGTCATTAAGTATATGTGTGATCAAACATAATTATAATGGAAAGTGTTCCCACCGTGACCTTCCCCATAATTTGTAAAGATATAAGGTTTGGAGTATAGCAGTATATGATGGTTGTTTAATCTCGTTTTGTTGGGGGGGGGGGGTATGACACCATTTGATATGGCTGCTATTTCTAATATGCCGAGTAGCAAAAATATGACTTATTTAGCCAAAATATAATTAGTTAAGTGTGGGGGGAAATTGGAGGAAGAATCCAGAGATAAGCTCTCAGATTTAAACCACCCACTATCTTAGGCAGATCTGTCAACATTTATGACAGCAGACGCTGGACAATGTTAGACAAAATCTATGCTGACTTCAAACGGGCCATATATCATTGAACTGTATTTTATCACGGACAAGTCGTAGAGAATCACCTCTGTGCTCTTGTGGATGCTGCCCAGAAACGCTTTGGCACTGTTTGTTCCAATTCAGAAACTACCAGTCAGAGTGGAAGGACATCTTAAGGCTGGTCTTTAAGAAGCTACCAAAACTGGAAATATTATATATTGTCAAAGATCAACCAACTTAAACAAGATTTTTCTGAAGATGAAGGCTACGAAAAGATTCAAGAGGAGAAGTGTTTTCCTGTTTTATCGCTGCCATTGTTTTTCACATTTAAAAAATTCCATTTATGCTTATTTTGCCACTCGTAGACATTATTTTTTCCTCTGTCTGTCTTCTTTCTGTTTCTTAACTGTAAAGTGTACGAGATAGCCCGCCTTGTCTATCATGACTTATTATATCTATATAGATGTTTAAATTAAATAAATAGATGTGTTTATTTTGTAGATTAATTCTCCTATAATATATATGGAATAGTTCTTGTTAAACGTTCCCTTCATTGTATACTTTATCCATTTTGTATCATGTTATAAAGGCTTTATTTCATTTCAGTGCGTGTTTTCATTTACAGGCGAAAATGTGAAGGAAAATTTGATGGTAGTTTGATGGATGGAAATTTGAAGCCATCGAGCAGATTTACAACATTGAGCGAGTCTGCAAGTGAATAACAATGTCATTGACATTAACAGCAGCAAACTGGGCATATCTTTCTGATATCTCACTCTGCTTAAAATAGAAACAAACTCACTCTCATATCGCACTTCAGTTTTCTAAACATACGAAGGACATTGCATAAATTTAATCTTAGACATTCTATGTCGTGCTCCTTCGCTTGTGTATCTCATTGAAAGGATAGCGATGGTTAGACCATCTATCATTGAATATAATCAGGGTTGCTCCTATGAATCTATATAATTCATTCTTAGTAATAGCCCTACCCTCATATACTATATGTTTGTAGGCAATTGTTTCCAAGAAGGCAAACCTTAGGTATTTTTTCAGTTGCATTTCCTGTTTACGGATAGTGTCGTATTCAGATTTATATTTGTGGTATAATTATCTCTATGCTCATAGTGTACAATTCATTCTAATTGAGAGAAGGTGCGTGGTATGTGTTATTATTTGAAGGTATATAAGGGCAGTGGAGTGGCAGAGACGATAGAGCTTCGGACTAATTCTTAAGTGTATTTGTCCTTGGTCTTTATGTTCTGAGTTCAAATAACACCGAGATCAACTTTGCGTTTCATCCTTCTGATATCCATGAAATAAAGTACCTCTCAAGTACTAGAGACGATATAAACAACTTTTCCTACTCCTAAAGTATCTGGACTTGTGGCAACATTAGAAAGAATTAGTAGAGAGCATATTATTCCTGTTATTGAGTTATTCAATATGTTCAAACTATCGAATATATTCCCCGTTCCATTAGGTTGTATTCTTAATCTACCGTAATGGAGTTTAGCAATGTTCCGGGCGATGTTCTTTGTTGTGGAGGACTATACTGTAACTGTATATTAAAGATTCTATTATATTTATGTGATTACAGAATATATCTATCTATTGCCTTAAAATTGGCTTTGCTATGTTTGTTTCTAGTCCGAATGAAAATGATGAATTATTTCACAAAATATTAGGTAATCACTGTTTATTTGTGCGTTTGTTGTGTCGCTGTTTGCATGGATAAGTTACAGAGAATTGCATTAGGCTGTTGATATATATTATTAGGCTCTGTATTCCTATTTTACTGCGAAACAGTTTTAGTCGGGGTAATGTGATTATAGTACATCTTCCATTCATTGTTTGCGATTCACGTTATAATTTTTCAGCTGTTTTCATTTAAGTTCGGCCTTACTGCCGCCGCTTGAATTACTAGTATTGCTAAGTATTTGCAATTAGATTTACTAATTTCATAAGTAATTATGTTTTTGGTGTTTACATGGCTCTTCCTTCGTTATGTGACTCGGTATTTGTTAATTTGTATTGCCCTTTAATTTTGATTTTTATTAAAAGTTGGTTTCCAATTTTTATTCTCCTAACAATAGTTCCTAGTTCTGTTTACATAATTTAGTGCCGATTTCATATATCACTGTCACTTATAATTAATATCTGCTTGGCAATTACTCTTGTACTTACAGCTGTCACTTTTCCTTGTAGTTGTTGATCGGCAGAATTGGTAGAGCGTCGGAAAAATTCTGGTGTTTATAAAAAAAGTACTGGTCAAATATTAGTATCAATATAATCGTTTTTCCCCTTTCTGAAAATTACTAGCCATTATCATTAAGGGGGTGTGCTATGTGTCACATGTTTACTCGTATAGAGTGATCCTTGATAGATATAACTCATATAGTTCCGACTGACCTAAAGGAATGGGAGTGTGGGAGAGAAACAGACAGAGGTAGAAAGAGATAAACTACTACAGATAGACAGTCAGATCGATGCATTTGAAACTAAAACGAAAGATCTGTTTTCTGCTGCTTCATACCCTTGTAGAAAGATAAAAATTAAAAGCCTAACGTCTTCCACAATAATTTAGAATTAGTAAATGATAAACAATAATTGTAATAATTAAATATAAAAAAAAATAAAAAGCAAGAATAAAAAATTACGAAGATTTACTTTGTCTTCATAGCAAATTTCCTGCAACTGTTAATTAAATTTACTCAAGAAATTGAAAAAGATAACTGCGAATTAATCATGATAATCTTCATCGAATGGAGGAGAAACAAATAAGAGAAAAACAATATCAAATTAAATACAAATTTATCATCTCCGCAGCTTTTATTGCCAAAATGAAAATCTAAATTATTTTTTAATGAAGACGGCAAATACTATTAATGTTATTCATCAGACTTCATTTGATTATTAGCTGCAAAAGGGGTGGTGGGATGGCGGTATCGATAGAACGCCTGACAGAAAACTTTATAGGATATATTTCCTGTCAGCTCTTTACGTTCTGAGTTCAAATCCTATCGAGATCAACTTTGCCTTTCATCCTTTCGGGATCAATAAAATGAAGTTGTAGTAAAGTACTGGGGTTCATATAATCAACTTTCCCCCTTCCCATAAATTGCTGGCCTTGTGTAGATATCATTATTAGCTGCAAAAGGGTTGATTTATGGAGTCGCTAAAGTATTTTGAAATATTTTGGTATGACTACATTCTAAACTGAAATACTACTTATGGAAACTTTTCGTTTCCTCATTCTGGGATCAATAAATGTTTGTATTTTTAATTTACTCTGTAATTGAGGATTGGTCGGAAGAGCCCAACACAATTTTTAGGAATCCTGAGACTGTTGGAGGTAGGACGAAGTGCATCCTTAAATCGGAGACCAGGTATTAATTATTGTACCTAAGTGGTCGCTGCTAAAACCGCGCAAAATGCCAGTTGGAAGTGTTAAACTGGGCGACGGTTTAAATCTACCACCAAAATATATTACACGCAGATTTGAACCACGAATGCAAAGAGATGGAATATATACGGTAATGCATCTTTTTTTAATCTCAAATCAAACAGTTTATCAAGCCAGTGTCCTTGAGTGGTACCTTATCTAATTGAAATGGAAATGACATAAAGACAACGTTGAGAAATACCGCAAGACATTTTGCACTTCACTATAATAATAAAAAGTTCGCTGCCTTCATTGATTAACCCTTCACTCTAATAACTACTTTTCCAGCTACATGGCTCAATCGAATATTGGTTACAGCTCTACACAACAGCATCTTATATTGACATATATCTACGACTAGAAATGCTTGTTTATTAAAGAATTGGTCGTTGTCTTCTTGAAATCTCAAGTGAAACGAACGAGTTCCTTACTACAACCCTTTACATTCCAATTACAAATTCCAACGGGGTTGATTTGGCATTTCAGGCTTTTGAGCCCATTAAAATAAGTAGCACCTTTACTTGTTTGAATTGTATAGTCAAACTATTCAATTACCAAAATTCTACTGTCTTATACCTATGTAAGTATTTGTATCTATGAATGTGTGTGGGCGGGGTCCTAGATACATGTTCGATATGTTGATTTATCAGACTAGGATAGAAGTATTAGCGAGGAGGAGAAGATGTCTTGTGGTGCTTACTCTGGCACTCTTCGTTCTGAATTCTAATCGACTGTGACCTCCATGTTTTGTAGAAGGAATCCCTCATTCGATTTAAAACCTGTACATTGTCATTCAGAGTTTTAAAGAAGACTATTTTTACAAGGATTCGGTGGAGGTATCTCATTTAGGCATGCTTCCCTGCCACTCACACCATTCTCGGAGGCCCTAAGAAAGAGCCAAACTAAACAGTACTAATATAATAAACCTCAGCAAACTATGATAAATAGGGGAATGTTATTTATGTTATTGTTTAGCCACGGACTGGCCCTGAAAAACTGTCTTATGCTTAAAGAATTTCCAGCCATAACCATCCCCACCCTTTGTATGTCAAGGATATGCAATATTCACTTCCATTTTTATACGAAACAAAGTAACTGATAGATAAATCGGGCAAAAGAAATTGCGGTTCCATTTCTCTTCTTATTGCTAATACTATACACCAGTATCAACACCTGGCAAAAAGAGGCGGGATTTGAATTCAAAGTTAATATTGCAAATAATCTCATTCAATACTTTAACAATTCCTCAAATCCACTGGCCTCATAGAGTAGTTAAATTCATGGATCCCGAAAGGTTCAAATCAACGTTGATCTTGGTGTGATTTGAACGAAATGCACCGTGAGCCGTAACAAATAACGAGACAATAATTCGGCTAATTCTCCATTTAAGAACAAATGAGGATGTTTTGAAAATGTAAATGACAAAAAGAAAAAAAGTTTTTATGTTCTTGCATATTTTATATGAATGCTATATATTATATGTTACCTCCAGACTAGTAACGATTGTGATGATATATTCTATTAACATTTAAACTGTGTGAGTCTAGCACCAGTCAAGTGTGAATACTTTATATATTACATACAGTAACAGGATACGACACTAATTTAAATGAGGCCACTTTTATATTTCATATGTGAAAGTACTTCACAGCTGGTTGTGGTAATATATAAAGGATATAATTCAAATGTCTCTAAGTATGTATGTCTGTATGCATCCATGTATGTATGTATACATATATCTTCTCCTTTCTCTCTCTCTATCTATCTATCTTTCTATGTAACTATCTTCGGAGAACTTCAATGATAAAGCACAAATAACCTATATTTATAACGTATATATATGTGTATATATATATATATATAGAGAGAGAGAGGGAGTGTAAACGGATAGCTTGTTATATTTAATATATATATATATATATATATATATATATATATATATAAAATTAGAATTGGTGCTCTGAAATAGCGATATGAATGTATATATCGTGTATTTATCGTGTATTAAAATCATTTTGAAGACCTTACGCTATTGTTTTAAAGTAGTGACTATGTCACTTATTTCTTTTTTCAGCAAACAAAGGTAGATAAGCTGACAGATCTCTGTTTCGTACTGTTGGTACTCCTCAGAGCTTATCACTTCCTCTGCCTGCTGAAAATTATGAATGTTGGATTATTATAGAATTCCAGTAATAATCAGGAAGTGATTATACAGAGCGGTTGCCGGTCCAGCAAAAATTGAAAATTAGAATTGGTGCTCTGAAATAGCGATATATATATGAATGTATATATAGTGTATTTTGCAATACACTGTATGCTTAATTAAAATCATTTTGAAGACCTTACGCTATTGTTTTAAAGTAGTGACTATGTCACTTACTTCTTTTTTCAGCAAACAAAGGGAGATAAGCTGACAGATCTCTGTTTCGTACTGTTGGTACTCCTCAGAGCTTAGCACTCCGGACCCGCGCAGTTGCCGAGTGGTACCCGCGCGAGCGGAAACGACCACTCGAAAGGCCTCCACGAAGGTGGAGTTACGATTTTAGGAATATGATGGGGACTACATGGATGAGGAAGCACGATCCAGAGAGGAATGGACGGCGTGCTGTGACCATGGACGCCCGACAGACTGATCGGTCAAGGTGATCAAGGTGATATATATATATATATATATATTTATATATATAAAGAGAGAGGGATGGCTTGTGTGTGTGTGTGTGTGTGTGTGTGTGTGTGTGTGTGTGTGTGTGTGTGTGTGTGTGTGTTTGTGATAATACGTATGTCTGTATAAACAGATCCGATTACAAACGAATCAAAAGAGCAATCATCACAATGTAGAAGGTGAAAATATTTGTATTAAAAATTTAACTTGTTCTTGCATTACGAATGGTTATGTCTTTAAATCTCTGGTAATGAACAAGTAAATCAAATTTTTAAAACAATATGTATACCTGTATATATCCGGTAAGAGGTACGAGGTTTATAGTAAAACAATTATTTAATTCTTTGATTAGACTAATCAAAGTAACGATGCTTGAATTCTCGAGTTTACCTGGAACTTCTTCCTCTTATTTGATTTTACATTCATTTAAATCAATTACAATAATTTTCTTCCATCATCTTTGCAATATTATTCTTTAACAATCGCCATACCTATATCCATTAAATTATGATGAAATTTGTTCTCTCTGTCTATCTATATTCTGATTGCTATTGGTATTTGTGCTTTATTATTGTTATTCTTGCCGAAAATAATTACATAGAAACATAGAGAGATGAGAGTCGCCATTTAGTCTATTACAACGTTGCAAGTAGAAGTCTGTTATGGACTGTGATCTCTCAGACACAGATGTTTGAATTCTTCTCTCGTACATCCCTTGTGGGAATGTGGGTTCCAGAATTTCTGCAGCAAGAATGAATGAAATATTTCACTTCGTGCATAAACGAAGAAATGGTGGCTCCTATCTTGAATCGGTAAAATGACTAGACATAATTTAACTCTATTTTAGAAAGTAATGTTCAAAAATGTTTTTATTGATCCCATATATAGTCCTTATCTCTCTTACTTTAAGCATCCGACACACAGAAATAATAGTTTCTCTTCCTAATTCCAATATTAAACAATTGAGAGATATTACATTTTTTTTGACGATTCAACATCATTGCAAAATAATAGCAATCTACAATTATCAGCACAGTTAACTAAAGAAGAAACAGAAGCCAAATTTGTAAAGAAACTACATTACAGACCGGTGTCTAGAGAAGTAGGGGGTAGTGGAAGATACTAAAACAGCTGAATGACGACAGGTAGAAGATAGTCACCCGAAAAACAAAAAGCTGAAACCACAAAGAAGACTCAACAAATCTACAACTAGATTTGGAAGA
>OZ024741.1:109082601-109097601 GCA_964016885.1 Eledone cirrhosa
TTTTGGTTTTGGTAGCGTAATCCCCATACTTGGCCATAGCGCGTTGGTGGGGCTAGTTGACCATTAAACAGGGATGATTATATATATATATATATATATATATATATGTATATATGTGTGTGCGCGGGTTTATGTATGTGCGTGTAAATGTGTGTTGTGAATATATTTAGTGCCTCTTTAATGATCAAGTCTGACCACAAGATATATAAAAATGTAACACGCCAAGACATTTTTTTCCTATGAGATTAATTAAAGCAGCACGAAGTATTGTCACATATACTGTGTTATTCGAAGCTAATATAACACAAATCATAAGAACTGTGAAAGGACAGTGTCTCTTGTTAAAGAGAAAGTGACTGTTATTTTGAAGAGCTCTACCTCCGAGATAAAACTTGTTTGAATTCCTGTTAAGACGACCTGTTCCGGAAAATTTCGGCTCTGGAGTTAAGGCATAATTATCTTGACAGGGCTTCATTAACTTTAAAGGGGTGGCTTGAGGGTGGGTGCTATGCATTTTTTTTTTATTCTTGTTGCATTTTTAACAGCACCAAACAACTACGTAACTCATACGCAAAACGCTGTATAATTAAATATAATGCAGCCGTGATTCTCAGGTTGTGTGCACGATTATTTTTAAGAGTGAAAGAATGTCTTGGTAATTGAGAGGAAACAGGAATCAACGAATAAGCGAAATATTATTCAAATGCGATGTTTCTTTATAGATTTTATCAACAAGTTGTGATGTGCCCTGTGGCGAAGAGTTAATTTACTACACGTTCTAACACATAAATACATAAACGCACGCACAGAGAAACATTAAAATAAACAGAAATAGACTCATAAAGAGACTAAATAGACAGAGATACACACATGAAAACATTCAATCCAATAAAAACACTCGACCATATATATATATGTGTGTGTGTGTTTGTGTGTGATAGAGAGAGTGTGTGAGTGTGTGTATGTGCGTCTATGTATGTATATATATATGCATATATATATGCATATATATATGCATATATATATATGCATATATATGCATATATGTATGTATATATATATGCTTATATATATATATATATATATATATATATATGTGTATATATATATATATATATATATATATATATATAAGTACATATGAGTGTATGTGTGCGTGTGCATGTGTGTGTGTGAGTGTGTATACGAGGTGATTATTGATGTTGTACAGTTATCGTCTGTAAAAATTACCTGCTTTAAGCTAACCCTACGATCATTGAATATAATTGTATTAAGTATAACCATACATTAAACAAAATGGTTGCTAATTTTCAACGGCAGCCATCTTAATGGTGTTTTAGCAAGACATTTTTCTTATTTGCGAATTATTTCTCTAAATCTCTTAGGAAAACTACATATTCCTTACCCGAAGTGTCAGAATAGATGTTTCAAACAATTTACCAAACTTTTTATATGTGCGTGTGCGTAATTAAATATGGTGCATATATATATATATATATACATACATATATATATATATGTGTGTGTGTGTGTGTGTGTTTGTGTGTATATATATATGTGTGTGTGTATTTATGTATATATGTATTTGTGTGTGTGTTGATTCGCCATTTTCTTTCTTGCTTTCAGATCAGTTAAACGATTTTAACAAATAATTCCTTCTAACATTTCACATCAGATACATTTTACATCCAAAAGTTGCTGTTATTATGTATAAAGAATAAATTAAAATCGTTATTGCTAAAGATTAGTTATTGGAAATATATTATCCTATTTCCTTCCTACAAGTAAGAGGCCAATTTTACCATGTTTACACAAAGTAGTCCTGATTGACCCGATCAAAGAGGATAGGGCCGTTCCATAACCGTCATATATTCGATGATTGTATAGGTGTTACTACACCAATCCAATGTGGGTATCTATCCCATACTTTTCTAAGAAGGAAAGTGTTAATTTCAAGGCAAGTAGGATGCTAGGACCGAAGCTGGATACAAATAACAAATTCCTAGCTAGTGTCCAAGAATAGAGTTTGTATGTAGTTTCAGTTGTTATAAAATTCATGAAGCTATTACGTTGGGTGCATGGTTAACAGATAGTAAAATATAATACATAGCTGTCGTAAGAAATGGCATTTCCTTGAACTATCAATGATACCGTGTACCGATGTAATACTGGATGGCGCAATACAGTCGGCATATTCCAAAGTTTGGTACCTCTGTATATCTTATGAATCTCTCTCTCTCTCTCTCTCTCTCTCTCTCTCTCTCTCTCTCTCTCTCTCTCTCTCTCTCTCTCTCTCTGTATCTATCTATCTCTGTATATATATATATATATATATATATATATATGTAAGAATATTTTCTAAACAGCGAGCGAGTTTGAAATTATAAATGTAAGCTATTACCGTGTTTTGACTAAAGAAATTAAAGAAAATTATTTATCCTGATAGTGGGGTTAAGAACCCTCGGAGTAATGGAAAAAGATGAGTATTGACGTACATGTACGTCAATACTCATCTTTTTCCATTTCTCCGAGGGTTCTTAACCCCACTATCAGGATAAATAATTTTCTTTAATTTCTTTAGTCAAAACACGGCGATAGCTTACATTTATAATTTTAATATATATATATATATACACACATGTGTGTGTGTGTGTGTGTGTGTGTGTGTGTGTGTGTGTGTGTGTGTGTGTGTGTGTGTGTGTGTGTGTGTGTGTGTGTGTATTATCGGATAAAGAACTCCGAGGCCGAAATGCCGACACAGCTCATGTCTACAGCTAAGTGAACTGGAGCAACATGAAAAAATAATTTTTTCTACTTTTGGCATAAGGCCAGCAATTATCCAGTGTATTACTGGTACTTTATTTTATCGACCCCGTAAGGATGAAAGGCAAAGTTAACCTCGGCGGGATTATGAAAAAATAATGTGTCTTGCTCAGAGACACAGCACATCACCCGGTCAGAATTGAACTCACAACCTCACGATTGAGAATCCAAAGCTCTAGCTAAAAGGTCATATACTTTCTTGATATATACATACATATGTGTATGTAAATAAATAAATAAATATATGTGGGTTTGTGTGTGTCTGTGTGTGTGTGTATGTATGTTAACAGAAGGCCAGATTCCGTTATAGTCATTTACAATTACAAAATTACAAAATACGTATTTCTATGATCAGAATACTTGAGATCCTGACGTTTAACAATTGGTGACGGCATCAGATATAGGGAACATGAAACATTGAAAATATTCAGTTCAGTTGTCCCCACTGAACTTTTGTTATGGAGGCGGTTTTGCTAGTGATGTGAACACTGCTACGAATGGTCCCCGTATATATATATATATATATATATATATATATATATATATATATATATATATATGAATGTAAGTATAGTATATTTGGCAATATACCGTATGCTTAATTAAAAACATTTAGAAGACCATACGCTATCGGTTTTAAAGTAGTGACTATGACACTTACTTCTTTTCGGCGAAAGAAGGGAGAGAAGCTAACAGTCTGTTTCACGCTGTTCGCGATCATCAGAGCCACGCACTCCCTGCTTTCGCCAAAAATTATAGAAGATGGATTCTTATAGAATTCCAGTAATAATCAGGAGCTGATTATACAGAGCGATTGCAGGAACAGCAAAAGTTAGGTACGTAATTGTTGCCAGGTACCTAATTTTTGCTGGACCGGCAATCGCTCTGTATAATCAGCTCCTGATTATTACTGGAATTCTATAAGAATCCATCTTCTATAATTTTTGGCGAAAGCAGGGAGTGCGTGGCTCTGATGATCGCGAACAGCGTGAAACAGACTGTTAGCTTCTCTCCCTTCTTTCGCCGAAAAGAAGTAAGTGACATAGTCACTACTTTAAAACCGATAGCGTATGGTCTTCTAAATGTTTTTAATTAAACATACGGTATATTGCCAAATATACTATACATACATTCATGTATACATCGCTATTTCAGAGCACCAATCCTAATACTTATATATATATGTGTGTGTGTGTGTGGGGGGGGGGGGTATTTAGATTTTTGCGAGTATCCGACGTGTTACATATGTATACATAAAGTTACATATGTATACATACATAGTGTGTAACCTAGACTGCTCCAATGGACATATGAATATATACATATTTAATACGTACGCATGAAAAACTGCTAGTAAATAGGAATTACTCTGTAAATTGAAAAAATGATGAACACCTTTAATCGATTTTCGGACCTTATTACTCCTTCATCAGAAAGCGTATGTATAATCCCCCAAACCCCAAGGTAACATGTATTTCTTGGGCTTATATGCCCATTCGGTTTTAGAATTATTCTGAAAGGAACGTACCAATTTGCATATAATTAACGCTCACATCGGTAATTAGTTGAGATATATATTATAAAATGCTCTAGCAGACGAAGTGTACGATAATGTTATATCTATATACATACAATCTGTGTAACCGAGACTCAACTAATGTGAATATAGATATATACACATTTAATTCGTAGGTATTAGTGCCTCCATTTCAGAATATTACTACGGAGTTACCCAGATATGTTTTTTTTTTCTTGTTCGCATTACTTAGGGCGTGACTATATTTTGGTCTATGGTTGAAGGTGGTTCTTATTAACCCAATCTATTTCTCGTCACTTTCTCAATATTCTCTTACTGATTAGTGGTCGTGTTGACACATAGGGTATCAGCTCATAATTCTCAGATAATACGTGTTGTTAATTTGTTGCGACATGCCAGCAAGGTGGTTATTCATTTCGGTATTTGCTCATTTGTAAAGTTATATTTGCTGGATATATGTGCGTTTTAATTTGAATTACCAGATAGTTTTCGAGGGTAAAGTGATGAGACGAAAGGAAAAATTAAAGAAGAAGAAGAAGAAGAAGAAGAAGAAGAAGAAGAAGAAGAAGAAGAAGAAGAAGAAGAAGAAGAAGAAGAAGAAGGTGATAATGATGATGATATAATATGGTTTCTACTTTTGGCACAAGGCCAGCAATTACTCCAATTACTGCTACTTTATTTTATCGACCCCGTAAGGATGAAAGGTAAGGTTAACCTCGGTGGGTTTAAACTCAGAGCGTAAAGGGCCTTAACTCTATGCCGTAAAGCAGGGTGTCTGACGCTCTATTGATATAATAATAATAATTATAATAATAACAACAACAGCAACAACAACAACAACAATGGAAATAGTAGCGTACGTGAAGTCAGGAATACACAATAAAAATAAAATAATTTCTACTTAGAAGTAAACAAAGTTGGAAATGAAAATAAATATATCAGCAACAACAACAATAGCAACTGCGGAAGCCATTGTCAGCGTAAAAATGGAAGGATGAAAACAAGATTAAAATAAAAATACAAGTAAAAATGAAATAATGATATATGGAGATAATAAATTCAAAATGGTAATGATCTTGTTAGTATTCCAGGTGACGGTGCTGGAGTTTTTTGTCAGTTACTAAAGTTAGTATCGTATTCATAGTCAGGATTACTCCTGCAAATTATTGAATATATTACTACTAATAATAATAAATATAATAGTAATAATAATGGTTTCTTATATAGGCACACAGCCAGTAATTCGGGGGGAGGGGAAAGTCGATTAAATCGACTCCAGTGCGTGACTGGTACTTTAATTTATCGACTGCATAAGGAAGAAAGGCAAAGTTAACGTCGGCGGGATTTGAACTCAGATCATAAAGGGCGGTAACTCTTTGCTGCAGACCCTCTACCGATACTGCCAAATGTTTCTAATTTAGGCACAAGGGCAGCAATTTTGGGGGAGGGGAAAGTTGATTAAATCGACCCCAATGTAATACTGGTGCTTTATTTGATCAACCTTGTAAGGATGAAAGGCAAAGCTAACCACGGTGGGATTTAAACTCAGAACTTAAAGGGCTGTAACTCTATGCCGCAAGGCATGTTATCCGACGCTCTACCGATACTGCTAATAATAATAATAATAATAATTGTTTCTACATTTGGCACAAGGCCAGTAATTATCCCAATTACTGGTACTTTATTTTATCGACCCCGAAGGGATGAAAGGCAAAGTTAACCTCGACGGAATTTGAACTCAGACCATAAAGGGCCGAAATTCTTTGCTGCAAAGCATGGCGTCAGACCCTCTACCAACACTGCCAATCCACATAATAATAATAATTGTTTCTACTTTTGGCACAAGGCCAGCAATTATCCAAGTGTATCACTGGTACTTTATTTTATCGACCCTGTAAGGATGAAAGACAAATTTGACCTCGGCGGGATTTAAACTCAGATCATAAAGGGAGGTAACTCTATGCTTCAAAGCATGGCGTCCGACCCTCTACCGATACTGCCAATCCACCGCCACATAATAATAATAATGGTATCGTATGTGAGAATTAGATAAGTGATACCATCGAAATACAAATAAGAGTGATTACATAATAAATAGAAAGAGGTGAAATCCAAACATGCAGCCTTCCATTTCATCACTAGATATGTGTGTGTATATATATATATATATATATGTGTGTGTGTGTGTGTGTGTGTGTGTGTGTATACACTCGAAGAAAAAGTCAGCAAACAAAACAAACGATGCAACAAATCCTCTAAAAATGCCGAAATGTCAGATTGGTATTTGTGACAAATTTAAGAGACGCGCTGATTGGTAGGATAATAAACACAATTATAGATGGCGCTTTCATACTTTAAAGGTCAATAGGTGACATCAACCATGTAATATATTTTTATTTGGTATGTTATTTTCGTTATATATTCAATATTCCTATGATTACTATTATATATTTTTACGGTTATCATTTTCCTTCTGTTATAACGTGTCTGTATTTCTATTTTTTATGAATGAACGTCTTTCTGCGTGCTGTAATGATAGATTTCGTCTCGTTTTCTATACGTATTTATACCTGCACAGTTGCACGCCACATACATGCGGGCACATACTCCCACTCACATACACACACATACCCCCCCCCCCACCCCTACACACACATATATATATATATATATATATATATATATATATATATATTTTTCTTTTTGTGAGTTAAAGTTTCGGGACAATACAGCACTTTAAACACTACACGTCTGAAACGTCTTGTCACAGATGACCGGTTCGACAATGCAGTCGGACATGAGCACAATCTGGAGGCTCAATGTGCATTAAATTCTTGTGTCAATTCTTGTATCATTTTTTACCATTTCTTATGGAATGGTAAAAACTGCTTACGCAGTAACTTACTTATTAATATATATATATATCATAATCTATAAAGCTCAGTGTGTGGTCATGCTCCTTCGTTATAGAAATCTACGATATAGAATTTCTTCAATTGAAATTTACAATTGAGTATTCGAAATAGTTTCGATTGCGTCTTGACGCAGATAATTTTTTCAATTTCACCCACAATTACGCAAAAAATAGATAAAACTCAATATTTTACGATTTTTCTCTGTCATTTAAACTGCTAAACTCTTTCCACTACCATTCAAAATCTATACAACTTCATACTTTCTGCTACTTTCTCTTTCCAAGCTTGATGGTGATACTGTCCGTTCAGACCACTCCCTACTGTCTTAAATTTAGAAAACACATATCCTCTATGAGGTTACTAAACCTGCTAGAAATAGCAGCTAACTCTCCCCCATATCACACCACTCCCTACGGTCTTACATTTAGAAAACACATATCCTCTATTAGGTCACTAAACCTGCTAGAAACAACAGCTAACTCTCCCTCATATCACAACCCTCCCTACTGTCTTAAATTTAGAAAACACACAGACAACCATGCAGAGCAATTCCATCGCAGCTCTGTTGTTCGGCTGGCATCGTCTACGCGCGTGTTGCGCAAGTACTGTGAAACAATAAATTTCAACACTTTTTTGCACAGAGATAATATCCATAGGCGAAACTACAATTGTCACTGCTGGCGCAGCTCCTGCTTCCAGGTCTGCAATTCATTCACCCAGTGCCTGGCAGACAAAAAAGTGGTGCCATAAAATAGGTGGTGCAACCTAACTTTGGTAACTTAATGACCCCGAGCAATGCCGGGCTTTAATGCTAGTATATATATATATATATATATATATATGTGTGTGTGTGTGTGTGTGTGTGTGTGTGTATGTGTGTGTGTGTGTGTGTGTGTGTGTGTGTGTGTGTGTGTGTGTGTGTGTGTGTGTGTGTGTGTGTGTGTGTGTGTGTGTGTGTGTGTGTGTGTGTGTGTGTGTGTGTGTGTGTGTATATGCATTATATATAAATATTGGAAAATGTGTGAGATCCTTGGTACAGTTAGGTTATTTGAAAAAAAGGAAAAGAATGACTTCACTTGTAGTGTTAAAAATTTTTTATGATTTAAAGTTATAATATAAAATAATATTATGAGAAGGTAGATCCAGTAAGTTCTTTGTTAACTTCGGTGGGAAGATTTTAGTGATTCCTGATTAACTTGGGTTGGAGAACTTTTTCGCATTCGTCTGTCTGTGGCGATTGTCAAACTGAGATCAGATTGTGTTGAAATAAGAGAGAGATTTGGATGTATCTGGGGTGGGGCGTGTGGTGTTAATGAGTGTTGATGATGATGAAGTTCCTGAGGAATTAATGTATACATACACACACACACACACGCACGTACACACACACACATACACACACATATATATACACACTCAGAAAATGGTGAGGTTGTAAGATAAGGGTGTTTGAGAAGGTAGTTGTAAACCTACTCTCCTGCTGGTTTTATTTCATTAGCTGACCTTTTCTCTTTTCCTGTCATCCCATTCTTATCAAAACACTTATGTATCTTACACCTCATTAAAACCAGACAATCACATAAATTCATCTTTGATATAGAAACCTGTAGAAGATATTCTTTATAGATTTGGAAGAGCTGATTCAGCTATGCCATTATAAACTCATTAAAGGTCAGCTAATGAAATAAAACCAGCAGGCGAGTAGGTTTACGACTACCTTCTCAAACACCCTTATCTTACAACCTCACCATTTTCTGAGTGTGTATATATATATATGTGTGTGTGTGTGTGTGTGTGTGTGTGTGTGTGTGTGTGTGTGTGTGTGTGTTTACGTATGTATGGGTGTGTGTGTATGTATGATTACATTAATTCCTCAGGAACTTCATCATCATCAACACTCATTAACACCACACGCCCCACCCCAGATACATCCAAATCTCTCTCTTATTTCAACACAATCTGATCTCAGTTTGACAATCGCCACAGACAGACGAATGCGAGAAAGTTCTCCGACCCAAGTTAACCAGGAATCTCTAAAATTCTTCCCACCGAAGTTAACAAAGAACTTACTGGATCTACCATCTCATAATATTATAATATGTTATAACATTAAAGCATAATAAAATGTTAACACTACAAGTGAAGTCATTATTTTCTTTTTTTTAAAATATATATATATATATATAAATATATATATATATATATATATATATATATATATATATATATATATATATATATGTGTGTGTGTGTGTGTGTGTGTGTGTGTGTGTGTGTGTGTGTGTGTGTGTGTGTGTGTGTGTGTGTGTGTGTGTGTGTGTGTGTGTGTGTGTGTGTCTGTATAAATATATATAAATATGAAAACAGGGAGAAAGAGACGATTATGAGGAAGAAAAATATATTTTTTTCCTTTTTTGTTTCTCTCTCTATTTTTTCTGGTTTAGAAAATGATTAAAACGAAATTTTTTACTTTGTGTGAAGTGTTAAGGTATTAGTTGATTTATTTATTATTTAACAATGGCATTTATTTATCTATTTATATATTTAATTATTGTCTATTACCGGTTTCGTCATTTATATGCATTATCAAATGATAGTGAAATGTATTAGTGTGGTGTCGCACATGTTAAACAGAAGGTGCAGAAAGAATAATGTTATATACAAACAAGGTTTAAGAAGTGAAAAGAAAAAAGAAAAAGGAAAAAATAACGTGCATAATGTGGAACGTAAAAAGTCAATGTGGAAGAAAAAAATAATGTTATTTACAAGCACAGTCATTGAAGTTAAGCAGTTCAAAATGTGTTAATATTGCAAGACTGTTTAGTTGAACCATGGTTCCGTGAAGGAGGCAAATATAGATTGTGGTTTGATATGATTTCCATTTTTAGAGAGTTAATATGCAGGGGGAAGCAATTCTTGCTGTGTGATATTTAATTTATTTAAGAAAAGGGATTAGGTAGGGTGTGAGGGAGGTAACTCTTGTAAATGTTTGATGGTTTGTTGCAGATTTAGATTGGTCCGATTTTTAGGGCATTGAGTAGTGGTTGAAATTTATTAATGAAATGTGTTTCCTTATTGGTACGTTGGATGAAAGTAGCGTTGTCTATGAATTTGTAAATGGGGAAAATTTTAAAGTTTAGAAGTTGGTTGAGAGCACAATTGGCGATATGTTCACTAAATGCAATCTTTCTGTATTCCTGTATTTTAATTTGTGATTTATGGACGGTCATACGTTGACGGAGGCTGTTTTTTGTCTGTCCTATGTAGTGCTCTTGACAACCTGAGCAGGTCAAAACATAGATAAGGTTTTCAGAAACACATGTAAAGTTGTGTTTAACTGTGAAACGTTGTCCTTGTTTAATACAGGAATACAGAAAGATTGCATTTAGTGAACATATCGCCAATTGTGCTCTGAACCAACTGCCAAACTTTAAAATGTTCCCCATTTACAAATTCATAGACAACGCTACTTTCATCCAACGTACCAATAAGGAAACACATTTCATTAATAAATTTCAACCACTACTCAATGCCCTAAAAATCGGACCAATCTAAAACTGCATTATATATATATATAATAATAATATAATGTGGATAGGAGGCACACGAGTTAGGATATATATATGAAAACAAGGAGAAAGAGACGATTATGAGGAAGGAAATTATATTTTTTTCCTATATATATATATATAGTTATACTTGGGAAGTGTCCTATTGTTGTTATATTGCCAGAAATAATAACAGAACACACTCACTGTTTGATTGGTTTTCGCTTCTGTATCTTTTATATCTCCATATATATATATATATATATAATATATATATAATATATATATATAATATATATTATATTATATATATACTATATATAATATATAATATATATAATATATATATAAAATATATACATATATATTTTGGGAGCATCCCAAAAGTCAGCTCAAAAGTGACACAGAGGAGACTGAGGTTGGCTGGACATGCTCACCGACATCCAGAGTTGACATTGCACTCAGTGCTCCTTTGGGAGCCCCTACATGGACACACTAGAAGTGGAAGACCAAGGTTAACATATGTTGATGCCCTAAGGACAGACACTGGTCTGTTGGAGATGCAGGATATGGCAGCGATAATGAGGGACAGAGACCGCTGGAGAGAACTCGTCCATGGATCTCGGGAATTTTACCCGCCTTAGATAGATAGATATATAGATATATATATATAATATATATATACATATATATATATATATGTATATGTATATATATATATATATATATATATATATATATATATATATATATATATATATATATATATATATATATAAACAGTTGTACCCGCTTATATAGAAAATATATTTTGTCAGATTCTTCTCATATTATTGAATGTTTTCAAAGTGCATGTTTCATTTTATTTTATCCTTTATGCATCTAATCCCAATTCATATAACCACGAATATCTGTATGGCATATAATGTAATGAATATAACCATCAATCTGGCATTGACAATCTCTGATTCCTTTACTAACATCCGAAATGATATGTAGGCGGACAATTATAACCAGTTTACAACAATAATCTTATTATCTCTGATGATATGGTATATCTAGCATTACATTTTCTTTGTGTGATAAAAAAAATTACCTCTAGAATCAATCGGCATAACAATATATATTAAGATATATTTAATGCGCATTTAATATAAATGTTTGTGAAGAAAATCTTTAATACGGGGCAGCTGCATTTCAAAGCATTATTCGCATTATGTAGTGCTCGACAGAATTTGGTTTGTAGCAATATTTAAATTTTACATTATTTTACATTATTTTAAATGGTATTTATGCTAGAACATCTCAGATAAATTTAATTTAGGTACAATTAACCCCGACGTCATAATAAGAGGTCCCCCTCCCTGTCTGCTATAAGAAAAATATTTGGGATACTCCATTTATCAGAAGTCTACATCCACGGAAGGAAGAGAGAATACTTTGCTGATCTCGTATACTCGGTCACAACATCTTTTGATGTGCATTGGGTGCACTATTGAGCAATAGTAACTTCTCAGGGACTGGAGTCACAAGAGCAATTAATGAGCTCATGTGTGGCGAGGCACCAGGGAAGGGTGAAATCCGTCCCGAAATGTTAAAAGCCTTTAAATATTAGATATTATCTGGCTGAATCCTGTTTGCCGCGTAGCGTGGATCTCTGAAAATGCACCTAAGCAATGGCCATCTGGAATGTTAATCAACATTTTCAAAAACGGAGACAAGGGAAATTGATCTAATTACAGAGGGATATCTTTGTTGGCCTCCCCGGTAACGTCTATGCTAAGTGTCTGGAAAATCGATATAGGGAGATTGTCGTGTCCAAGCTATCTGACGAACAGAGTGGTTAACACCCCTTACTCAGCACAGCTGAGCAAATATTAACACTGAGGTAGATCATCGGGAAATCGTGGGAGTCCTGCCAAGAGGTGATTTCTCGTTTTATAAACCCCGGAAATGCATATGACCGCATACCAAGAGAAATGTTGGTGAAAGTTCTGCAGAAATATGGGATCGATGAACAGCTTCTTGTTGCGTTAGAGTCTCTATACATATGCCTTAGTATGTGTTTAAAATTATTCAATTTGTGTATCAGATTCCTCCAAGGGTACGTACTGACACCTCTTCTGTTCATAAACGTCATACACATGATTGACATGCACAGCCGGGTTGGAAATCGTATCATGACTGGCGGGTGTAGGATCAGTTGTCTGGAATTTGCAGACGACAAGGTACTTAAATAGTCGAAATGTGATATCGGACATGCAGTTGATAGGTTTGATGCCGAGTGATGCACGGCAGGAAAGAAAATCAGTGCTCCGAAATCAGAGACACCCGTCATCTCAAATAAGCCTGCACAGAGGACATTATAAGTGAGTTATGAACAATGATGCATCGTTTCATGCACACATAACCAGCATAGCGGCAATGTGCAGACGATTGTCGGGTTGGATTTTGAGGATTTAAAGACAAGAGCCCCGGAAATCGTGTCCGTCCTCTGAAGAACTTTCGTCCTCAGTTGACTGGACTATTGCTCTCAGCAATGTCAAAATAACTGCAGTAATCCATTGAAGTTACACCAAGAGGATTGCATCAATGAAAGTGATGAGCTACTGGAAGAGGCTGAAAAAAATAAAACTTTACTCCCAGCAGTGAAGATGGGAGAGATACAAAGTGACATACGTATGGAATATCCTGGAAGGGTTAGCGCCAAACTTTGGCATTGAAGACAGGATCAGCCCCGAACAGGATGCCACAGTGTAGTACCAAAGGGCTCATCCGTCGCATCAAGAATAAGGAACACGTACTGCAATAGCCTGGAGTTCAAGGCACTCCAGCTTTTTAATAAGCTGCCAAAAGCTCTGAGATATCTACATGGTGTGTATCTAGATGTTTTAAAGAGACATCTCGACATCCTGGTGACCAAGATTCCGGATGAACCCACAGCACGCGGTGAAGCACAAATAAGGGCGGCAACAACAATCTCCCTTTTGCAACAATAGCCAACCAAAGAAATCTGCATATAGAAAGTGTAGATTCAATGGTGGTGCCCCAGCATGCCCTCAGCCTGTTGGCTGGAAGACGTCATAGAGTAATAACGTAATGCTATTGTTACCATTGCTATAATTACTGGTGCGTATGAAGAAATGACAATTAGTGTTTTGTTTGTAACTTTTTATGCTCTGAGATCCAAGTTGATTTTCAGACTTCCTGTGTCAAAAAGCAACGCATCAGTCAATTGCTTGTTGGTGATTTAATCGAAATCATTTTCTGCCCTAAATTCTGGTTTTGTATCTACGTCACAAATAATTATTATTTCTGGTGAAGAAAGATGCGTTGAGTTTTCTTACAATCTAATAGAGTGTTCAGAGAAACATCAGTTGCAATTTAAAGAATGTTTGTGAGGAGGAAATCTGTCTAGAAAGGGAAATGAAAGTGATTTTGTACCGATTATTGTTGTATGAATAACAAGAAATCAGAAATGGCCCCACCATATGCTATTTGAACCAAAACAGCTATCGGCGTGCGTGTGAAAACCAAGAGCGAGTGGTGAGAGTGTTGATTTCGTTAGTCCTTTCTTATATAAGATAAAAAAAAGCAACGGCATTAACGATACCACTGGGAAAACATGAGCAATAACATCATAGAGGATAACAGCTATAACCAAAGTAAAAATAACATCAGAGTAACTAGTACAGAATTAGAAACAGTAACACCAAAGGTAGTAAATGCCGTTTTGAGTTAAAATTAACTTAAATAGTCTAGTCGCATTGTCAGGTGTAGAACTCGCAGTAGCAACAGTAGTATGAAAAGCAGCAACAGTTGTAAGGATATAAGCAACAACAGTAGCAGTGGAAGCAGCATGAAAGAATGCATAGCAACACCGGCAGCAAAATATTGAATTTCGTTAAAGCAGTCAAGTGCTGGAAAAGACTCCGTATAAGCAACACGAAGAAACGTATATAAAGTTTTATGCTATACGTCACATTACTAGAGCAATGAAGGTGAACCTCTCACACAAGTGCGCAAGTAACGGGAGACTAACAAGAGTATCATATGACTTTTTTTCCTGTTAAACTCAAAATATTATTCCTCATGAACATAATGGGAAATTAGTCGATGCTTTGCCGACATGAGGGGCTCTCTATTGTACATGTTCAAACATAGCAAATCAGATGAT
>OZ024741.1:109102601-109152601 GCA_964016885.1 Eledone cirrhosa
TGTTTAAAATAAATATATTGGCGTAAAATATTTCCAGGACGTCAGCAGCTGAAAAATCACAAGTCCTTTTATTGCCGTTAACGAATTTAGCTTTAGCTAGCTTCCCTTCAGTGTAACCTATATTGGATGTCTTTTAAATTCAAAATATAGGCCGAAGTTGCCGTCATATTCCTTCTTAAAGGATTTAGGAATGAATTAAAGTGCATGTATAAACGCGGCTTGAATTTATTTGCCGTTAGCACTATATAATACTTACAAGTAGTGTGTATATCAACGTTGCATATATAAACTATATTGCTTGATAACAATTTTCCAGCTAGAAAGCAGTAGTCCCGAGTAACACAATTGCAGTTGGAACTAAGTTCAAATTAAATGCAGTGACGTCCTTTGTTAGGTTGAAATAGGATATTTTAACCGTGTTTCGACCAAGAATAATATTATGATATTCATGTGCTAAAAGGAAATGCTTCCTAATTATATAAGGAAAGCTTTATCTATTAGTGTGGCAACATGCATATTATAATGCGAGTTATACAATATAATGACACTAGGTATATTTTTCTTAGTTTTGTTCTCTTACTTGGTGTATTCAGCTTTATCTAGAAATCCACTCCAAGCCAGAGGTTCATAGTAATGTGTGGAATGGTCCGTGAAAATAATCCCGTTAAGTGATAAACGGGAAAGCCTCAATAAGACGTTTTTAACCAGGATTTTAGTTATGCTGCCTCGATGGTTAGAATGTTTATTAATGAATGTATATAAATTTAATATATAAGCTCTTTCTCTCATACACTTAACTTCAGCTTCTCCCGAATCTCTCTGATGATATGAAGAATTTAACTACACGGTGTGCCATAATTCAGATTTGGTAGATAATTTCATAACTGTATTAATCTCCTGTTACAGGCATCCTCTTTACCTAAACGTAAAATAGCAAACTATTTTTATTTTCTCTCTCGTATATATATGTATATGTGTATATATATATATGAATGTATGTATAGTATATCTGGCGATACACAGTATGTTTAATTAAAAACATTTTGAAGACCTTGCGCTATTATTTTAAAGTAGTGACTACGTCACTTCTTTTTTCAACAAGGGAAAGGATATAAGCTAACAGATCTGTTTCACACTGTTGGTGTTCATCAGATATTAGCACTCGCCGACCTTTGTTTAAAATTATAGAGGCTAGATAATCAGTAATAATCAAGAACTGATTATACAGAGCGATTGCCGGTCCAGCAAAAATTGAAAATTAGGATTGGTGCTCTGAAATAGCGATGTATACATGAATGTATGTATGTGTGTATATATATATATATATATATATATATATATGTGTGTGTGGGGGGGGGCGTGTGTGTGTGTGTGTGCGTGTGTGTGTGTGTAATAAAAAGTGTCGTGTCTGAAAAATGCCAGACACGACGCGCCATATCGCTTCCAATGAAAGCTCTAGGATAAATTCCAAGCTATTAATATTATAACTTTCAGAGCGAATGACATATATAGAAATATATCAAACAATATACAGGATATAATTTGCAAAACTGTAAGAACATATCAACTATAAATGTGCAGTATAGACAGTTTAACACACTATCAAACAGTACATACCAATAACTTGTGAATTGTTTGATATATATCTACATATATCATCCGCTCTTGAATTTATATACACACACACACATTCATATATATATATATATAATATATATATATATATATATATATATATATATATATATATATATATATATATATATATATATATATATTAGTAAAAGGAAAATAAAATGCTGACAAATTCTTCCCAGTGAAAAATAGTTTAATTAGGAATAAGTATAAATTAGTAATAAGTATTGGTTAGTATTCAGTTTTAGTTTTAAATTTTTACCGGTTGCGCATTTCTAATGCTTTTCAAAAATAATTTTGAGATAGAGCGCTCGTGATGTTTGCTCTAATCTGATCAGTTTGGGAAATTCTTCCTGTTTTATGTGAAAAAAGTGGCTCCAGAGGTATTAAGATCTATAAATTTCGCGCCAATTCGTGTTGCAGAAATTCTTGTAGTCAAAACAATTTTGATTGGTCACGTGAGTGTTAAAAATTGATTTTGCGCCAAATGTAGGTTTGTGGAAGTGTGTCCTTTTTCGCCTGATTGAGAAGTCACTGAAAAATAAGTCTTTTAAGACAAATATGTGTGTGTGTGTGTAGTAAAGAGGTTCATTGTTGTGATAATGGTCAGTAGGGATGTGTGTGTGAATTGTAGTCATGTTGAAAGGTCAACAGTTCAGGTGCCTATTAAGACAAATATGTGTGTGTGTGTGTGTGTGTGTGTGTGTGTGTGTGTAGCACAGTGGTTCGTGGTAGAGGGAATAAATTCGGTCAGTAGGAATGTGTGTATACGTGTGTGGGGGATATTTTAACATGTTGAAAGATATTTTTCAGCTCTTGTCTTATACGGAGAAGCGCGTGTGTGTGTGTGTGTGTGTGTGTGTGTGTGTGTGTCTGTTTGTATGTTAGTGTACGCGTGTGTATGTGTGTATATGTGTGTATGTGTGTGTGTGTGTGTGTGTGGATGGACCAGTATTTTTGTGATACTGGTAAAAATGTGTAACCACAGTAAGTAAGGTACTCAATACATAGCAGAGTATAGTATAAAAGTTTTAATATAGAGGAGATTCTACAGGACTAGAATTGTTTCATTCTTTAGAAATCATCAGGATTTCTAAAGAATGAAACAGTTCTAGTCCTGTAGAATCTCATCTATATTATATATAGGTATGTATATATATATATATATATATATATATATATATATATATATATATATATATATATATATATATATATATAATATATATAGATGAGATTCTACAGTACTAGAACTGTTTCATTCTTTAGAAATCATCAGGATTTCTAAAGAATGAAACAATTCTAGTCCTGTAGAATCTCATCTATATTAAAAATGTATACGCTGCTATGTATTGAGTAACTTACTTACTGTGGTTACTTCCGATTCAACCCGTAATAGCTTACATATATATATATATATATGAGTGTGTGTGGGGGGGGGGGTATTTTCTGTAATCATTGATGCAATTCAGTTCAAGCAACTTCGGACTTTTTCCAAATAGGAATGTTGGAGTATATTTAGAATAAGTAAATGCGAAGTAGTTGTAGTAGATGTTAAAGTCCTTTATTGATAAAGGAGACGGACGAAGGCTTCAAAAACATCATCTTTGTCCGTTCCCTTGCCGTTTTAATTTGGATTGTCTCGAGTACGTAACCTCATTATGTAATGATGCTGTCTGCTAAGATCATGACACTGGTTCCGTAAAATAAAGTGGCCACTGAAATATGTATCACACCCTTATGTATAAATGACTTTAACATCTACAACTACTTCGCATCTTCTTCTTATATACATATATATATTGGTGTAATGGTAGCACAGTGGTCTGGATAACCAAAGATGTGGTTTCGACTCCCATGTACGTCAATACTCATCTTTTTCCATTTCTCTGAGGGTTCTAAACCCCACTATCAGGCTAAAATTTCTTTAGTCAAGAAATACGGTGAAAGCTTCTATTTTCTAATTTCAAACTTGCTCGCTGTTTCAAAACATACATACTTGCCATATATATATATATATATATATATATATATATATATATATATATATATATTTATGTATATATATATATCTACACTCTCTATACTCTGTGCCTTGTACAAGGAGTCCATTAATGACAATATATAAAAATTAAACAAACAATTTAAACTGGTAGAAATTATAGAAGAATAATCTATATAGTCTTTATCTAAAACGATAATAGAAATATTATACAATATGAAATTGTTCTTGTATTTCGAAGATATATCATTATTATTGTATATTAATATTTAGATTCAAAAATTGAATAATGAAACTTTCATTGAGCTAATCATTTCTATAAAGTTTAAATTAACCCACTTACCTTTATTTTAGTTATTACCCAGCAGGATTAAACATTCACATTCATTTTTGAAATATATTTAAAGATATATTTACTTAGGAATAAAATAATTACATCTGAAGTAACATTTAAGTATATATAATATTATAATTATAGAATACTTAAATAATTATAATAACCTTCTTAAATGGAAAACAAATATCCGTGTATCATAATAAAGCACGCATGAAAGAATATATATTTTTTACATAAGTTACTTATCAAATTATATTTATTTATATTTAATAAATCAAATAGACAATTAACTTTCTAAATACTACTCATGTATGAACAAATAGATAATTCCAGAGTAAAATTTACCAGTTTATATTGATTTATTAATTATAAAGAAGTAAGGGTTAAAAATGTTTCAATGTTTACAGAAGCAAAATCATTTCCAATTCTTAAAAGGGAATTTTCGCAAAACAATTTGATTATAAACAGTTTAAAGTCAGTGCAATAATCCCGCAAAGGAAGAGAAAATATATTATAAATGTAGGATCAAAAACCAATCTAGATCCTCAAGCATGGACATAGAGATATACATACACACATGTGCATATACATATAGATGCACACAACGCACACACAAATTCATATATATATATATATATATATATATATATATATATATATATATATATGTAGGAGGTGAGTTTTATTGTAGTATTCTATATTGCTCCTATTTATCACTTCCCTTTCTTCTCTTTTTCCTTTAATGTCTAACCCCTAATCTGTACCTTTTCTCACTGTTGCCTAACATAGAATCAATTATTACATAATACAATACATTCTTACTCTATATCACCTTGTAAAAATCCTTCGTAAACATAAACATTTTTTTGACGTTAGATTATTCATCCTCAATTCATTATTCTTTTCTCCCTTTCATCTAACTCATTCATGCTCATCTCACAATATATCCTTACTTAAATTACCTGTTGTTCTTTTTAATAATACATATCAACATTTTCTTTCCATCGCACATATTATTAAATCCTTAAATATTATTCTTAATACATATTAACATTTTCTTTTCATCGCACATATTATTAAACCCCTCAATATACAAACCTTAACTTTACATTATTTTTCTCTTCGTTAATTTTCAAATTCTTTTAATTTATACATTATCTTCCAACGGTTTTCAACCTCTCTATGTAAAACAATATATCTTTCTCAGTTACAAAAGCTATCTCTCTCTCTCTATCACCCATCTCTCCTCCTATCTCATCCTTCCTCATTATACTCCTCCCTCTCCACTTTTTACTCTCATCTCCTCCTCTTTTTCATCCTTTCCACCCCACCCCCCTCAAAATAAAATATTTTTTCCAATATCAAACATCAATCTAAAACTACCTCTCATATGTTGATTTAAAACTGCACTATCCACAAGTGTTTTTTAACCTTCATATCATGTCTTCCTGTTTTATCTGATGAAAACACAAATATTATTGCATGATGATATTTGTTTTTGAAATCCGCATAATAAAATACATGGAACTCTTTTAACCATCTTTTGTTCTTATATATATATATATATATATATATATATATATATATATATATATATAGGGAAAAAACGTGAAATCGAAAATGTAACTGGAGTCTTTTTAAGAATACTTATTTGTTTCATTTACCGGTTTCACAGTTCTTATGCTTTTCAAAAGTAGAATTGAGATGGAGGATTTATGGTTTTTCTCGCATATATATATATATATATATATTTATATATATATATATATATATATATATATATATATATATATATATATATATATATATATATATATATATATATATTCGAAAGGCGCAGGTAGGGTATTGTCAGCCATTGAAAAGAACATGGAGAATGTATTTAACAGCACTAGGGTTAGAGCCCCTAACTACACTGTTAAGGAGAAGTCTGGTCGTTATGACTCTGCTGGCTTAGAGCCACAGGGAGGGCCAGTGGATGATGGATCAGCTGTCCCTGAGACAAATATAAAGAATGCAGTTTTGTCCTGCAGAAGAGCCATCGAAATGGGCACTCTGAATGTGTGGACTATTCGGACGCTGCAGAAGAGAGAGGAGTTGTATGCAGATACTGGACAACCAGAACGGCTTCAGAGAGGGAAGATCAACCACCAGTCACACCCTGATGTCGAGGAGGATATTAGAGGGAGCTAGAGCAAAGTGCCTTCCTGTGGTCATGGTTTTCATTGAATTTAGGAATCTCCAAGAAGCTAGTGGACCTGATATCACTGCTCTACACCAACACCAATGCCCAAGTCATTACACCTGATGGGATGACAGAGTTCTTTGAGATACTGGCTGGAGTGCTCCAGGGAGATACATTGGCTCCCTACCTTTTTATCATCGCAGTGGACTATTGTATGCGCCTTGCACTGGAGAAACACCAGGACTCTGGCTTTACTGTAACACCGGCTCAGAGCAGGAGAGTTAAGGCGAGAAAGATATCGGATGCTGAATTTGCCGACGACATAGTTTTGGTGACAAACACAGTGAAGGAGGCAGCGGATTTGATGTAGGAGGTGGAGACTGTGTCGATGAGTATGGGGCTGAGAATGAATGAGATTAAGACGAAATATCTGGTAGAGAATATTAAGAAGCCAGAGAAGATTACTAATGTAGGCGGGAAGCCGCTAGAATTGGTTGAGGACTTCCTGTATTTGTTATTGAGTGCAATAGTTACACGTGTGGCATGCACGTGTGTCTTGTTTATATAATGCTATAGTGCGGCAGAGTGTTACATGCAATAGAAGCACTTAAACGGGCAATCAAGAGTTTAAGTGCTTCTATTGCATGTAACACTCTGCCGCACTATAGCATTATATAAACAAGACACACGTGCGTGCTACACGTGTAACTATTGCACTCAATAACTGCTTATGACTATCCTATCGCATTAATTTCGTGTTGTATTTTAACCTTAATTTTTTATTTTATCCTCTTTTGATATGAATGTAACCTTTAAATGTATACTGCCACACTAAATATTATAATGTTTGTCGACCTACCAAGCAACAATGTTTGCATATGTATCTGTATGTCTCTTGGGTTGAAAAGGAGGTCATATATGTGATCATCCATTAATAAATTGCTCCGAATAATCCAAACCTCGGTTTGGAGGAAACAATTGTAAGCATATAAATGATTTGTTCAGAACTTTGATTCTTATAACTTATATATAACTGCTCTGTAAAACATCTGATGTTATTACATTGAGCTATTTAACTTAGTGGTAATAGGGTAGTAATATATTACTGCCTATCACGATTTAGGGTTTGTAAAAATATATATAACTACAAAAGGTTTTTGTATTTGCATAACCATAAATAGTATCCTTATTACTATATAAATATATATATATATATATATATATATAGGAAAATGTATGATCCCGACGGCACAGCCCAAGCCGTTTCGACAGCTATTTCTGGACTACTAAGTATTGAGTACTCTGGTGCGTTATGGTCCATCTGGTTCCTTACCACAACTCCTTCGTTATATATATATATATATAACGAAGGAAGTGTGGTAAGGAACCAGGTGGACCATAACGCACCAGAGTACTCAATACTTTGGGTAGTAGAGTGGGTAATAGGAACATGTTCAAAACCCCGACGGCTGAGCTCAAGCCGTTTCGGCGGCTATTTCTGGACTAAATTACATTTTTAGCGTGGTAGTAAATAGCCGAACTTGTCAAGGGGTAAGTCCTTATACGATAATGATGCATTTCTGAAGATTGTAGTTGTCAAAAGTATTGGTCAAAATTTCTTGTAAACACAATTAAATCTTTCATGACGATGGGTGGGGGTGGGGTGGCTGAACTTACCTGTAGAATCAATTTGAGTATATACCCAGTTATTCGCAGATAGTGTAAATTTATCGAACTCCTTTCGACTTAGTAATTTTATTTGAAAAAAATGTAAAACATATCGGAAAAATTGGATTGAAATATCGAATAAAAGTTCATCTTATTTCAATGAAATAGAGGGATAGAAAAAGAAAGACACAGTGAGATAGGGAGAGTGAGGGCGGTTTCGGGCAATACTTTAATTATTACCAATGTATTGCGGATTTTCTATAATTGCCGGTCAACAAACAAACATCATTTATATACATTATAAGGTAAGATAACATATAAATATGAGTGTGTATGTGTATACTTACACATATATATATATATATGCATGCACACACATACACACACACAGAAACACACGCACACATACATACACACAAACATATATATATATATATATATATATATATATATACATATACCATATATATATATATACATATACCATATATATATATAAATATATATATATATATATATATATATATATATATATATATATATATATATATATATATATATATATATATATATATACATATACCATGTAACATTTACTCCTGCGTTTGTTTGCTTTTTTTCTGTTATTTCGAACTATATATATATATATATATATATATGAAACACAAGTTTAAATTTTGAAGACCAACACAATGCGTTATGAAGATTGTTAAAATTGCCAAGATAAAAAAACTCTGATATATATATATATATATATATATATATATATATATATATATATATATATATATATATATATATGTAAAAGTTCTATTTAAATTGTTGGGATACAACAAGCAAATACTTTTATAACTGATATAAAGCACTCAACAAATAATTGGAGTAAAAATACGATATTAACAAATGGAAACTATATTTATAAAACCATATTTATTTCATTATACATATTTCAAGGACACCAAGTTAAATTATGGTGTGCTTTCATCAGATAAAATATAATATAGACCAGTTTTATAAATAAATATTGACATACCCTTAAAGAATGCAACCATTACTGTTGGAAGATCCCGGGAGCTTCCAACAGTAATGGTTGCATTCTTTAAGGGTATGTCAATATTTATTTATAAAACTGGTCTATATTATATTTTATCTGATGAAAGCACACCATAATTTAACTTGGTGTCCTTGAAATATGTATAATGAAATAAATATGGTTTTATAAATATAGTTTCCATTTGTTAATATCGTATATAATATATATATATATATATATATATATATATATATATATATATATGAGTGTGTGTGTGTTTGTGTGTGTGTGTGTGTGTGTGTGTGTGTATAGTGAATGAGAGAAAATGAGAGAAGACAGAGGAAATATGAACCAACACGTAAATCGTTGGTAGTTTAAAGAGAATACGAAACGAAATAGAAATATGGAATAGAATTATAAATGTGGAATGGAAATTGCTCAGACGTGAAAGATTTGTGGTTTGTTTAATTTTCGTTATTTGTTTTTCTCTACAATTATCTATCTCTGTGTCTCTTATTAAACACCCTGACCTTTGTTTCACATTTCGACTACTACTACTACTACTACTACTACTACTACTACTACTACTACTACTACTACTACTACTACTACTACTACTACTACTACAACTACTACTACTTCTGTCACTTCCACCACTACTACTACTACTACTACTACCACAACGACTACTACTGATACTACTGCCACTACCACTACCACCACCACTACTACTACTACTACTACTACTGCCACTACCACCACTATTACTGATACTACTACTACTACTACTACTGATACTACTACCACCACCACTACTACTACTACTACACGCGCCTATCTGACTCTATTTATTTCTATCTATTGCAGACACCCGTTGTTTTTCTGCTCTTCCTCTTGTCTGTGTAATTATGTTTTTGCGTCTATATTTCCCTTTATCTTGGTCTATCTCCATTAATTTTTCCAATATATCTCGACTTCTCCATATTTCTCGTTTTCTTGTTACGAACAAACACATGCGCGTGCGAGCATTTCAGAGTAGACAACAGCCCATAAATGACTAATTGGTACACAGGAATACGCACCATTTAACATCTAACATCCAATAAATGAAATGAGAGGTATTATGCTACACGCAAACTCACACAATACACTATTCATAAAAAGCAACGCACAACACATTATATACTTTCCACTGTACACTACAAAACAAAAAGCGACCAACAGCTCAGAAAACATGTTACTTAAGACACAACACATTACAGTTTCCACTGTACAATACATAAATAGTCGCGACAAACAGCTTACGAAACATGTCACTTGAATCATAACACACACGCCACAGTATAGACTTTCCAGTGTACAATACAGAGAAACTGTAGCGGCCAACAACTCAATAACACGTCACTTGAATTACAGAAATAAATATGTTATTTCTATACTATTCTGTCTAACAAAAGTTTTAGAGTTTTAATTTTTTTTCCTAAGCATTTTGTTATTGATTCAACCCTCTGGATAAGTCACATTGAAAATATCAAAGGCACGAAAGTTTCTACAGACCATGCGAACAAAATGAAAAATAAAAAAGTAAGATAAACCTAGCACAGTAGGACACACCAACCGTATTTTAGATCGAACAGAATGGAATATGGAGCGGAAACAATCATTACAATGAATGAGAAGTTGAGATGAATAGATATAACAGACCCGCAAGCATAGTACAGCATAATTAGCAAGAAAGACACTGGCTCATTGAAAATTGCAATTAATTTGAAAACATCTGAGATTGACAAGATCTCCAATTCCTGGTTAAAGAACTGGGCCAGTATCCATGGGTGTACGACAGCAACATTCAATGAAAGTATAAGCAGGCCTGTTTGTCAGCTGGATAGACGGAGAAAAACATTAATTCCGTAAATAAAAAGATTCCCAAACACTCCTAAAATAAACGACATTTAACATGCTAGCTAGTAACACCCAGAGACTTTACATTCATAGTAAACAACAGCCTAGTTTCTCGCATGGAAAACAACACATTATTAGAGGAACAGAAAAGGATTCATGTGAACTGGGCTTCTATTGAACATTTCAAAGTGAAGGAAACAATTTTTAACACGACCTGGAATGATTACCATCGGCACCAATGTAACTTTATGAAATCAGAAATTCAAATGATTAACCTCACTGTCACGCCAACATTTCACAGCATGGGACGTTACAGTCGTTACAGATGACCTTGTCAATTTCTTGGATAAAATCAATATATACAATCATCTCCTCATCCAGCTATATGACTCTTCACAAACTCATCCTATTTTTGTAGAGATTGCTTCAGTAAGGATACACACACATATATATGTGTATATATTTATATATGTGTCTCCGTGTGTGTGTATATATGTATATATGTGTCTGTGTGTATATATATATATATATATATATATATATATATAAACGGAAAAAATGAAACGAAATTTCATTTCCCACTCTTAGTACGGCTGTTACTTAAATATAAGTATGTACACGTACATACATATATGTATACAGACGTACAGTAGTATGTATATATATATATATACATACATGCACACACATATATATATGTACATATGGGATTCACCGAACATTTATTATAATGCTCGGTGTGTTTGTAAACAAACATCCCGTATTAAGCCGTAGTGTCTAGCAACCATCGTTGCTCGTTTGTTCAACACTGACAAAGGAACGCTGTACTAGTTTCAAGCTTATTAGCTATCGTCAGCAACGTATACCTTCCTGCCAGATTGTTGAACGTATATACTTACCTTATGCATATTAACGGCTGAGTAGTTCAATTTGCATATCGGGTGGGTTAATCGGCCGGGTGCACCGAAAACGATAAACGGAAAAAATAAAACGAAATTTAATTTCCCACTCTTAGTACAGCCGTACTAAGAGTGGGAAATGAAACACACGTTTTCAGATAAAGAATCTTGCTAATCAAATTCATATATATATATATATATATATATATATATATATATAATAAAAAATTGAACAGGGACAGAACAGAGAGGCAGTACGACAAATGTTTATTAGCTTCACGCTCAGGAGAGTGGGGGGTAGGTGGAGGACGACGTTTCGGGCATAAGCCCTTCTTCGGGTAAGAGTTCAAAAGGTGTGTAGGGGAGTGGTGGAGAGACATATAGCGAAAGGAAACGGTGCGAATGAAAAATTAACAAATAAAGACAAAATTATAATAAATAATAAATAAAAATAAAGCATGATCAAAATACAAGGAATGAGAACATTTAAAAATAAAGGCATGATCATATATATATATATATATATATATATATATATATATATATATATATATATATATATATATATAGTAATAATAATAAATTAGAATACTAAATTCCAAAGAGGGCTCGATAAGGATAAATATATATCAAATATATAAGAACCGTAGCGGGTTGAATCGGAGGCAACCACAGTAATTAAGTTACTCAATACATAGCAGAGTATAAAGGTTTTAATATCTCATCTATATTAAAACTGGCCCACCATTAGCTAAGATCTTTCTCTCCCTTATTTCGAAGCATTTTCCCCCTACACACACACACATATATGTATATATATATATATATATATATATATATATATATATATATATATATATATATATGTGTGTGTGTGTGTGTGTGTGTGTGTGTGTGTGTGTGTAAGTATGTTTTGAAACAGTGAGCGAGTTTGAAATTAGAAATATAAGCTTTCACCGTATTTTTGACTAAAGAGATTTTTTTTTTTTTTAGCCTGATAGTGGGGTTTAGAACCCTCAGAGAAATGCAAAAAAAAAGATGAGTATTGACGTACATGTACGTCAATACTCATCTCTGAGGGTTCTAAACCCCACTATCAGGCTAAGAAAAAAAAAATTTCTTTAGTCAAAAATACGGTGAAAGCTTATATTTGTAATATATATATATATATATAGTCTAAGTGATAAAATAGGATTGGTATTCCAAATTTGAATTTGTTTACAGCATTCATTCTGCCTTTGTTAATATTATAGCTTTAAAGAATTAGCTTTTACCAACAGAAAAGAAAAGATATAAATACCAACACCCACTTGGACAGCCAGCTTCCTGATGATTCCTCACGAATGATGCAGTTCTAATCCTGTAGAAGCTCTTCTATATTAAACCATTTATACTCAGCTATGTATTGAGTACCCTACTTACTGGGGTTACCTCCGGCTCAACCCAGAATAATTTAAATATATATATATATATATATATATATATATATATATATATATAAAGAACGAGGATTAAGTGTTGCATCATATCACATTTATTAACATATTACACATGTTTCTTTATCGATAAGCTCGAGGCAAGAACTATTACAGATCGAACCCGACTCTGCAATCGAAAGTTCTTCAGATATGTTTTGTGTATGAGAACATATCTGAAGAACTTTCGATTGCAGAGTCGAGTACGATCTGTAATAGATCTTGCTTCGAGCTGATCGATAGAGAAACGTATGTAATATGTTAATAAATATGAATTGATGCAACACTGAATCCTCGTTCTTTATGATATTATACTCCGCTCTGCAACTATATATATATGTACTAGCCGAATTACCGGCGCCTTGCTGCGTTTCACACATTTTTTTATGAGAAAATGATGATTGATTTTAAATCAGTGATATAATTTATGGAGAAAAAATAACGGGAAAATGTTAAAAAAGTAGAGGCATTAACTAATAAATTTTGTTGTCATAATTCTACTGATGTTTTGTCACAGATAAAATGTCTAAATAAGCCAAATTTTACTATAAAAGAGAGGTGTATTTTTTTGTTGATTTACGTTTAATTAATAGAAAAACCCAGTGATAATAGAGCTTCAAATACTCAAGTTATAGGCTTCCAAAAATGTTCACTATAGGGGGTTTATCCCCATTAGGGTGTCTTAATATTATTGAAATTTGCTGAAATTTTGTGAATAGACATATCTTGTCATTTACCTATGGTTTAAATTTAATATAAATCAAAGAGAAAAAATGTTCAGTGGGGGTTTGTGACCCCGGGGAACCCTTTGATTAAAATGAAATATACTTATCCAAGAACCCTGGGCAATGTAGTTTCAGAATATATATGGTTATGGGGCCTATCTCCCAAACCATAGGAGGAGTTCGTGAACAAACAAACAAAAAGACAGCAACTACAATTTATTGTTATATTTTGGGAGGGTCATGCTGACAATAAAAACACACGCACATGTTGGTTTTCAACTCCTTATAAATTTTCAATTTATTATAAATTTGCGGTTGATTTGTTCAATAACCGGATGGTTATTTATATATCGTCACACTTTCTGTTACCTCCTGAGTGACTTATTTCTTATTTTCTGTTTCTCCTTTGCTCTGTCCTACTTGTTTTTGTGTGTTGTGTGCACACAACACCGTTTATATATATATATATATGTGTGTGTGTGTGTGTGTGTATTCCCACACACGGGAATAAGCGGGCAAAGGAGATATATATGCGTGTATGTGTTTCTATAAACTTGGGTTTGTGTGTAGATTATATTCATAATACACCAATGAGGTACAACATTCCGTATGAACACCCACCGATTACATATGTTTCCTCAGCACCACCAACTACAACAACAATTAAACCCACACGTTTATGTTTCCTTTGATCTTTGTTGTAAGGGTTTATATAATTTCCTTTCCCAACAAGAACACAGACGTCAATCTCCTTGATAGCAGTAACTAAAATAGAAAATTGTGAACGAATAAACGAATAAATAAACATAAGTAAATAAATAAATAGATAAATAAATAAATAAAAAGACCCACCTTCCACGAAATCTCTGCTTGAAACGTCAACACGTTTAGCTGACTGTTGAAAAATCGCAGCTGCAAATTATTTTCCAATAACATTACCTCCATTAAATATATATTAAATGGTATCGTTGCTAATGTTGATTGACTTAATATTTTCCAACTCCGTATTGTTCAATGAGTTTTATTGCCTTCTTCTTTACAACAGTGCCACGAAAATTACAAGAGATAGCTTTTCTTTTTTAATTTTATAGAAACATGACTTTCATTGTAATGTATTGTATGTGTGTTTATATATATATATATGTATATAGGAAAAGAGTCAGAACCCGGACGGCAGAGCTAAAGCCGTTTCGACAGCTATTTCTTGACTCAAATTCAGTCCAGAAATAGCTGTCGAAACGGCTTGAGCACTGCCGTCGGAGTTCTGACTCTTTTCCTATTACCCTCTCTATCCATATCGTGTACTCTGGTGCGTTATGGTCCACCTGGTTCCTTACCACACTTCCTTCGTTATATATGTATATATATATATATATATATATATATATATATATATATATATATAAATTAAAGTTAAATAAAAGTCAAATGATTAAAATTTAGCTTCGTTTATTACTGCTATATATATTTCAGTGACAGCCATCTTTGGCTGTGACCTCTTCAGGCAGTTTGAATTAGTATGGTATAGACAAGTACATATGTTGTTTAGGTGTATGATATTGTCAATACTCTGATATGCCCAGTTCCTTGTTGGGTTGTTAATTCACTGGGGAACTGGAGTCATATGAATTCAAACAAACGAATTTTCGTGTCACAGGTCCCCTTCTCCTCTCATTGGTCAGTTATTAGAACATTCCTCATTCTAAGTGTTGTTATTGTTGGAGTTAGCTTAAAAATTGATAAAATGGTAGAAGCGACAAGGTGTTAGAGGAACAAAATAACAAAAAAAGTGTCAAACTTCCCATTGTTCAGTTCTGAGAGCATTCCTCAGTCAGAAGTCTATAGAATTCTTTCTGGGGTGAGGCTCCCTGTAGTGTTTTTGCCTGCTATTGTTCAGTACATTTGACCTCCACCATTATTTTGGTACTCTTGTTGTTGTAGTGGTCAGCTTATATCTTGCTGCTGCTAACAATTTAGAAGTATCCAGTTTGTGTTTTCTCTTCATCCCTCCCGCCACCATCGTAGTGGTGGTGGGGGGGGGGGGGGGGAGTTCTTTCATGTATATGAAGAAATATAAGGCAATAAATGAAGAAAACAGAAAATAAATAAATAATATAATAAAATAAAATAATTAATATAATTTGTGTAATTTGAAAATAAATAAATAAATAGAGAATAAAGAATAAAGAGTAAATGAGAGATTGGTGAAAAAGTAATGATAATGTATATGGAGAAGTGAGAAATAATGTAGGATAAAGTGTGTGTGTGTGTGTGCTATAACCAATCTCAAGGTCAGAATATGTTGGATAGATTGGTATGATACAAGATGTTAAGATGAGATATTCAATGTGTTTGTGTTATAATCTATCTCAACTTAAAATAAATATAAGGTGATACAGTGAAGAGGGCAGAAAACAAATAACAAATTAATAAAGAGACATCAAGATATAAGATTGGAACTTGAAAGTCAGAAATCTGGTAAATTAAAAGTGTTTGTGTTATAGATGTTGGCCAAATTATTATGGCTGTGTCCGATTCTATCTCTAGGCTATCATGGTGTCTGCTCCGCCTGGGTTGTTCCCTATGGCTTGAGGGGAGTTCACAACCTAGGATGTTGTTATTGCCTATATAACTTGAGGGAGGTCTGGCCGAGAGGTGTTTTCATGTTCTGTAGAAGTCCCTATAGCTTGAGGGGAGTTCACATCTTCTTGTGTTGCTAAACGAAGCTAAATTTTAATCATTTGACTTTTATTTAACTTTATTTTACACTACTCCTGAGTAACCAAACCAACCTGCGTACTTCGTCGAGTGCTCCAGCCTGCATACTGAGGTGTTGGTATACAACCAACATAAACTCAAAATCTATCTAGCTCCCACACGGGTTGAGCGCTTCAAACAGTAGCGGACCTAAGTCACTATGGATAAACTGGCAACCTTAGCGTCACTGAAGGACATCCCCCTACCTGATAAACGAGAATACACCAGTGATCTCATCAAGAGTACGGACTCCCTCATCCGTAGGATGAGATGGAAGGCGTTCCACTTCGAAAGAGGAACGCAGAAAACTACAAACACAGAAAACATGGAGAACCTTTTTCGATCAAGGAGGAATCCCCCCCCCCCCACAACAGACTAATGGAGGAGTTTGAAAACGAGATGATTAACATCATATCCAACCTCAAATTCTCCGGAAACCCAACCAGAAGTCAGGAGTACCTCAGACACCTGAGAAACCGGATTACAGTACTTAAAGGGACAACTGGAATACTTGTCCATGCTGACAAAACAAACAACCTCTACAACATGAACACTGAACTTTACAATAAGCTAATCCTCAGGGAACTGAGGAAGTGCTACAAAAAAACACCTGGATTTACCCTGGATGAGATCAATGCCACAGCTTACAGGATTATATCCAGAAACGGCATAGAGGACAGGACGGCCCCATACCAACCAAGGGAGCCGCGGATTACCAGTAAAGACCACAAGTCAAACTTTGAGTCCGACCTCCCTGTCAGACTAATAGCCCCCTCCAGATCTGACCTAGGGATCGTCAGTAAAAGAATACTGGACAGGATTTTGCCCAAGCTTCGGAAGAAAACCAAATTACAGCAAAGGTCATGCACGAGAGAAGTAATAGAATGGTTCAAAATACTGCATGAGAAAAGTAGGACCAGCTTTATACAACTGGACATCGCAAGCTACTACTCCTCAATCTCACCCATAGTACTTAATAAGGCCCTATTTTTAGCGATGTCCAATACGGACCTAACCCGAGAGGAGGTGAGCACCATCCACGCCGCAAGAAAGACCTTAATCCGCTTCGATGGAGACCTTTGGACCAGGAGTGATTGGCCAAATAACTTTGACATCACGATGGGCTCCAGTGCCTCAGCGCAGGTAACGGACCTGGTTGGGCTCTACCTGCTGAAGCAGATAAAAGATGAAATCCCCTGCCTGGGCGGCGGATTATATCGTGACGATGCTCTATTCACAGTACATGACCGCAGCACCAATATGTTGGAGGGTATGAGGAGGCGTATTAGCCATTTCTTTAAGAACCAGGGGCTCAGCATAGAAATAAACCCAAATAGGAAGGTAGTTAACTTCCTAGACACCACCCTAAACCTGAACACCGAGCAATACTACCCCTACCACAAGCCCAACGAGAAACTAGTATATGTTAACGCCAAATCAAACCACCCTAGATCCATAACCAAGGCAGTGGTGAAGAGTGTCTCGGACAGGATCTCCAGCCTGTCCGCAAGTAAGGAAATATTCAAAAACCACGCGGAATATTACAACGCAGCTCTAAAGAAGGCGGCACATGGAGAAAATATAACATATAGTCCGAAAAGCCGGGAGGTGGATAGCCCAACAGACACCCACAACCGCGTTGCCAGAGGGGGGGAGGGCGAACCCTAACAATACAGGCAGAGCAGAATCAAATAGGCACCATGTACCAGACACCACCACACGGGCGTTGGGGACTAGTGCGCTTGACCACGAGATGGAGCACAATATGAGTAGCAGTCTCAGGCGTGATGCTAACTACCCCAGGACGGACAACCCCAACCGCAGGACACGTGGGGGGAACGGGCGATCACCCCACGATGGATCTCCCGGGGCGGACAACAACCACCCCACAAATCCGGGCCACGAAGATAACAAAAAGTATAGAGCCCAAAAGGGAAGCAACAGTGCGGAAACCACCAGCAAACCAACAAATCTCCTACAAATCACGAAGCCCCCAACCCACACATATAGGAGGAGACACCGACAAATCACGTGGTACAACCCACCCTACTCAGCGGCCCTAAAGAAAAGTTTGGCCCGATTATTCTTTGGAGCACTTGACAAATGCTTCCCGAGGGACCACAGATACCACAGGATCTTCAACAGACACACTGTGAAGCTTTCGTATTCCACCACGAGAAATTTGGCCCAACACATAGCTAGCATCAACAGAAGTAGGCTTAAAAACCACACACAACCAGAAGATGGCAATACAAACACTCAGCAGAACCATGTGAAAGGAGGGAAGGGGGGACCCAGAGCCCACCCAAGAAACACAAACAGACCCAAGGACCCCCCACCGAGCATGGGGGAAGACCAACATGTAACACATAATGAGAACCCTAATCTAGGCACGCAGAGGCCGACCAGCCTCTGCAACTGTAGAAACCCAGAATCATGCCCCCTTGGTAATGAATGTCTCAAGAAGAACATAGTGAACGGTTGTAGGGTTAAAACCCCCAACTCCGAGCACCTCTACATAGGAGCCACATCAACGAGCTTTAAGGACCGCTGGTACAACCATCGCCATTCATTCAAGAAGGAGGCCAAAAGGAAAAGCACAGCTCTCTCCGACCTGATCTGGAAGCTTAAGCTGGACAGGACCCCATACTCTCTGGCCTGGTACATAATCAGGAAAGTACCACCCGATAAAGGGGGATGTTGCATATGCAAACTATGCCTGAACGAGACCCTCGAGATACTAAGAGTGGAAGCGGCCTAATAAACCTCAGAACCGACTTCTTCGGGACATGCAGACACCTTAGAGCCGGGACCTTTCTCAAAATATATGGCCAGTAGCAACACAAGAAGATGTGAACTCCCCTCAAGCTATAGGGACTTCTACAGAACATGAAAACACCTCTCGGCCAGACCTCCCTCAAGCTATATGGGCAATAACAACACCCTAGGTTGTGAACTCCCCTCAAGCCATAGGGAACAACCCAGGCGGAGCAGACACCATGATAGCCTAGAGATAGAATCGGACACAGCCATAATAATTTGGCCAACATCTATAACACAAACACTTTTAATTTACCAGATTTCTGACTATCAAGTTCCAATCTTAAATCTTGATTTCTCTTTATTAATTTGTTATTTGTTTTCTGCCCTCTTCACTGTATCACCTTATATTTATTTTAAGTTGAGATAGATTATAACACAAACACATTGAATATCTCATCTTAACATCTTGTATCATACCAATCTATCCAACATATTCTGACCTTGAGATTGGTTATAGCACACACACACACACTTTATCCTACATTATTTCTCACTTCTCCATATACATTATCATTACTTTTTCCCCAATCTCTCATTTACTCTTTATTCTTTATTCTCTATTTATTTATTTATTTTCAAATTACACAAATTATATTAATTATCTTATTTTATTATATTATTTATTTATTTTCTGTTTTCTTCATTTATTGCCTTATATTTCTTCATATACATGAAAGAACTCCCCCCCCCCCCACCACCACCACCACCACCACTACGATGGTGGCGGGAGGGATGAAGAGAAAACACAAACTGGATACTTCTAAATTGTTAGCAGCAGCAAGATATAAGCTGACCACTACAACAACAAGAGTACCAAAATAATGGTGGAGGTCAAATGTACTGAACAATAGCAGGCAAAAACACTACAGGGAGCCTCACCCCAGAAAGAATTCTATAGACTTCTGACTGAGGAATGCTCTCAGAACTGAACAATGGGAAGTTTGACACTTTTTTTGTTATTTTGTTCCTTTAACACCTTGTCGCTTCTACCATTTTATCAATTTTTAAGCTAACTCCAACAATAACAACACTTAGAATGAGGAATGTTCTAATAACTGACCAATGAGAGGAGAAGGGGACCTGTGACACGAAAATTCGTTTGTTTGAATTCATATGACTCCAGTTCCCCAGTGAATTAACAACCCAACAAGGAACTGGGCATATCAGAGTATTGACAATATCATACACCTAAACAACATATGTACTTGTCTATACCATACTAATTCAAACTGCCTGAAGAGGTCACAGCCAAAGATGGCTGTCACTGAAATATATATAGCAGTAATAAACGAAGCTAAATTTTAATCATTTGACTTTTATTTAACTTTATTTTACACTACTCCGGAGTAACCAAACCAACCTGCGCACTTCGTCGAGTGCTCCAGCCTGCATACTGAGGTGTTGGTATACAACCAACATAAACTCAAAATCTATATATATATATATATATATATATATATATATATATATATATATATATATAAGTATATAGTATTATCCGTAGTGTTGTAATATGAATATTATACACAGTAGATGGACAGCTCACGTAGGGTTTGCTCGACGGTCTATCTTCTAACATACAAGTATTTAAGGAACACGCCGAGTACTATGATAACGCCCTTAGTAAAGCAGGCTACCTCAACAAAATAGAATATATAGATGAAAACAATCAAAACACCCGAAATAAATCCCACATAGGTAGAAATAATAACACAACACCAAACCACACTTACTACCATAATGTACACACCAATAAACCAACAAACAAAACTAATAGGAAGCGATGCAAAGAGTACTTATGGTATAACCCTGAATACAATAGTTCCATTAGTACAAATTTACCAGTACTCTTCTTTAAAATAGTTAAGAAACATTTTCCTACATCACACAAATACCACAAAATCCTAAACCCTACCACTATAAGACTGTCATACTCTACAGCGTTAAACCTTGAACAACACATAAAAAAGATTAATACTAGAAGGTTAAACGAAAACACTAAAAACTTAAGTACAAAGAGCACAAAAAACAGTAGACAATACACTACAGAACATAAATAAACCACACCTAAGTTCGTCCGCAATACTACTCCAGAGTGAACCTAACTACAAAACCAACGTACACAACTGTAACTGCACCTATCCTGACAATTGCCCTCTCGACAATAACTGCCTTGAAAAAAATATCATCTATAAGTGTACGATTGAATCCGGAGGCAACGAGTGGTATTACGTGGGATCAACGGCAACATCGTTTAAATCTCGATTATATAGGCATTCTTACTCAATAAAACACAAGAGCCAAAGAAATGTAACAACTTTAGCAGAAAAAGCTTGGACGCTCAGGGATAGCGATCAAAAGTTTACCCTAAAATGGGAGAAATTAGCTAAAACCCAAAGCTTTTCCAGAAGCCAAAATTTCTGCAAATTATGTAATCTTGAGATTTATTACATAATCACACGCAAGAAGAAATTGCTTAACAACAGAATTGAACGAACAATATTCTGCCGTCACCGAACTAAAATCCTTTTTTCCCACTACAAGCTGAATATTACATAAACGAGGGACATCCTCCCAACTATACAAATCCTCAATCTAGTTAGAAAAATATAAAAACAATCTCTTCTCAACATATATATATATATATATATATATATATATATATATATATATATATATATATATATATATGTACAGGTATATATGTATGTAGGTATGAGCATGTAAGTATGTGTATGTGAATGTATGTATTTGTAGAGGTTTACATATATGTATGTGTGTGAATGTGCATTTTTTTTTAAAAAATAAGTATATATACGTATATATTTATGTGTGGGCGAACGGATACGTACACTTGAAAGAAAAATTTAAGTCTGTATGTGAATTAAGTGCAAACACAAAACCAACCATGCATATCTTTACTAACTCTAATCCTTCGATAGATTTAGAAAAATAACCAATACTACCAACGCCAAATAATGAATATTCTATAAAAAAATGTCAAACTCAACTAACAAAATAACAGATGGGAATCTAATTACCCGCTGCTATCAAAAATTTCTATCCACTCCCTTAACTATTCTTCTAACAACTTCACTCCTCCCTCTTAATATTCTCTATAAAAACCAAACAAGTTCTCAATGATATTATTCTGATGAAATGGTAGTTGAAAATAACATTGAAATATTGAGTGTCTGCATAATTAATACTTTGTAGATAGCAGCTGTTTTCAGGTTATATAACTATTATTGAAACACGTGTCAATAAATTCCTTTTACTGAACTGTATCCATTTAAATCCTTCTATATATAAGTATGTATACGTACATACATATATGTATACAGATGTACAGTAGTATGTATATATATATACATACATGCACACATATATATATGTACGTATGGATTCACCGAACATTTATTATAATGCTCGGTGTGTTTGTAAACAAACATCCCGAATTAAGCCGTACAGTGTTCTAGCAACCATCGTTGCTCATTTGTTCAACACTGACAAAGGAACGCTGTACTAATTCAAGCTTATTAGCTATCGTCAGCAACGTATACCTTCCTGCCAGATGATTGAACGTCCGAAAGTATATACTTTCCTTATGCATATTAATGGCTGAGCAGCCTAATTTGCATATCGAGTGAGTTAATCAGCCGGGCGCACCGAAAACGATACACGGAAAAAATGAAACGAAACGAAACGAAATTTCATTTCTCACTCTTAGTACGGCTGAATTTCTTCGCATTACAGACAATATACCTCCGCCTAGGGCGATACAATAACTAAAATAAGTTATTGGTATAAAAAGAGTTGGGTGGAGAAAGAGAATGACATGTAAACAGACACGAATGGTGAGGCAACGTAAAGGAAGGGATATATATATATATATATATATATATATATATATATATATATATATATATATATATATCTAAAAGACGTAAAATAAGAAAATATTTTTAAAAAAATTTTTAAAAAATTTTTTACTTACTTACTTAAATTTTCACTCCAACTAATTAGTTTCTGCAATGGGATAAAGACAGTTACATAATCCAACTGTCGAGAATTCATTGCGTCATCAGGGAGTCTATTCTCAGCTGAGCCTCCAGGCAATGCGCGGACACTGGCGGCTCATGTAAAAATAATAATTCGGTAGAAAGAACAGCTAGGCGAGGACTGGATTCTATGTACTGAAATTCTCACTGCTTCCAGTCAAATGGCCGATTCTAAAGAATCAATCACGTGACATAGAGGCTAGTTAGAAGGAATGGGATGGTAAGATGACTGACGCCTACTAACACCCCAAAAAAAAAAAAAAAAAAAATTTTGAAGTGGTTTTGGCAGGTTTGCTCGACAAATCAGTGATTTGGAGATAAATATAGATAATTTAATATATCAACTAACATAGGCGCACAGATGCACGTCCATGCCAGCAAATACACAGGTTATGTCATAGTACCTAGGTGGTTCAATGCAGGAGGGTGCAGAACAATAATATAAAAGACGTAAAATAAGAAAATATTTTTTAAAAAATGTTTAAAAAATTTTTTACTTACTTACTATATATATATATATATATATATATATATATATATATATATATATATATATATAAACTACAACTTTCATCAGGGCAACAAGCAAGAAGCGATACATAGATCCTATGCGACTGCAGAATTTTCCACAACAGGTCCAGGGAAAAGCGAGCATAGGCAGTACTCCCACGGTGTAAATAATGTGTTGCCTGTGTTGCAGCAGGTGTTAAAACCCACTCTGTTCGTCAGATAACTTAGACTCAGCAATATCCCTACGTCTGTTTTCCACACATTTAACGGAGACTTTACGGTAAGTTTAACAAGGCGCTCTCTTCCATTTCAACATCCTCAATTTGCTTAAGAATTTCTCTGAATTTGTATGCAATAGTATCCGCATACCTTTTCCTGACTTACGAATCCTCCAGCACTTCCCCTTTTATTCGATAGGTGGAGCTGGAAGTGTAGAATTTGTAGGCTTTCTTATATTTAGGTTGTCTAAATGATGATCAGTTGACAGCACAGTCCTCAAACAGCCCAGGCACGAAGAAATCAGAGACTAAGGAAATCAATTAATGACCTCTGTCGCCGATACTTTTTATATCATGTGTATATAAGGATATCTTTCTGCTTGAATGTGTTCATAATAAAGTGGCCATTATTAGAACAGACGTCTAATAAGAGTTTTCCATTCGTATTTAAATCAGGACGTCGTTCCATCCAATAACTCTATTCAAAGCCAGTGCCAAGATCGGTGTCTCCCAATGAAGGATCTGCATTTGGACTTTCTGTTTGGTGCATACACGTGCATCACCCACAGAAACATTTTTTGCAGTGTAAGCTTCAAAAGGCAAATCTCCGCTCCAAATGCGATCCAGTTCATAATACATTCTGATAACTGATGACTTATTATTATCCCCGCTTCTGCCTGAGCAGTTATGTCTGGCGCCACACGTGAATAGTGGAGTTTCCATCCTGCTTCCAAATCTGAAGTACCAGAGCCACGGAATGTTGTTTGAAAAACCCCGATTATATGTAACTAGTAGCACCTGAGTTCCTCCACTAGTTCCTGTCTTTTTTTGTAAGGGTTGTAACGCTCCAGCTACCAACTGTTGAAGTTTGCTCCATTCGAGAAACTTTTTAGTGTCTTGAGTAACATAATATTAGAGGCGGCCTTTACTCACCTAGTTGTAGCTACTACACATGTATCATCCAGCGTCCCCATCTACCTTAGTACATTAGTTGTTGGTAAGAAGTTGTGTATTCCTCCGGCAGTAACCCGCTTATATCGCAATTAACCATCATATCCGGTGGCCGCATCTCTATCCGCCACGTGCGACCTTTTCTTTACAGCACCAGCTCTAGTCGTCACGCCAACTATTTGCAATCGACTGGGATTCCTCGATCCGATTTTAAAAACGGGTCGGACAGGTTATTTATGCTCTTCATGATAGTAAGTGGGTTCCTGACTCCGCCACGATTGCGTACACTCGCCATTATTGTTTATAATCTTTATTGACATGAGTAGCCAGATTGGAAATTTCATCAGTATTGGTGAGTGTGAGACAGTCGGCTGGAATTTGTGGACGACATAGTATTACTTAAATGCACTTGATAAGTTTTCTGCCCAGTGATGAATAAAACATTCAGTGCTATGGAGACTGAGAAATTTGTCCTCTCAAGGAAGTCTGCACAGTGCATTCTAGATGAACGTGGAGTTCCATTGAAGCAGCTGCAGAAGTTCAAGTATCATGGAGCCTTGTTCACGAGTGATGGAAAGCAGGAGGCTGAAATAAGGGCATGGATTGCAGAAGCTTGTACAGTAATATGCCAGTTTAAGAATTCGGTCATCAGAAGAAGCGGGGTAGATGTAAAAGCCAAACTCTCTATCTTAAATTCTGTATTCGTATCAATCCTTATCTATTGTCATGAATCTTGGGAAATGAGCGAAAAATGCGATCGTGAAATCAAGCGACCGAAATGGGTTTCTTCCGAAGGTTCTTTGAAGTAACGTTACTCGTTAGAGTGCTTAGATCGGAGATCAGAGAATCGCTCCAAGAAGAAGAAGAAGAAGAAGAAGAAGAAGAAGAAGAAGAAGAAGAAGAAGAAGAAGAAGAAGAAGAAGAAGAAGAAGAAGAAGAAGAGGAGGAGGAGGAGGAGGAGGAGGAGGAGGAGGAGGAGGAAGGGGGAGGAGGAGGGGGAGGAAATAATAATAAGAAGATATGCATGATTTTCTCGTTCAGCTGATTTGAAAGTAATCATAGATAAGAAGCATTTGAAGCCGTGCCAAATTCGACCGAATATAACTGCACCAGATGACCTTAAATCAAACACGCTTTTCTCTCAATAGAAGATTTATATCTTTCTCATCTTTAGATCTCTATGTGAAGAAAGATAACCCCCACACTTGCCGTTGCGCTTGCTGAAAAATAATTATGTACCGAGAAGTTAATATATGGTAAACTGCCATTGGTTGCTTCTCAGTGGATAAGCTGTATGAAATCAGTAAACGTGGAATAGATGATTGATAACTATGATTTCTAATTTAAGCACAAGGCCAACAATTCCTGGGGTGGTGAAATCGATTAAATCGAGCGAGTAGTTTATAGATATTTTTATTTTATTGACACTGTTGACCTCGGCGTGATTTGAACTCAGAATGTAAGGAGCTGGAACAAATATCACAAAGCATTTTACCCAATGCTTTAACGATTCGACCAACCCACCACTTTCAGGCGATTGATGATAAGGATTTCTAAGTTTAGCACAAGGCCAGCAATTGGTAGTGGTGGAAGTCAATTAATCTACACAGTACTTTACTGCTACTTTATTTTTATCAACCCCGAAAGGATGTAAGGCAGAGTTGACCTCGGTGAGATTTGAACCCAGAATGTAAAAAGCCGTAACATACACCAGAGTGAGCAATATTGAAGACGTAATGAAAACATATTTTCATGTAAAAATAACGAATGTTTTCCACATACTGTTGCAATGTAAACAAATAATATAATGACAATTGAGATAATGTAATCGATAACAAATCTGATTGAACAGCTTAAATTAACGAAATTTTGGCAAGAAATTTTTGCATTAAAAAAGTACTGGATCCTTCGTCAGTTTCAACGAAAATATTTCAATTCTATCTAATTAATATTACACAAACACGTGTACATTTAACGTAATTCCCAAATGGAATGTGTGCAACTCTATGTGACATGGATGGCTAGACCTTAGAATTACTGTTACAATCTATCGAAAGAGCTTCCGCATTGCTGCGTTTAGATAATTTCACTCAAATGGCTGGGTGAATCTGAGTATATGGCAACTGTATTAAAATACACATTTAATAACTGTGTAGATTATATCAGTTATTATATCTAGTTTATCAATAAATTACATGGAAACATTGTTTCCTTGGTACGAAATGACAAGTTCCACCTCACACGGTAAACGAATCAGGTCTGGGATCTTATCGATTCGGATAATATTATCATTGTGTTATGGATTCCGAACCCATCTCTAACAGAGGTGTCTCCTTTATTTTCAAATTTCCTATTACTTCTGGATAAATTCCTGTATTTCGATGGAGAGCTAACTGCAATAGATTAACCCTATAGAAACCAATGTTAAGAATAGAGTGTAAAAACTATTTGATTGTTGAACGAGTTACGTTACACCATTCTTTGGAAATTATTTTACCAAAACTAGACTTAATTTATTTTAGAACTTATGTGAATGTTATTTTTACTTTTTTTTAATCAGAGAAGGAAGGCTTTTCTTCACTGTCCGCAAGTTTGAAGGAAGTAGAATCTATCAAAGGCTTCTGTGGTTTAAGCAACGGTTTAAGGAATGTTCTATGAGACGGGTTTTCACATAGTATCCGTCTACCAAATTTCAGAATAATTTTCCAAGCTGCTGTGCAGTGAGATTTAATCGGAAATTACGTGGATATAAAGTGAACTTCCTAACATCACCACCATGCCCACAAAAATGTTACAATTTGATGTTTCAACAATGCTATTTTCGACCTCGTACTAATTCCTTGATTGGCAGCATTTCCCACTAGCACTTGTCTAAAGCTCTAATTACCATTCTTCCTTCAGAAAATATTTCATTTGGATTTCGTTCTCCTGCGTATTTTCCTTTTTCAACTTATATGAAATCTACACCAATCTAGAACAGATATTCACTGCACTAAATCCACCCAAATTAAACGATTCTATAAATCTTTAAGGAGCCACACGTTCTGCACTCTTACTTCGATCAAACAAACAAGGTTAAGCTATTTAATCCACTCCACACAATATTAGCTGCAGAAATAATTCTACTGACGTCCTAAAAACCGGAAACAACGTTAACAAAAAATGTTAACAAAAAATGTTTCCTAGTGGCTAATATGTAAACATAGCGTGTTTAAATTTAAATGTTGATTTTGTTTTTACTACACAAATGTTCTCAAACTACAGCAAAGACTAACATTTTTTCCCTTTATGTTCTTTCAAGAACATTGGCGCTATCACTAAAATAGCTTCAATCGAAATCTGAAACACCCAGTGCTCTAGGCATGTCGGCAGATTACCTTAGACTCATTTCATTCTGTTTTCAGATATTTAGATCCTTGTAATATTATGCACCAGTTTAATACTGGGTCGATTCATTTGAACGTACTCTTCTGTGTCTAATCTAAAATTCTATATAATTTAACATTAATATATTTAGATTTATCGAGGCATTTGGGTGATTTGAAATTTGAAATGGAATCCAAATGCAGAAACCGCTATATATAATAGTAGCGTTAAATAATCTGGTATAACACTTAGTGACAAAATAATAAGCCAGCAGCCTCTACAGAGAATCGAACTCCTTGTCTCTCGATTTCTGGCCTAAAAGCCAAGCTGTTCGGTATAGCTATCTAATTCAAGCAGCATATTCATTTGCTCAAAGTCTAAAGAACTCGACAGCAATTAAATTCTCCGTAGTATCCGTTAACCCCTTTTTTACTGTCCCTCTCATAGTATATTACCAACATTTCTAAAGCAATTATTATCTAGAGTGATTTCTGTCTTCTTCTTCTTCTTATTATTATTATTATTATTATTATTATTATTATTATTATTATTATTGAATGCTATGGTTGACGGAGGCTCGGCTCTGTAAGGTATTGTAAATTTTGAACGCTATAACAATTGTAAATTGTTTAAAACTTTAACGAACTTGTAGACAAAAACACCCCCCTCCTCGTGAGAGGGGTCTTTCTGTCCGTTATTTGGCCCTTCAGGGTTAAATAACTGCTTATTGGGGTTTTGTGCCCAATATTTATTTTAAACAAAAAAAACAACATGGCTACGAAAAAGAATTTTCATAGGTCACTCCCACTCATTCCGTCTTCTTCTTCCTCAATCATCACTACAGCAGAGAGAAGATTGTCTCTCTCCCTCCCTTCTTTAAATGTGTCTCTCTCCCTCCCTTCTCTTTCGCAAGCGACGACAGAAAAGAAAAGTCTCGTGCAAAGCGTGCAAGATTTCTCCACGACGACGACGACAACGACGAAACAGGTGTGCGGGAAATACGAAAACCCAGTTCATTCGTCTGACGTCAGGAATAATAGCAGTAGCAGCCGTAATAACAACAGCAACAGTGACAATGAAAACAACAGTAGCAGCCGCAACAGCATCACCAGCAGCATAAACAACAACAGCATTAGCAGCAGCAACACCAACAACAACCACAGCAACAGCGGCGGAGGCAGTAGTCGTAGTACCTGCAGCAACAACAAAAGTACCAGCAGCTCTGACGACAACAACAACAGCAGAGAAAAACCAATCTCATTTGCAGGTATTGCGAAAAACTTGGAAACAATCCTCATAACAAATGAGGAATTAGAGGAAGCGAAGAAGATGGTGACAAAGAACGGACACCGAGCAATCTGCAAGGCAGCGGAAAATTTTTTCGAAACCCAAGAGCACTGTACGGTCACGTACCGTACAGTAAGTACAAAATCCCGTAGGGTGGAAAGAGCCACAGAGGCCCAGATACAAAAAGCCTTGGGGTCTGTGTGGCAGCGGAAAACGCACATCACCCGAGGCAAAAAATATGCCACCGTAGACGTACTTTTTGCCACACCCCAGGAGGCAAAGGCCCAATCAGTAGTGACCCTAAGGAGCGAGGAAATGGTGTTGGTGCCCTCCTACTGTGGGCAAAAAATTGTGAGGGTCAAACTGACCCACGTCCCCCCCGGAATGACCCCTTCTTGGCTGGCCGCGTCTGTCCTCGTCGGAATCGAGGACAAAACAACTGTACTGCAAGTACAGAAAAAAGTAAGAGAAGATTGGGTCGGCTCCTCCATTGAGATGCTAATCCAAACCAACCAGGAGTGCATCGAAGCTATCCCGGATGTGATAGACTTCGATAACGGCACTCAACTGCCCATAAGTGTTGAGGGCAAACGCCCGAAATGCTTTCGCTGTGGATCGAAGACTCACCTCAGGGCCTTCTGCAACGAGAAGACCCTGAGAAAGGAGAAAACCCCCCTCCTTCCGAATCCGGCTCCACGGCTACCAGCAACAGGACAAGCGGCAACCAGGAACGATAGATCCGTGGCACCCATACCCACTCCACGGAAATCAAAAACAGCAGCAGCAGTGGAAATACTAACAACAACAACAGCAATACCAAATGCAGCTGCAACAGAGACTCCAGTGCAAACGTCACCAACAACAACAAGTGAAAGAGTGGAGCTGGTACCCCTCCCCGACCTCACAGAATCAGACATGGAGTGTGAGGTGGGAGAGAGATGGCAAAAGGTCGTAAGAAGGCACAAACGCAGAAACAGCGCATCGTCGCCTTTGAAAAGGGAGGAAAGAAATGAGAAAAGGGTAAAGTCTACTGCAAAGAGACCCACAGCAGCAACAACACCAACACCATCACCACCCACACTAGCGCCACCATCACCACCGGCGACAACCCCACCGCCAACAACACCTTCAACACCACCACCACAAGCACCAACATCGCAAACACAACAACAAAACACACACACCCAGCAACAACGACAAGAAAATAGCAGAACCACACCCCACCCCCAGAAAAACAAATGCACGGCAATAAATACACACAACAAGAAACTAATGACTTACATAATTGAACACACAGACATTTCACAACAGGACTACATAATACCAGCACCAATCAAAACGCCAACTAACATAAGACTGCTAAAAATAGCACAGAAACAATACACAAATATTAAAACGAAATTCCCCAACGCAGTTGGTGATTTCAGGGACCTAGGAGGAACCATCAATCGAAGAGTATACTCAGACATTCTCTTAGAAGAGCCGACGACCAGCCGAAGGGACGATTCAACGGTCCCTTCACCAGACGATCAAGTGAAAAGGGATGTAAAATACACCCCTCCTCTACCAAAAGTACGGTAAGTGGTCTTTCCCATCATTTCCACTCTATTTTAAACATGACCTCACTCAGAATAGGCAGCATAAATGCGCGTGGCTTGGGGTCGTCATGGAAGCAGGGACACCTGCTCAACGACCTCAGGTCACTAAACATAGATGTAGTGGCCATCAGCGAGACCAGAATCTCCGAAGCACGGGCCTTCGCACCGATCTTCGGCGGCTACGATGTGTACGCATCTCCCAGCCGTCCTGGATCCGGTGGAGGAGTTGCTGTACTTTTTCGGAGAGGTTTGGATCTCGCCATACGGGCCATCTTCCTGGACCCAGAGGGTAAGCTGGTGGTGCTGGACGTGACCAGCGGAGACGGGCAAGCTTTCAGGCTAGTGGCCGTCTATGCCCCGACAGGAGCAGGGCGGCCTGATTTCTTCCGGCGTCTGGAGACCTTTCTTGGAACGTCCCGCTCTTTAGTGTTAGTGGGCGACTGGAACGGGATCTTAGATGCACGCTGGGACTGTGTGGGATTAGCGGATAGGGGTGGAGGGTGCAAGAGCCTCACCAACCTGCTCAGGCGTTTTGAACTGTCTGACAGGTACCGATTGGATTTCCCGAATGTGCCAATGTGGACTTGGACAAACCGCATAGGGTCATCCAGATCATATCTAGATAGAGTATTTTGTAGGGAAATAGATAGGTCTAGCATAGGCTGTCCACAATTCAAGATAGTCAGCTACACAGACCACAAATTCGTGACCTGTGTGCTTGACTTAGATAGGCTTCATAGACGAGGACCCGGCTACTGGAAGCTAAACGCGTCCTTACCAGCGCGCAAGGCCTACAGAGACCGGATTAGCGAACTAGTTAAGCGGGCGTTGACGGGGGCCATCGTCAACAACAAGTGGTGGTTTGCTCTGAAAAGAGCGATTAGAATAGAATCGATTAGGTTTAGTAAGGCTTTAGCAATAGAGAAAAATAGAGCAGAGGGAGAACTAGTTAGAAAATTAGACGAGGCGCTTAGCAAAGGCATTGCGACCGACGTGCTTGCGGCGAAATTGGCCCTTGACCAATTCTTCAATGCAAAGCACGAAGGCTGCGTTGTCAGAGCTAGGGTGCGTGCTCTCAGACACGAGGGGACGAAAGCCGTTCAATGGGCCCGAGTGGCGGAGGCGCGTCGTGGCAACAAAGCCACGATCCGGTCTTTGGTGGACCACGACGGGCGCATGCTACTCGATCCCGGGCAAATGTGTGAAGCTTTTCAGCGACACTTCGCTCAGCTGTTCGGGGGCAGCGGGGGGCCGGGTAGAGGGATGGACTTTAGTGTCTACCTCGACGGGCTGCCGCGGCTCTCGGCCACTGAGGCGAGGTGTTGCGAAAAGCCGATAACAGCCGCTGAAGTACGGGAGGCAATGACTGGCTGCACAAGGGGTAAATCGCCTGGTTTGGATGGTCTGCCCTATGAACTTTACGTACAGATGCCAGACTTGTTCGGAGGCCTCTTGGCGGACGTCTACTGCAACTGGCAACAGAACGGGAGAATTCCCAGTTCTGTGAGCCGAGGAGCGGTGGCACTGCTGAGAAAGGATCCGAACAAGGGGGATAACATAGACAATTTCCGGCCCATAACTCTGCTAAACACAGAGTTTAAGATTTTGGCCAAGGTGCTAGCAAAGAGGTTGGCGCTTGTCGTTGGTGGTCTGGTGGGAGAGGCGCAGACATGCGCCATTCCCGACAGATCCATCCACGACAACCTCCACCTCATGCGATACATCGTAGAGAGGGTAGCTAGGGAACCTGGCACGGGTGGGTCCTTGATCAATTTAGATCAGTCGAAAGCTTTCGATAGGGTCGACCATCGTTACCTAGCGGCAGTCCTGAGGGCGGCTGGCTTTGGGCCCGTCTTCAGAGGCTGGATCGCTGCCATGCACAGCGACATCTGCTCTGTGGTGAGAGTGAACGGTCACCTGTCGGAACCGTTCAACATCATGCGCTCGGTCCGCCAAGGATGTCCCCTCTCGTCCCTCTTGTACGTATTGACTCTCGAGCCATTACTGCACAAACTGGAGACGTTGAGGGGAGTCCCGCGCGAACTAGGATGCGGAAGATCCGTGTCAGCATATGCGGACGATGTCACCGTAGTGGTGTCGAACGCCAAACACATCGAGGCGATCGGCACTACACTAAGAGAATACGAAGCGGTGACAGGAGCAATGATCAACCAGGAAAAGTCAGTGGGCCTGCAGCTCGGCACCTGGAGAGGCAGGTCCATGCCGTCCAACAGCGTCGTCGGGCGCTGGACGGACGGACCGGTTAAATTGCTAGGGGTCTGGTTCGGTCCGGACCTCCAGACGGACAAAAACTGGGACGAGGTGACGAGCAGGGTGGCTTCTCTCACCCAGAAATGGGCGGAGAGGAAGCTATCCCTGAAAGGTCGAGCGGAGGTGGCTAACGCGTACATCGCGTCTGTAATCTGCTACCGCCTAACCGTCGTACCTTGTCCTAAGCCTCGCCTGACTGCGCTGGAGCGTTTGCTCTTTCGCTTTTTGTGGAAGGGACGTGCTCCGATGGTCAGGCGGTCCATCTGTTGTCAACACCCGCTACGTGGAGGGCTGGGCATGCCGTGGCTGATGATGCGCAGGCACGCGCTCAGGCTACGACATCTCCACCTCTTCCTCGACGGTGATCAGGTGTGGTCGCCGTTTGCTAGACGCGTTTTTCCCCAGCTCGTTTCCTTGACGGAGCTGCAGTCCTGGGTCAAGCGAAGACCGAGAGGGAGCGCCTGGAGACTGGAATGTCTTCAGGCGCTCACAGCCCTCGACCAATCGGGCAATGTGATCGGTGGAAACTCCACCTCGGCGTTCTATAGAGGATTAGTGGAGGGGAAGAGCGACGACGTACTTGGGGAAACTCTAGGCGTCGACGAAAATCAACTAGCCAATCTCTTCGGAAGAACTTTCGGGCCAGGGCCTATGGACAACTTCCAGAAATCTCTGGCCTGGCAGTGCTACCGAGGAGCCTTGCCAGTTCGGGATAAACTCTACAGGCATGGAGGTGCCGTCAGCCGGGCATGTCCGAGATGCGCGCAGGGCGACGAAACCGTCCTGCACGCACTCGTCCAGTGTCCGAAAATTGCTGACTTGTGGGTTTATGTCGAACACCTGCTGTCGCGTTTAGGACGGATCCAGCTATCATCTGAGTCCATCGTGAGGATTGCCCCGCCCTCCTCCTTTAGCCGGGAAGGGCAGGCAGTTTTTATCTGTCTGGTGGCCATGGCGAAAGAGATAGTATGGTGGACACGTTTGAAAGGGCTGAAGACGAGCACTTACCTCTTCGGTGATGCTCTGATTGACTTTTTCAAATTTCATTTGAAAAGGAAAATCAGAGTAGAGAGGGAAGTGCTCTCTTCCCAGCATTTTGTTGAAAGATGGGTGAGAGAAGCAAGAATGGCCCGAGTGAATGGGCCGACTCTGAGTATATATCTGTAAACTAAAGGTGGAAAACTGGGAGAGGGCACTTGCCTTGGTGGTCAGGGTCATTGTGGCATTTTACTGGGCTTTCTCCACAAATGTCCCTCCGAAGTCTCCCCCCTATTGGGGAATTTTTCATTGTTATTTTCATTGTTATTTTTGTTACATCCTCTGTTTTTGTTTTTTTACACGCAGAAATGCCCATTTGTACCGTCCTGCATTGTCCTGCACTGTCCTTAATGTCTACTTTATGTAAACCCTTGTGGTTAATAAAGAAATCATTATTATTATTATTATTATTATTATTATTATTATTATTATTATTATTGAATGCTATGGTTGACGGAGGCTCGGCTCTGTAAGGTATTGTAAATTTTGAACGCTATAACAATTGTAAATTGTTTAAAACTTTAACGAACTTGTAGACAAAAACACCCCCCTCCTCGTGAGAGGGGTCTTTCTGTCCGTTATTTGGCCCTTCAGGGTTAAATAACTGCTTATTGGGGTTTTGTGCCCAATATTTATTTTAAACAAAAAAAACAACATGGCTACGAAAAAGAATTTTCATAGGTCACTCCCACTCATTCCGTCTTCTTCTTCCTCAATCATCACTACAGCAGAGAGAAGATTGTCTCTCTCCCTCCCTTCTTTAAATGTGTCTCTCTCCCTCCCTTCTCTTTCGCAAGCGACGACAGAAAAGAAAAGTCTCGTGCAAAGCGTGCAAGATTTCTCCACGACGACGACGACAACGACGAAACAGGTGTGCGGGAAATACGAAAACCCAGTTCATTCGTCTGACGTCAGGAATAATAGCAGTAGCAGCCGTAATAACAACAGCAACAGTGACAATGAAAACAACAGTAGCAGCCGCAACAGCATCACCAGCAGCATAAACAACAACAGCATTAGCAGCAGCAACACCAACAACAACCACAGCAACAGCGGCGGAGGCAGTAGTCGTAGTACCTGCAGCAACAACAAAAGTACCAGCAGCTCTGACGACAACAACAACAGCAGAGAAAAACCAATCTCATTTGCAGGTATTGCGAAAAACTTGGAAACAATCCTCATAACAAATGAGGAATTAGAGGAAGCGAAGAAGATGGTGACAAAGAACGGACACCGAGCAATCTGCAAGGCAGCGGAAAATTTTTTCGAAACCCAAGAGCACTGTACGGTCACGTACCGTACAGTAAGTACAAAATCCCGTAGGGTGGAAAGAGCCACAGAGGCCCAGATACAAAAAGCCTTGGGGTCTGTGTGGCAGCGGAAAACGCACATCACCCGAGGCAAAAAATATGCCACCGTAGACGTACTTTTTGCCACACCCCAGGAGGCAAAGGCCCAATCAGTAGTGACCCTAAGGAGCGAGGAAATGGTGTTGGTGCCCTCCTACTGTGGGCAAAAAATTGTGAGGGTCAAACTGACCCACGTCCCCCCCGGAATGACCCCTTCTTGGCTGGCCGCGTCTGTCCTCGTCGGAATCGAGGACAAAACAACTGTACTGCAAGTACAGAAAAAAGTAAGAGAAGATTGGGTCGGCTCCTCCATTGAGATGCTAATCCAAACCAACCAGGAGTGCATCGAAGCTATCCCGGATGTGATAGACTTCGATAACGGCACTCAACTGCCCATAAGTGTTGAGGGCAAACGCCCGAAATGCTTTCGCTGTGGATCGAAGACTCACCTCAGGGCCTTCTGCAACGAGAAGACCCTGAGAAAGGAGAAAACCCCCCTCCTTCCGAATCCGGCTCCACGGCTACCAGCAACAGGACAAGCGGCAACCAGGAACGATAGATCCGTGGCACCCATACCCACTCCACGGAAATCAAAAACAGCAGCAGCAGTGGAAATACTAACAACAACAACAGCAATACCAAATGCAGCTGCAACAGAGACTCCAGTGCAAACGTCACCAACAACAACAAGTGAAAGAGTGGAGCTGGTACCCCTCCCCGACCTCACAGAATCAGACATGGAGTGTGAGGTGGGAGAGAGATGGCAAAAGGTCGTAAGAAGGCACAAACGCAGAAACAGCGCATCGTCGCCTTTGAAAAGGGAGGAAAGAAATGAGAAAAGGGTAAAGTCTACTGCAAAGAGACCCACAGCAGCAACAACACCAACACCATCACCACCCACACTAGCGCCACCATCACCACCGGCGACAACCCCACCGCCAACAACACCTTCAACACCACCACCACAAGCACCAACATCGCAAACACAACAACAAAACACACACACCCAGCAACAACGACAAGAAAATAGCAGAACCACACCCCACCCCCAGAAAAACAAATGCACGGCAATAAATACACACAACAAGAAACTAATGACTTACATAATTGAACACACAGACATTTCACAACAGGACTACATAATACCAGCACCAATCAAAACGCCAACTAACATAAGACTGCTAAAAATAGCACAGAAACAATACACAAATATTAAAACGAAATTCCCCAACGCAGTTGGTGATTTCAGGGACCTAGGAGGAACCATCAATCGAAGAGTATACTCAGACATTCTCTTAGAAGAGCCGACGACCAGCCGAAGGGACGATTCAACGGTCCCTTCACCAGACGATCAAGTGAAAAGGGATGTAAAATACACCCCTCCTCTACCAAAAGTACGGTAAGTGGTCTTTCCCATCATTTCCACTCTATTTTAAACATGACCTCACTCAGAATAGGCAGCATAAATGCGCGTGGCTTGGGGTCGTCATGGAAGCAGGGACACCTGCTCAACGACCTCAGGTCACTAAACATAGATGTAGTGGCCATCAGCGAGACCAGAATCTCCGAAGCACGGGCCTTCGCACCGATCTTCGGCGGCTACGATGTGTACGCATCTCCCAGCCGTCCTGGATCCGGTGGAGGAGTTGCTGTACTTTTTCGGAGAGGTTTGGATCTCGCCATACGGGCCATCTTCCTGGACCCAGAGGGTAAGCTGGTGGTGCTGGACGTGACCAGCGGAGACGGGCAAGCTTTCAGGCTAGTGGCCGTCTATGCCCCGACAGGAGCAGGGCGGCCTGATTTCTTCCGGCGTCTGGAGACCTTTCTTGGAACGTCCCGCTCTTTAGTGTTAGTGGGCGACTGGAACGGGATCTTAGATGCACGCTTGGACTGTGTGGGATTAGCGGATAGGGGTGGAGGGTGCAAGAGCCTCACCAACCTGCTCAGGCGTTTTGAACTGTCTGACAGGTACCGATTGGATTTCCCGAATGTGCCAATGTGGACTTGGACAAACCGTATAGGGTCATCCAGATCATATCTAGATAGAGTATTTTGTAGGGAAATAGATAGGTCTAGCATAGGCTGTCCACAATTCAAGATAGTCAGCTACACGGACCACAAATTCGTGATCTGTGTGCTTGACTTAGATAGGCTTCATAGACGAGGACCCGGCTACTTGAAGCTAAACGCGTCCTTACCAGCGCGCAAGGCCTACAGAGACCGGATTAGCCACCTAGTTAAGCGGGCGTTGACGGGGGCCATCGTCAACAACAAGTGGTGGTTTGCTCTGAAAAGAGCGATTAGAATAGAATCGATTAGGTTTAGTAAGGCTTTAGCAATAGAGAAAAATAGAGCAGAGGGAGAACTAGTTAGAAAATTAGACGAGGCGCTTAGCAAAGGCATTGCGACCGACGTGCTTGCGGCGAAATTGGCCCTTGACCAATTCTTCAATGCAAAGCACGAAGGCTGCGTTGTCAGAGCAAGGGTGCGTGCTCTCAGACACGAGGGGACGAAAGCCGTTCAATGGGCCCGAGTGGCGGAGGCGCGTCGTGGCAACAAAGCCACGATCCGGTCTTTGGTGGACCACGACGGGCGCATGCTACTCGATCCCGGGCAAATGTGTGAAGCTTTTCAGCGACACTTCGCTCAGCTGTTCGGGGGCAGCGGGGGGCCGGGTAGAGGGATGGACTTTAGTGTCTACCTCGACGGACTGCCGCGGCTCTCGGCCACTGAGGCGAAGTGTTGCGAAAAGCCGATAACAGCCGCTGAAGTAAGGGAGGCAATGACTGGCTGCACAAGGGGTAAATCGCCTGGTTTGGATGGTCTGCCCTATGAACTTTACGTACAGATGCCAGACTTGTTCGGAGGCGTCTTGGCGGACGTCTACTGCAACTGGCAACAGAACGGGAGAATTCCCAGTTCTGTGAGCCGAGGAGCGGTGGCACTGCTGAGAAAGGATCCGAACAAGGGGGATAACATAGACAATTTCCGGCCCATAACACTGCTAAACACAGAGTTTAAGATTTTGGCCAAGGTGCTAGCAAAGAGGTTGGCGCTTGTCGTTGGTGGTCTGGTGGGAGAGGCGCAGACATGCGCCATTCCCGACAGATCCATCCACGACAACCTCCACCTCATGCGATACATCGTAGAGAGCGTAGCTAGGGAACCTGGCATGGGTGGGTCCTTGATCAATTTAGATCAGTCGAAAGCTTTCGATAGGGTCGACCATCGTTACCTAGCGGCAGTCCTGAGGGCGGCTGGCTTTGGGCCCGTCTTCAGAGGCTGGATCGCTGCCATGCACAGCGACATCTGCTCTGTGGTGAGAGTGAACGGTCACCTGTCGGAACCGTTCAACATCATGCGCTCGGTCCGCCAAGGATGTCCCCTCTCGTCCCTCTTGTACGTATTGACTCTCGAGCCATTACTGCACAAACTGGATACGTTGAGGGGAGTCCCGCGCGAACTAGGATGCGGAAGATCCGTGTCAGCATATGCGGACGATGTCACCGTAGTGGTGTCGAACGCCAAACACATCGAGGCGATCGGCACTACACTAAGAGAATACGAAGCGGTGACAGGAGCAATGATCAACCAGGAAAAGTCAGTGGGCCTGCAGCTCGGCACCTGGAGAGGCAGGTCCATGCCGTCCAACAGCGTCGTCGGACGCTGGACGGACGGACCGGTTAAATTGCTAGGGGTCTGGTTCGGTCCGGACCTCCAGACGGACAAAAACTGGGACGAGGTGACGAGCAGGGTGGCTTCTCTAACCCAGAAATGGGCGGAGAGGAAGCTATCCCTGAAAGGTCGAACGGAGGTGGCTAACGCGTACATCGCGTCTGTCATCTGCTACCGCCTGACCGTCGTACCTTGTCCTAAGCCTCGCCTGACTGCGCTGGAGCGTTTGCTCTTTCGCTTTTTGTGGAAGGGACGTGCTCCGATGGTCAGGCGGTCCATCTGTTGTCAACACCCGCTACGTGGAGGGCTGGGCATGCCGTGGCTGATGATGCGCAGGCACGCGCTCAGGCTACGACATCTCCACCTCTTCCTCGACGGTGATCAGGTGTGGTCGCCGTTTGCTAGGCGCGTATTTCCCCAGCTCGTTTCCTTGACGGAGCTGCAGTCCTGGGTCAAGCGAAGACCGAGAGGGAGCGCCTGGAGACTGGAATGTCTTCAGGCGCTCACAGCCCTCGACCAATCAGGCAATGTGATCGGTGGAAACTCCACCTCGGCGTTCTATAGAGGATTAGTGGAGGGTAAGAGCGACGACGTACTTGGGGAAACTCTAGGCGTCGACGAAAATCAACTAGCCAATCTCTTCGGAAGAACTTTCGGGCCGGGGCCTATGGAGAACTTCCAGAAATCTCTGGCCTGGCAGTGCTACCGAGGAGCCTTGCCAGTTCGGGATAAACTCTACAGGCATGGAGGTGCCGTCAGCCGGGCATGTCCGAGATGCGCGCAGGGCGACGAAACCGTCCTGCACGCACTCGTCCAGTGTCCGAAAATTGCTGACTTGTGGGTTTATGTCGAACACCTGCTGTCGCGTTTAGGACGGATCCGGCTATCATCTGAGTCCATCGTGAGGATTGCCCCGCCCTCCTCCTTTAGCCGGGAAGGGCAGGCAGTTTTTATCTGTCTGGTGGCCATGGCGAAAGAGATAGTATGGTGGACACGTTTGAAAGGGCTGAAGACGAGCACTTACCTCTTCGGTGATGCTCTGATTTACTTTTTTAAATTTCATTTGAAAAGGAAAATCAGAGTAGAGAGGGAAATTCTCTATTCCCAGCATTTTGTTGAAAGATGGGCGAGAGAAGCAAGAATGGCCCGAGTGAATGGGCCTACTCTGAGTATATATCTGTAAACTAAAGGTGGAAAACTGGGAGAAGGCACTTGCCTTGGTGGTCAGGGTCATTGTGACTTTTTACTGGGCTTTCTCCACAAATGTCCCTCCGAAGTCTCCCCCCTATTGGGGAATTTTTCATTGTTATTTTTTGTTACATCCTCTGTTTTTTTTTTTACACGCAGAAATGCCCATTTGTACCGTCCTGCATTGTCCTGCACTGTCCTTAATGTCTACTTTATGTAAACCCTTGTGGTTAATAAAGAAATCATTATTATTATTATTATTATTATTATTATTATTATTATTATTATTATTATTATTATTACAGCTGCATTTATCTTGCTTTATGTTCATACGAGTTATCACCAAGTCACAACCAGTGACCTCAAGAGACAACAAGGTCCGCCATGTTTAAGAAAGAACATACATACTCACACATGCATCTTTAGTGTTTAGACTTGTGATGTACTTATATTGACAGAATCTTCCTTAGTATATGAGCAGTTCCCATTAGTACTATCTTTTGTATTTCTCCTATATGCGGGTTTCCTGGGATTTGCGATAAGTAATCATTAGACCCCTTAGGTATCATTCCCAGAGCGCCTACAACCACTGGTATTGTTTTAGTTCTCAATTTCCACATTTTTCCAATTTCTATCTCCAGGTCCTTATACTTGCTCAATTTTTCAAATGTTTTTATAGATACATTCTTGTCTATTGGAACGGACATATGAATTAGCAGGCATACCCTCTTTTTAAAGTCCTTCAATATTATATCAGGTCTATTTACATCTATTTTTCGGTCTGTTTGGATGCTAAAGTTCCACAAGATTGAGATGTGATCTTTTTGAAGTATGGGAGGTGGTTGATGCTCCCACCAATTCTTTTGATGGGGCAGGTCAATATGCTTACACATTATCCAACGTATGTATTGTGCAGCTCGGTCATGCCTGTTTAGGTATTCGGTTGGAGCTATAGGACTGCACATTGAAATTATATGGTCAATGGTCTCTGGTTGTTTTTTACATACACGGCATAATGGGCTGCTTCCATTTTTTATTATGTTGGCTTGGTAATTTTTTGTTGGCAGACACTGATCTTGTGCTGATATAATCAGTCCTTCAGTCTCCGATTTTAGTCCAGAGGATGCCAACCACTGATGGGTTAAAGTTTTGTCAACATCAGGATTGTTAGCTCGTTCTGGGTATTTTCCATACAGAGGCTTTTCTTGCCATTTCTTAGCCAGTTTCTGTAGCAGTTCTTTCTTTGCAGTTACTTTTACCTGCTTTGCTTTTTCTGTGTTTTCCATTTCAGCAGTAAATGGGACTTCTGAAATGTGTAGTCCATTACTGTATCTTTGTGCATCTTTTGTAATGGAGTATGATCTTTTGATGCTTTCGTGTTTCAAAACGAGTTTGATCATCCAATCATGTGATTCCCTTAGATATGTAGATAATCCAATTGCTGCAGTTTTCAACGCAATGTCTAACTGGATTAACACACGTCCTCCTTTCCTAGGGAGATATATTCTATCTGTATCTGCCTTAGGGTGATGCATTCTGTGCATGGTTAAGAATTTTCTAATTTTTGTATGGAGCCTACGGATCTCTGTGCTTGACCAGTTGATGACATTGTAACTGTAGGTTACTACTGGTATGACAAGCGTGTTTATGGCATCGATCCTATTCCTTGCATTCAATTCCGTTCTTAAGATTGCTCTTACTCTGCGGTAACATTCCTTCCTTATCCTTTCCCTCATTGTCGAGTGCTTGATTCCGTCTCCTTCACAAACATCTAGATATTTGTAAGTTTTTTCTTGATCAAGTTCTCTTATCACGTTCCCCCGATCAAGATTAATGTCTGAACTCTTCAGCAGCTTTCCTCTGGTGAACGTTGCTTTGGCGCATTTATCTAGTCCAAACTCCATTTTAATGTCATCACTGAACTGCTCCACAGTGGATAATAGCCCTTGCAATTGTTCAGCATTTTTTGCAAATAGTTTCAGGTCATCCATGTAGAACAAGTGATTAATGGTTTTGTCATAGACTTTATATACATGTTTTGTTTCATTGAGCATTTTACTTAATGGTATAAGTGCGATGCAGAATAAAAGCGGTGATAAAGAGTCACCCTGAAAAATTCCACAATTAATATTAACTTCTCCAGCTTCCAGTGATTTTGTTTCACTATTCAAAAGGAGTGTCGTTTTCCATGTCTTCATACTGAATGACAAAAACCTCCTGACAACGGGGGATATTTTGAAAATCTCTAAACATTTTTCAATCCAACTGTGTGGCAAACTTTCGAATGCTTTTTTATCATCTATCCAAGCAATTGATAGATTTTTGTGTCTATTATGACAATCATCCAGTATCATTTTGTTAACCAAAAGCTGATCCTTACAGCCATATGAGCCTCGTTTATACCCTTTCTGCTCAATGGGAAATAGGTCATTTGTTATCAGGTGGTCATATGTATATTCAGTTAGGACTGATGTTAAAATTTTATACATTGTAGTCAAGCAAGTTATCGGTCTGTAATTTTTGGGATTGTTTGTCTCATCATTCTTTTGAAGCAGGAATGTAATCCCTTTAACCAGCCATGATGGTATCTTTTCTGGTTCCTTAACTATTTCATTGTAAAGTTGGGCTAACAGCTCATGAGACTCTGTGAAGGCATTTATCAAAAAATTTTGTATTTTGTCTTTTCCTGGGGATTTCCATTTGCTGGTTTTTCTTAGAGCCAAGCGCAACTGTTCAACTGTTATATTTTCCCATGTTTGTTCCTCAAGGTGAGCTGTATCTTTCATTTGTCTGTCTATCCATGGGGCATGTATGTTATGAACTTTTTCTTCGGCCCAGATCTTTTCCCAGAATTCTTGCACTTCCTCCTTGGGTGGTATTGATTTAGAAGTTATTGTTGACTTACCAATTTTTCTGTAGAAGTTTCTTTCTGTAGAAGGTTTATTTGGCGATTGATGTTCTCTTGCCAAGTAGATTTCTTGTTTTTTCATCTTCACTCCACATAAGTGAGTGGTGACTTTAGCCGATGCATAATAGAGATGATTTAAATCAGTAATGTTTAGTTTGTTTGTGATGATAATGTTTTTGAGAATTATGTTAGTCTTGTGTATTATCTTTTGGTTCTGTTTGGAGTTCTGGATCTTGGGGAGGTTGTCTCGTTTCCCCATGTCAGATTCTTTCATTTTCATCCATTCGATCATAATTTCATCCTTCAAGTTGGCAAGTTCATTCTCATTCATTTCTTTATCATTTACGATCTCATTATTTTCATTTTGGAGTTTCATCTTGAGCATGCACTCCCTCCACTTTTTCGAACCTTTCTTTAATTTGTTCTGTTGCCAGTGATTCCGCCCCAACCCTGGGATTCGAAGTGTTACAATTTACCTCGTTTTCACTGACACATGTTTCATTTTCCCTTCGCTGACTTTGTGCTAATAGCTTGATCTGATCAATTTCTATATCAGTTAGTAACTTTTTTTTTACAATATTTCTTCGTATATTGGCTAGTTTGTTACTGTCAATATAGCCTCTGTTTTCGGGATGTTTCTTTTTCCAGTTGATATATGTCTGTTCTGTATTCGATGTATTTGATGGGTAGTACATGGCAGTGTAGAAAGCCTCAAGGACTTTTTTATTATCTTCCCTGACCATTTTTCTCTCTTTTTCTTTGGATTACTTGGTGGTGAGCATGGAGGGCCAACAGTAGGAGTATTCCGGTTATGGGAGGTCTCCAGCTCCGAAGTGATGAGAAGGTTTGAACCATTAGCTGATTTTTCGACCCCAGTCTGGTTCCTCTCTGAGGGACGCGGCCCTTTTTTACCCGGGTGACGGCCGATCCGGTATGAGATTTTATCATTAGACATTTACTTTATTTTGTCGCGTTTTATCCTTATCCGCCAAGGGGTAATCATTTCGTGTTACCACTTCTAGAACGAGTGTCAACCAAGACTAGAGGGGTCGTTCTCCCCTAGAGACACGGCTATTCCCCGCCGGCCGCCATGCCGGTATTTCTTGGTCACGGGGTTTTCTTTTTTGTTGTTTTTGTTAAATTGTTATTATCATGAGTGGTTCCTTAATGTGAGCATTGCGTGGCTTAAGAATGAAATTATTAATAATTGTCTCCACTCCAGGCACAAGGCCAGCAATCACCCAGTGCATTACAATAATATAATATACTTTTTGCTGAAGCTGCCTGTTATTGTTGTTGGCTATGTCGGTGGTGGTGCTGGGGCTTTTATATTGTTGGTGGGGAAGGGGGGAGCCAGCAGTGCCATAGTTGTTGACGTTTGGCCGGTGGCCGGGTCACTAAGTCAATCTATTTATATCTTTTGCTAGCCTCTCCCTTGTCTAGTGATACCGCCACCTTCCCCTTTCTTAAGTTAACAGGGGAATAGTGGTGGTAGCAATGAAGGAGTGGTGGCGGCGGTGATGGGATAGTGGTAGCAATGATGGATGGAGTGGTGGCGGCGGTGGCGTTGTCGTTACTGAGTTTTGTTGAATGGATAAGTTTTGTTTGATATGTGGTATCTATGCGTTTGTGTCGCGTATGTTTAATATATGTGTTGAATAGATTAGTTTTGTTTGATCTGTAGTATCTATGCGTTTGTGTCGCGTATGTTTAATATATGTGTTGACATATTCCCTTAATATTGGAATTAAACATTTTGTTAAAACTTGAGACATTAATAATAGTAATTATTATTATGATGCTGGGATTGGTGGTGGTGGTGGTGAAATTGCTGTTATCTGGCTGTTATATTTAGTGTACACAGCGGGGTGATGGGGTAGGTGGTGTATCAAGTTTCTGGTGTTGGTAAAAATGCTGTTATTTGGCTGTTCTATATAGTGTAGACAGAGGGGGTTTTCTTCCATTTATAACCATTTTCTTTTTTGAATATAAAATATATGATACAAAATTGAATATTTGAGCGATATAACAATATATTATGGATCCAAATTTTTATGAGACTTGATTCGGTGATTTATGCATCATTTGTACTAAGAATTGTTAGTTCACAACCGATTTAAATATGTTAAAAATCAAAAACTTACGGGAGCGATTTCATGACCTTCTACCACCACGTGTGTCTTCTTCCCTTATCTTCTTCCCTTATTATTATTATTATTATTATTATTATTATTATTATTATTATTATTCCTTGAATCTCAGTCATTGATGTTAGTTAACTGGAAAGTCCGTTGGAATGAATATCAAGCCACTACCTGCAGCCTCAGATATTCAGGACGTATCGGAGGGTTCTTGCTGTTCCCAGCAAGCATGCTTTTTGAAGCGTTCCAAAAAGCGTGAAGGGGCCGATTTTCTTTAACCATCCCTGGAAACTTTTGGAGATAGTCCCCAGTGCGCCTATGACAATCGGGATCACTTTGACTTCATGGCAGTTCCAAATCCTTTTTACCTCCCACTTTAAGTCCTGGTATCGGTTAATTTTCTCCCTCTCCTTCTCTTGCACTCTCGTGTCGAATGGGCAGGCCACATCCACGATCAGACACGATCTTTTTTCTTTGTCCACAACCACCAGGTCAGGTCTATTGTGTTCCAGTTTCTTGTCCGTCTGTATCCTAAAATCCCACAGCAACTTCACCTGATCGTTCTCCATCACCGCCTCTGGCTTATGCTCATACCATTTCTCAGAATGTGGTAAATTGTTTACTTTGCACAGGTGCCAGTGGATCACCCTGCCCATCACATCATGTCTCCAGCCCTTATAGTGAGTCTGGGCTAGGTGTTTACACTCGGATACAATGTGAGCCACAGTCTCCTCTCTCTCTCCACAGATCCTGCACAGTGGGCTAGCCTCCTCCTTGTAAATATGGTGTTTCAACCACTTCGTTTTGAGGGCCTGCTCCTGCGCAGCCATTAACATTCCTTCTGTAGCCTTTTTGAGGTCTCCTCTTCTCAACCAGTTCCATGTCTGTGGATCTCTAAATTCAGTTTTCTCAAAGAAGGTACTATGAAGGGATTTTCCCTGAAGGCTGCTCTTTCTCCTTGATGTTATTTCCTCCTTGGACATCCCCTGGCCTATTGTCCCCTCCTTCAGTACAGTTCTGAGCATTGGCTCCTTACTATCAGTCACGTATTTGTGTAGGTTCTTTTTCTCCATCTAAACACAGTCCTCTATGCTGATAAGACCTCTTCCACCCTCAGATCTCCTTAGGTAGAGTCTATCGACATCACTCCTCTTGTGGAACATGTTGTAGATAGTCAATAGCTTCCTAGTCTTCCTATCCATTTCTTTTTGTTCAGCAACATTCCATCTCAGAATTCCCGCACTGTACCTAATAATAGACACAGCTCGGGAATTTACTGCGCTTATGGCATTTCTGCTGTTCAGATGTGACTCCAATACGCTCCTTACTCTCAGAATGTATTCAGTTCTTAACAATTCGTTCATTTTTTTGTTCTTTATGCCATCAGCCTCCAGAACGCCCAAATACTTGTATCCTTCCTCAGAGTCAATTTCCTTTATCATCTCACCTGTTGGTATCTGGATTCCGTTACTTCTGCTCAACCTACCCCTCCTCATCACAATGACTCCACACTTACTAATACCAAACTGCATACATATATCACTGCTGAAAATACGGACAGTATCAACAAGCACATCCAACTCCTTCTCACTCTTCCCGAAGAGCTTAAGATCGTCCATGAAGAGGAGGTGATTGATGGTAAGCTCTCCCTTTCCCAACTTGTATCCTGCTCTCACTTTTCGCAGCATAATGGCCAGGGGCATCAGGGCAAGGACAAACAACAGAGGGGACAGGCTATCTCCCTGGAAGATACCTCTCTTGATCTTCACGCTTCCCAAGGATTCTCCAGTTGATGTCAACTCTGTTTCCCAGGACCTCATACTCCTGCCCAGCAACTGTCTGATGTTATCTGCCACCTTGAAGATCTCCAGGCTTTTGGTGATCCAATAATGAGGCACCATGTCAAATGCCTTTCTGTAGTCTATCCATCCCATGGCAAAATCAGTGTGTCTCCTCCTGCAATTCCCCATTACCATCTTATCAATAAGTAACTGGTCCTTTGTACCACGGGACTTCTTTCGGCATCTCTTCTGTTCGTCCGGTAACAAGTTGTTTGTGTGGAGGTGATGGTAGATTTCCTCAGACACAATGCTCGTCAACAGTTTCCACATTACGGACAGGCATGTGATAGGTCTATAGTTGGTAACATCATTACCCTTGATTCGGTCTTTCATTATCAGAACTGTGGTACCCTTTGTCAACCACTCTGGTACCTCACCTGACATCAAGCAGTCATTGAACATGGTTGTCAGTTTCGGGTGGAGGGATGTTAAATTATTATTATTATTATTATTATTATTATTATTATTATTATTATTATTATTATCATTATTATAGTCTTCTTCTTCTTCTTCTTCTTCTTCTTCTTCTTCTTCTTCTTCTTCTTCTTCTTCTTCTTCCCAAGTGTGTCGTGTGGTAGAATCCTCAAACGCTTCATCCTGCGGATGCTGTCAGTAGCAACCATCTCCAATTGATCCGGCTGGATCCCCAAGCGACACCAGCCAAACTGATACATGTAAACCATCCATCATGCACGGGGTCTATCACTGGGTCTCCAGTGGTTTTGCTCGTAAAATCTGTTCAGGGATTCTTTCCTGAGGCATTCTAGCCACTTGCCCATAGTATTGGTGTTGTGATCTCTCAATTCGGAGAAGTAGCGGCCCTATCTGTAGTGACTCTCTCCGAGTTACGCACTTTATTATGTAACGTTACTCCAAAGATCCTTCGGGGGAATCCTAGTTCAGCCGCTTGTATTCGCCATCGTATTCTTTCGGTCATTATCCAAGTTTCATGATCAAAGGTAAAGGTTGGCATGAAAACTGAATTGAAGCTAGTGAGTTTGGCTTTTACGCTTACGCTTACCTCTCTACTTGGGATTACTTTATGCTGAAGCTGGCGCATTATTGCACTAGCTATTGCAATACTTGCACTTAATTCAGCCTCCTGCCTTCCGTTAGTCGTGAACACGACCCCGAGATACTTGCACTTATCTACCTGCTTCAGTGGAACACCATTCACATGAAGATGCAATAATCCCAGATTTCTCGAATACCTGCTACAGTGTGAACATTTGGTCGGCTGTGCGAAGTCCAGGGCGAAAACAACATTATTCATCAACTAGATTAGACTCGACAATCTCCCTACATCTCTTTGTCAGTCACTCAATATAGACTTTTTACCGGGGTGGCTTAACAGGGAGATCCTTATGTAAGTAGAACAATCTCTCTTGTCTCACTTATTTTTAAATTGAAATTATCCCTCCCGCTTGCCATATTTTGCTTCTAGAAACTCCAGTAATTATGCAAATGTCTTGAACATTAGATAGTAAGTTAGAGATTTCGTAAAAGATAATATTGATTATTTATGGGGTATGATTGATGAAGTATGGTTTACACTTTTATATATAACTTATTCAATACTGCAATCATATACGTACATATGGTGCAATTAGACATTCTCACGAGATCACATATATTTACAAATGGTTAAAACTAGAAATATACAAATTATGTGTTCACATTCACACACCCATCACACTACAATCGCCTACAAACATATATATATATATATATATATATATATATATATATATATATATACATATATATTATGTGATACCTTTGCCATACAGTAATAATATATGCCTAGTACCATTGCTTGTTTCCTACCTAGCTGTCCTGTATATGCCTAACGCATTTGCACTCTCTATATGTTTGCATATGTACTGCTAATGTCCTCGTTTTACGAGACACTTTCTGCCTTAATACCTCTTTAATTATTATACTATTCCCTTGTAATCTCTGTCACATGCATTCAACTCTGTGCCTCTTTAATTATTATACAATTCTCTTGTAATCTCTGTCACATCCATTCCACTCTGTAAATACGAAACTGTTGATGACAACATTAATATCCATGTATCTATATGATTGTTCAGTTGAATAGGAAGTTAATTATATGTCCAAACAAAAGTTTGGAAGAAACGATTGCCAGCAATA
>OZ024741.1:109157601-109212601 GCA_964016885.1 Eledone cirrhosa
CACTTCAATTTATTATAAATTAAATTTATAAATTTAGGAATTTATGAAATTTGCGGTTGGTTGTTTGGTTCCACAACCAGACGATTGTTAATATATTGTCAAAGTTCTTTCGTCACACATTATGTGATCTCTTCAGTGACTGGGGATTCTTTTCTTTGTTTTTGTGCCTCTCCTTTGTTCTGTCCTACGCCATCTTGTGTTTGTGTGTGTTGTGTGCTTAGTTTGCGCATGTGTTACATCCGGGTGTCTGTGTGTGTTTATATTTGTTTATTTATTTGTTTATTTACATGTTACTTGTTGGTTGTTTGTTCTATGTGTGTGTGTGTTTTCATTGTTTCCTTAATTGTAATTTGTGATTGAAAGAAAAGAATCCCAGTCACTGAAGAGGTCACAGAATGTGTGACGAAAGAACTTTGACAATATATGGACAATCGTCTGGTTGTGGAACCAACCAACCGTAAATTTATAAATTCCTAAATTTATAAATTTAATTTATAATAAATTGAAGTGAAAGCAACTGGTGCGTGTGGTTCTTATTGGCAACATGACCCTCCCAAAGTATAACAATATATATATATATATTTATATATATATATATATATATATATATATATATATAAATGGAAGTACAGCATATTAAAAGCCAGAGCCTCAGCTAAGCCGACGAATGCTTTCAGCAATGCAGCCAAGCACTCGACAAGGTATAGGACTCAGAGTAATAACATACAGTTTAAAGGGATTTGCAAAATCACATGTACACATATATATACACATACGCATGAACATACACACACATACGAAGACAAACCAATACGCACGTACACCATACATGTAATTCAGTCGTGGCTCGTAGCAACGACAGAACTGACTCGTGAGAAAAAGATTCATACACATATACATACATGTACATATACATATATATATATATATATATATATATACATATATATATATATATATATATATGTATATGGTATAACAAGTTTTCGTTTTAGGTAAGCCAGTTAGAGGCCGTGAGTAATCTGTACTATGGATATATATATATATATATATATATATATATATATATATATATATATATATATATATATATATATATATATATATGTGTGTGTGAATATTCCGATGATTTGATCAGAGAGACACACTGTATTTAAGGTCGAGTAACGCAACGGCCTTTAGACTCACCCGAACAATGAAACAATTGTTAATACTGTAAATAAAACCCGTTTTGTACAGCCGACCATGTTATTCTTCACTCTTTCTTTCACTATATATATATATATGTAGGAGGTGAGTTTTATTGTAGCACAATAAAGCAATGCAAATATCGACTAAGTAGCACTCAACAGTTTATAGGACTGGAGTATATATAATATAAAATCAAAAGATGGTTAAAAGGGTTCCATGTATTTTATTATGCGCATTTCAAAAACAAATATCATCATGGGATGATCTTCGCAAAGATCATCCCATGATGATATTTGTTTTTGAAATGCGCATAATAAAATACATGGAACCCTTTTAACCATCTTTTGATTTTATATTATATTATATTATATATATATATATACGCTTAAAAATTGAAAGGGAATAAGAAGAAACCAATAACGGAGGTGGGGGGCCCTCATCAGTTGTCTACTGGGGTACTCTCCATATATATATATATATATATATAGAGAGAGAGAGAGAGAGAGAGAGGGAGAGGGGGGTGAGCGAGAGAGTGGGCGGGAGACAAACGGCTGTTAATTATGTTAGCAGTTATTCGAGAATCACATGTACACATATATATACACATACGCATGAACATACACACACATACGAAGACAAACCAATACGCACGTACACCATACATGTAAAATAGATGTAAACAAACGAAAGCTGTAAATGGGTATATATAAGTAAGTTTCAAATTACTTGGGTTCCTTCTACACACAAACGTCAAACATTCACACAATATGTGAAATAACATAATACGTTTCACCTCGGCTGGATCAAATATACACATATGTATGTTGACATATATATCAATTATCTTGCTAATATATATATACACAATTATACTAGTGTATATGTTTATGATTTTAATGCGACTTTCTGTTCTAGGACAAGATGAAAACTTTTAATTGTGTGAATTATTTAAATTAAAAAAAAAACTTTTTATGGCTTATATAGGTAAGTGTGTGTGTGTGTGTGTGTGTGTGTGTGTGTGTGTGTGTGTGTGTGTGTGTGTGTGTGTGTGTGTGTGTGTGTGTGTGTGTGTGTGTGTGTGTGTGTGTGTGTGTGTAATTGGAAATCAGTAAAATCGAATCTCTGGTGGTTTGCAAGCAAATTCGGCCTACTATATGAAATGAATTAGCAAAGCACTCGATAAGGTAGGTCCTTAGGGTAATAACATACGTTTAAATAGCTTGACAAATTGAACATTGTGGTAGGCAAAATCTAACACACAATATACCAAAGTAACGAAAGAACTAACAGGTTGAGAAAAATACACCTTGACAAATCAAACGTTATACGTTTAAAGTGTTTCTGTGAATCCAAAATCAAATATCAGACTTACGTAACTGGCAAGCTCGTGGTATTCATGATCGAACAGAGGATTCAGTTCATCAACTGGTTTTCGTTCTACCAAAGAACGGGGCGAAGGCTAAATGTTGCCGCTAATCTGCAGCGTATCGTATATTTAGTTGTCACGTGTTATTTCCAGCAAGGGAAATAACCCCCGGTTTTTGGCGGGTAATTCAAAATGTTAAACAAAGGAAATATTTTAATTTACGCTAATCATCGGAATAAGCTCTCGACCAGATGTTATTAAACAAACACAAATAATTAACCAATCAACAGAATTGTCTAATTAAATTAATTAGTTAATTATTAAATCTAGGAGAATAATATAATTGGGTACTTAGTAAAATCGAATCTCTGGCGGTTTGCAAGCAAATTCGGCCTACTATATGAAATATATATATATAGGAAAATGTATGACCCCGACGGCAGAGCTCAAGCCGTTTCGACGGCTATTTCTGAGTCCAGAACTAGCCGTCGAAACGGCTTGAGCCCTGCCGTCGGCGTCATACATTTTCCTATTACCCACTCTACTACCCTAAGTATTGAGTACTCTGGTACTCTGGTGCGTTATGGTCCATCTGGTTCCTTACCACAACTCCTTCGTTATATATATATATATATATATATATATATATATATATATATATATATATATATATATATATATATATAAGTATGTATACGTACAAGCATACATGTATACAGACGTACAGTAGTATGTATATACATACATACATGTACACACATATATATATATATGTACGTATGGGTTTACCGTGCGCTGGACGTTAGAAGTGGTATGCTAAAAACAATAGCCTTAATACACCCAACTTATAAGCTCGCCTAGTTAGGGAGCAGAAATACAAATAAAATACAGAGTTACTAACTCATACTGATATCCTGTTTTTAGCATATCCTCGCACACCACTTTTAACGTCCAGCGCACGAGGTGAGATATTCATTCGTGTGGCTTTTAGTTGTATGTGCTTGTTCCATGTAATCTTATCTCTCGCTGAGGATAGCCTACGGTTTATCTGTTACAAACACAATTTTCAGGGCGAAATAGATTAAATCATTAATCTGTCCGAGAGATGAAATAGTTATTGAGACGGTCGGTATATATATATATATTCTATATCTTCCGTTTGCTTCAGGTTAAATTTATCAAACCAATGTGGTACTTCTACCCTCGTAATTTTAGACACACAATTTACTGTGTTTATTTCTACATATATATATATATATATATATATATATATATATATTATTAGGGTAAACATTGATGCAATTCAATTCAAGCACTCAACGTACTTTTTCCACGTAGGAGTGACGAAGTAAATATCGAATAAGGAAAAGCGAAGTAGTTTCAGATGTTCAAGTCCTTTAATAATAATGCTGTGATATATATTTCAATGACGACACTGGCCACACTGTTCTGTGTGCGAGTGTCGTGTCATCATCAGACATCTGAAACTACTTCGCTTTTCCTTATTCTATATATATATATATATATATATACATATATATATACATATATATATATATATGTGTGTGTGTGTATGTGTAGAAATAAACACAGTAAATTATATATATATATATATATCCGCCTTAGGGCCGAACGACACACCATTTTCTCCCTACAGACACACACACGCCGGCCTGAACTCCCCCCCCCCCTTCTTTTATCCTTCGAGTGTCCCCCCTCCCCGTCCCCTACACACACCCGCTACTAACACCACTAAAACACTCCCAAGATTCACCACCATCCCCTCAAACTTCCAGCCACTCCCACCCCCTTGGACCACCCCACAACTAATAATACTAACAACCCCCACCCCCTCCCCATCACACGTGCACCCATACCCCCAACACGCACACATCAGTACATATATACACTCACACTATTCACACACCCTACTACAACCACTAACCCCCACCCACACATCCACATCCGACCACCCCACCACTAATAATACTAAACATCCCCCAACCTACCTTCCTCCTCACTACACAGCCACATCCGACCACCCCACCACTAATAATACTAAACATCCCCCAACCTTCCTTCCTCCTCACTACACATACACACGAACACACACCAGCATACATACACTCAACCACATCCACGTACACACCGATACACAACCCACTCCACACGCACACTACCACCACTACCAACCCACACCAACACACCCGTTTTCGACCCCCTGCCACTAATAATACTAACACCCACCCTACCACACACCAGTATATTACACTCACTCATACTGTACCCAGCACCTTCTCTCTTTCCCCCGTACTACCAACACCCCCCACACACCCTACTAACACCTCTACTAATATACACACAACCCCCCCACACACATACACCGCCACCCTCTCCTCAACTTTTCACACTAACCCAACTCCTCTCCTGTCCACCGCACCTCCGCACACACACACACAATCCACCCACACATACAGACCATCCCTGCCTGTCGTCCTCTCGCCTGCCTGTCATCCTCTCGCTTGTCTGACATCCTCCTAACATTCATCGCCATGCCTTCTCCACCGCCTGCTTTGACCTTCTTGGCCACTCCCTGTTGCGCGCGTGCCCCACAACTCTCTACCTCCTCTGCACCATTCCACGGATACTACACCACTGGTCACACGCTCTAGACATCCACCTTTGTATATTCGGATTTTTTCACCATTTCTCCACACACTCACCGGGAAAACATTCAGGAACACACACACAGACAAACATTTACACTATTTTCGCACACACGCAACCATACATTCTCACATATCCACACCACACAAACACACACACATGTGCGCATCCTCACATACACATACTCGCCCTCCGGACTCCGCACGCCCCCTCTCCCCCACCCCATCTACACACTTGTTTTCCTATTACCCGAACATGGAACATCGTTCTTCCCCAAACTCTCACACTCACATCCACACATACACACACGTACACCTACATACATACACGCACACCACCTTCCGCCCTCCCTGCTCGGACCCCTGTTTCCTTCTCCCTTCTCCCCCCTCCATCCACCCACCACCACATCTACACGCCTCACGCACTTTCACCACTTGTCTTCATTTTAATTTTTTTTCCTTTAGTCCCCTCCCTTTTTAATGTCTTTCCACCACTCCCCCTCACACCTTCGGAACTCTTTTCCTTCCAAATTTTCTCCTGATGAAGGGCTTATGCCCGAAACGTCGTTCCCCCACCCCTCACTCTCAAGCGTGAACCTAATACTAACACATGCAATTGGAGGAGGAATGGAAGGAAGTGTTCCAACTGCAACAATTTCATCCTCCTTTCATGCGTCAAACTCACCCGATGAGCGTTGGAAGTCCTGCATCGGTGGTACTGACTGCGATGCTGAACCATTCAGCACAGTTGGACATAGATTCAGCACAGAATGTACTGCATTCTATGTTATTGTTTTTTTTTTGTTTTTTTAACTTCTATATACATATATATATATATATACACAATTCAAGAGTAACCAATCTTAAAGAGAGAGATGGAGATAGGAGAGGAGAAGAGAGATTGGTGAATTAGTTAGAAGCCAAAGCGTAAAGGCATGTGCTCAATGTACAAGACGCCTGAGGTCTCCATGGCGAGATGTGCAAAGAGAAAGCGATCAGTCAAGCCCTAGTATTTGTCTATCTTCCTCTCCTCCACATTGCGGGTAGCGGAACCCGGGTTTGTGGCTGAAGCGACAAGGCTGGTGGTGGGGTACGAGTCGCTGCACGTCGCATCCCAAATTGTGAATTTTCCCCTGAACCATATATTCAAGGAGGGGACCGATCCCTTTCCGCCATCGAGATCCTAAGTACGAACGACACGAAACTAAAGAGCCTTATGGGCTGTTTGTGTTGAGCGCCTGATGATAACTTTCCGCGACTGTCTGAGACGGGAGATCATTACCAAAACCTCTTCCGTGTTGAGTGTGGTTAAGATCTCATTCTGTGCTGAATCTATGTCCAACTGTGCTGAATGGTTCAGCATCGCAGTCAGTACCACCGATGCAGGACTTCCAACGCTCATCGGGTGAGTTTGACGCATGAAAGGAGGATGAAATTGTTGCAGTTGGAACACTTCCTTCCATTCCTCCTCCAATTGCATGTGATACACGAGCGAAATTGCTTGAATTTTGGTGGGGTGGGGTTGGTGGCTCGAACTCATCCAGAGGTGGAGTGAGTGATGTGGCTAGATTCGGCTGCAGCCGTAACTAGGATTATGGAGCAAGTAGTGCTGAAGGACGAGGTGCTACATCAAAGGGGAAGAAAGAGGGAGCGATGGATAAACAGTGAGAGTAAGATTGGGTGGAGGAGATAAATGGTGTAAAAGAAAGAAGGAAGAGAGAAATTGTAACTGAAAAATAATTTTGAAATATACCTAAAACTGAAAGAAGCTTATCGAACGGACATTCAAACGAGAAAACAAAAAAATATTAATTAATTGTCCATGTAGTTAATAGTTCATAGTAAAAATGATGTTCATTTTCCTCGTATGTATGTTATTTTTTTCATTTTATCCATACTGTTGAATACGTGGATCGGAATTCGGTACTATTGTTTTGGATGTTGTTGTGGTATCTTGTAAATGCAGTTGTGTGTAAAAAGAAATTGTGTTCGTTTCGGAAATAATAGTATTATATTTACTGTAAAATGGCGGTGAATGGCAGCATCGGTAGAAAGTCGGACACCATGCATTGCAGCCTAGAGTTACGGCCCTTTACGGTCTGAGTTCAAATTCCGCTGAGGTTAACTTTGCCTTTCATCCTTACGGGGACGATAAAATAAAGTGCCAGTAACGTACCGGGGTCGATTTAATCGACTTCCCCTCCCCCCAAATTACTGGCCCTGTGCCTATACTAGAAATCATTATATTTACTGTAGAAAGATTTGTATAAGGGAATCGAGATTCATGTTGGAGGGACCCTAAGTTAAATTATCCATACCATGTGGTTTTGATTGAAGGGTGTCATCGGAATAATATATTTGTTGTGTTGACGGGCAGCCAGTGTCAAAACAAAAGAAGGTTGCGTTCAGACATGTTGTATGTTGTTTTCTTTAAAGGAAGTTATGTTCAGATCTTTTGTGTGTTCAATCATGTCGAGGCCAATATTGTAGCAGAAATATTGGTTTGGTGGTGTACTGGTTGCTATGTTCAAGTTAATTAATAATCCTATTGAATCCAACCGAATTCTCCAGTTTTAATTAAAATACAGCGCACGTCATTAGAAATGCAGTCAACGAAAGGCTAAACTATTTCCCTCAACAGTAATACTACGATTTCGCTGCCTGGTCAAAGAATCATTATCTTATCAACAACAGGTCAATAATCAGTTTGTAACATCGCATCGACCACAGTGCGGTTTGTATTAGATGGTATATAAATTAATATGTTTATAATAATTACATATCAGTGTAACTAGAGTGGAATTTGTCATCTATACGGGGCGAGGAAACCAATTATCCTTAACAGATATTCCGTCTGTTATGATATTCATAAATATTATTATCTATGGGCTGTGGATTTTCGGTCATAGATACAAGTTTTTATTTCATTTTCAGTGAGTGATCACACGTGGTTGTGTGCGTTGCTACTGATTTTAACAGAGCCATAAAAAAACATATCTACTCAGTCCGATATTGGGAGCGTTCATGTATGTATATATGTATGTATGTATGTATATAAGTATGTTTGTATGGATGTATGTATGTAAGGCGGGAAATTGGCAGAGTTGTTAAGACTTCCTATAGAATGCTTTACGGTATTCGTCTCACATCATTGCGGGCTCTGAGTTCAAATCGCGCCGACAACTTTGTTTTTCATCCTTTCGAGGTCGATAAAAAATTACCAGTCCAGTACTGGGGTCGATTTTTTATGTATAGAAAAAAATTGGCTGTATTCAGACCTGGAGAAGGTTGGGCTCTTCACGATTTAAAAGTGCCCTAGACACGCCGTATGACAGTGCCTCTACGACTCCACAAGGAGTTATGGGATCTTTATCCTTGTTTATGTATGTATGTAAAAAGTAATCGAGTAAGCAATAATAGGAGAATAATATTATACAATGCATAGATATATTTGTTTAACGCTTGATATAGTAGCAATATATATATATATATATATAGGAACGAGTAGGACCCCGACGGCTGAGCTCAAGCCGTTTCGACGGCTAATTCGAGTCCAGAATTAGCCGTCGAAACGGCTTGAGCTCAGCCGTCGGGGTCCTACTCGTTCCTATTACCCACTCTACTACCCTAAGTATTGAGTACTTTGGTGCATTATGGTCCACCTGGTTCCTTACCACATTTCCTTCGTTATATATATATATATATATATATATATATATTATAGCAATATATATATATATATATATGACAGGAGTTGTATCTTAAATCTATACGAAATCTTCATGTATAGTAAGCATCCTTGTAGACGAGCTATGAATTTTACAATGCTGTGATCATGTCACCGTTTCTGAATCTTTAACCGTCATCAGTGAGGGCTACTCATTGTTTTGCTAAGATGAAATAAGCTGAAAGTTTATAGTTTTTATGGTTATGAACATCAGCTGATGAAACTCAATTGAATACAAGTAACAATAAAATAATAAAACATACGCGACAATATTACACCATTCTGTTATAGTGATCAGTTCACTAGTCTCTATGATTTCCCTATCTATTTTTAAATCCTGAGCAGTCATGGGTAGACTGCGGTTCGTTTGGCTTCCTGAAGGACACGTTTAATTATGAATCATTTGAAATCTTATAGTTGTGCAGCCTGCCTTATAAAGAGACATATCTCATGCTACCTACTGTTCGTGAAAGATTAGAATTTGGATTCTACTCGTTCTTAATGTGGTTTCATGAATTAAAGAATTTCAAGAATTAAACTTTCGCTCACCGCAACACAATGTACAGTTATCTTCACCGCAGACAATAATAATGCCTTTGTGTGAGTTTGAGTTCATTCGTGGGCGAGCGTGTATGTGTGGGTGTGTGAGCCTGTATGCGTGAGTGTGTGTGTTTTTATGGGCATTTTTATTTTGCTTTTTTGTAATACAATAATTGTTTCTACTTTAGGCACAAGGCCAGCAATTAACCAGTACATTACTGGTACTTTATTTTATCGACCCCGGAAGGATGAAAGGCAAAGTTAACCTCGGCGGTATTTGAACTCAGACTGTAAAGGGACGTAACTATGCTAGAAAGCATGGCGTCCGACTCTCTACCGATACTGCCAATTCCCCTACAATAATGCTTGATAAAAATCCACATACACGTGTCTGACATTCTCACACGGCTGCTGATATGAAATAATCAAATCTTAGAATATTCATAGTGGAGATCTTATATATTTAACTATACATAAACATCGTATAAGTCTTCCTTTACGTCTTGATAGTAAACGAAGCTGTTGGTGCTATTGCTTATATATGTGTATATATATTGACGTACAGGTACGTCAATACTCAGCTTTTTCCATTTCTTTGGGGGTTCGAAGCCCTACTATCAGGCTGAAATTCCTTACTTTTGCTTATAACTTCGTACTTACATGCACACACACTCTTTTACTCATATATACACACACATTTCTTCTTAGCTTCGTATGGACGTATAATAACACACACACACACACACACACACATGTTTACGCACGTGCACAAGTGTAGCTCTTTTTACAAGACGTTTTTTTTTTCCATTTCAGGTAGACGCGCTCCATCATCCTTTTTTCTAAAAAATAAATCATACACAAAACGCCAGCACCAACAGTTTTGCAAGAGATGTCAACATGAATGGACCTGTTATTTTTATCTAAAGACATTTTTTCCAATTTCAACCCGCCCGTCTCCTCAATCTATCTTATTTCTCAATCTTTCTTCTGACGAAGGGCTAGCGTCCAAAACGTTAAGACCCCCTTCCTGCTATATCAACACACACATATATATATTTATATATATGTGTGTGTGTGTGTGTGTGTGTGTTTGTGTGTGTGTGTGTGTGTGTGTGTGTGTGTGTGTGTGTGTGTGTGTGTGTGTGTGTGTGTGTGTGGGGGTGTGTAAAAGGTAAACAGAAATAACAACACAGTCGGTACATGGAAGGGATATATTAGGTTAACGCTTGATATAGCAGGAAGAGGGTCTATATATATATATATATATATATATATATATATATATTAAATATAGAAATAGCTTCTACAGGACTAGAACTGTTTCATTCTATATTAAATATTTATACTCTGCTATGTATTGAGTACCTTACTTACTGTGGTTACCCCAATTGAACCCGGGATAAACTTATATATATATATGAATGTATGTATAGTATATTTGGCAATATACCGTATGTTCAATTAAAAACATTTTGAAGACAGAGTACCTGTGTGTGTGTATCTGCCTGTCTATAAGTGTGCCTGTGTTTGTAACCTTCTAGACAGTTACTTAAAAAGATAATAAATACTATATCATTCAGATATAATAATTATGAATCTATAAGTTAGTTTATAATGTAGTTGATACATACATTAATTCATACATAGATACATACATATAGACATACATGTGTACGCATATACATATATACACTTTTACATACATATATATATATACATACACACACACATACACACACATACATACAAACATACATACATCCATACATACATACATACATACATACATACATACATACATACATACATATACACACACATAGATAATTTAGTTTAGTACTTAGGTCATATAATATCTAAACTTACTGACGAAATTGTTGATGTTTTGGGTATTGTTATCTTTTTTATTTTTTATGGTGCGGTCCTTGTTATATTTGTTGTCAAAATATCATTAATTTTATTTTCTCTCATAAAATTTCAATCAGCCATTTTGCTAAGATCATATTTTTTTATTTCCCTTCTTTAACGTTTTCAAAGCAAAACAAAAAAAGAACTCGTATATACACCTCCAAAATGACTTTTTGTTTTGTATGAATATTTATATGTGTTCGAATATAGACAGGCCCTACATATAGACATTCGAATATAGACTTCACCTCGCTATGAAGTGGGCGGTTCTCCAAGATTATTGCAGCGTCGCAAAGAGAAAGTCTGTTTTAGGTTTGGGGCTACTGTTCCACATTTTCTCCAATTCCGTTGTCTTCTCTTATTAACCCAATGTGAATTTTCGGAATAAACAGAATGGTGTGTCATCACATGATCAGATGTCACCTCAGACAACTGGCGATAGTCTATGTTATAGACATGTTTCTTCAGAAACATTGTACCTTTTTCTTATGGTCGATAGTAGAAAGTTCGTCGTAAAACGCAAACTTGGGCAAGCATACTAAGGCTGATGAGAAAAGATGAGAATACGTGGGACTTTATAGATAATTCAAACCCATAACTCTACTGAACGCAGATTTTATGATTTTGGCCAAGATGATAGCAACGGAGTTGGTCCTTGTCATCGTGTGTCTGGTAGGCGAGGCGCGGACATGCGCAATCCCGAACAAGGCTATACACAACAACGTCCACCTCATATTTGACTAAACTCAATTTAATGGAGAGGGGAGTGTTGCCCCCATTACATTTGTTAAAATGTCGGTGAATGTATCGAGGATGGCCCGAGTGGATAGGCCTACTCTAAACATGCGCTAGTATGCTGGAGATTTCATTAGATGGGGCACCTTCTGATGGTGCACTTGGTGATTAAGGTGATTTAGGATTTGTGGTTTTCCTAAACTATTACAGGGTGAGGCTCCGTTACCTATTGGGGAACTCTGTTCTTTTAATTAATTGATTGTTGTTGTTTTTTTTTATTTTGTTACTTGTTATCTTTTTTACATGATTAGTTTGATGAATCCCCATTGCCTTTGTCCATTTGTATTGACCCTAGTTTTTCGTCCCTTGTCGTCAATAAAGAAATGATTATTATTATTATTGTTGTTGTTGTTGTTGTGCCTAAATCGGAAAACATTATCATTATTATTATTATGTAACTTGGCCTTTCATCCTTACGGGGTCGATAAAATAAAGCACCAGTAATACACTGGGATAATTGCTGGCCTTGTGCCAAAAGTAGAAACAATTATTATGTAAACGCCAACATCGTCATAGTCGTCAGAAATTTACTAAATTATATATGCCTTCCAATTTCATTCAAGCAAAACGAAATGTCTAATACACAAAACTTTGTAGATACTTTCACTAACCGTATATATCTGGTATGTAGACAGAATATAAAATATAATGGAGAAATTATTTAAAAGATAAAGCAGAAAACAACATATTTGGGAAAAGAAATGATGCATACATATATGTTCACACATATTCATATATATATAAATATATATATATATATATATATATATATATATATATATATATATATGTATATATATATATATATATATATATATATTGGCAGGAACAAAACAAAAACAAGGCGTGCAGTACGAACAGTGTTGGTATTAGATGCCTATGTGTGTGTATGTGTCTGTGGCTGTATATGTATATATTATATATATATATATATATATGTGTGTGTGTGTTTGTGTGTGTGTGTATACGCATATATGTATGTGTATGTATATTTATACACCACACCCAAATACCAAATATACACATTTGTATATGATACACTTACATTGTCAGGCCTACGCATACATATATATGTACATGTCCTTCATACTCACACGCATACATATATATTCAATATGCACACATTAATTCTAGTAGACAGACACGATATCATACAAGTGTACAAGTACACAAATATTTATGTATAAATACATACTTCTATACATTCATGTATATATACTTACATAAATATAAATATAGATATATACTTACATATATACTAGCACACATACACACAAATAAATACGTACATTGATACATCATACACACACACATACATGAATACATACATACATACAAACATACAAGCATACATACATACATGCATACATATATACAAACATACTAGCATACATACATACATACACACAAACATACATATATATACATACATGCAAACATATTAGCATACATATATACATACATACAAACATACTAGTATACATACATACATGCATACATATATATATATTTATACATACATGCAAACATATTAGCATACATACATACATACATACATACATACATACATACATACATACATACATACATACATACAAACATACTAGTATACATACATACATGCATACATATATACAAACATACTAGCATATATACATACACACACATACATACATATATATATATACATACATGCAAACATATTAGCATACATACATACATATATTCATACATACATACATACATACATACATACATACATACATACATACATATATACATACATACATACATACATACATACATACATACATACATACATACATACAGGCGTAAAATGAGGGTTAAATATTTGCAGAATATATTTATCGATACAAACGCATTCGTATCGATTGGTGTCAGAAGATTCCTCGCAAAAGTTGTTAACCTAATTATTTTGTTAAAACTCCGACAGTAAATAGACTTACTTTTCCCAAAACTACGATATTAAATTATTACATTTATAACATACAGTCTCGCGGCGGCGTTGATGGCGCGGGAAAATATTTTGTTTCCCTCATTACTGAGAATGTGTAAAGCCGTGTGTGGCAGTTTATGTTATCGGGTAAGATATATATATATATATGTTCGTGTGTGTGAGTGTGTGTGAAAATATTCTGCTGGTATTCGGTTCCCACCCACAATCGTCAACACATGGTATAGATATATATATATAAATATGTATGATTGTATGTGTTAGTGTGCAAACATATATGTATATTGATGCATATCGGTGAGCGTGCGTATATATATATATATTTATATATATATAACGAAAGAGGTATGGTAAGGAACCAGGTGGACCATAACGCACCAGAGTACTCAATACTTAGGGTAGTAGAGTAGGTAATAGGAAAATGTTTAACCCCGACGGCAGAGCTCAAACCATTTCGACGGCTAATTCTGGATTCTGAGTCCAGAAATAGCTGTCGAAACGGTCTGAGCACTGCCGTCGGGGTTAAACATTTTCCTATATATATATATATATATATATATATATATAACAAAGGAATTGTGGTAAGGAACCAGATGGACCATAACGCACCAGAGTACTCAATACTTAGGGTGGTAGAGTGGGAAATAGGAAAAAGTATGACCCCGACGGCAGAGCTCAAGCCGTTTCGACGGCTATTTCTGGACTAAATTAGAATTTTTAGCCTGGTGAATAAATAGACGAACTTTCAAGGGGGTACCTCCTTATATGGGAAGATTGTAGTTGTCAAGAGGATTGGTTAAAATTTGTTGTAAACTCAAATAAGTCTATCATGGCATTTGGTGGGAGGTAGGGGTGGCTGAACTTGCTTGTAGAACAATAGGGGTGTGAGTGGAGCGGTCAAGCGTTGAAAGTGATATGTATACAGCAGAATCTAAGGATAGTGTATGAAGTGGAGGAGGGAGGTTATAGAATAGGTAAATCGAATGAGAGTAGGAGACAATAAAAGATAATAGAAAGAAAAATGTATTGTGAGAAATGAATAAAAAAAATCATAATGCTATCTTACAATTACAGGTTAATAAGTTGAGAATAGAAAAAACTTGTAGAAATTGAGTATTACCAGAACTGATACAAAATTAAAGGGGTTTAACACGTCTGCTATAAGTAGTTAGTAAAACGTATTCGGCCAATTCTATCTAAAAATTACAGGGGTGGGGGAACTGATGCTACAGGGGCCCGATGGGCTGCATCGGGATAAGCGAAAGGGGAAAAGCAGACGAGGAAGAAAATAGGGGGTGGAAGGAAGTGATAGGATGAGACAGGGGGAAGAAGAAGACAAAGAGGAAAAGAAAAGGAAAGAGATACATCTACCTAAGTAAGCTGGGGTTTCCCTAACTTATTCGGCAAGTGGTTGAGGGGGGGATATCAGCCCTTGTCTACCCACCCGGGCCGTTATGGGGTTTGAGGGCGAGGTAAGTCCTATGCAATCTGTGTTTGCAAGCGGTTACCAGTTCGTCTTTCTTGTTTAGGAGTTGGTCCTTCGAAAACAACATTTGTAATGTTTCCTCCGAGCATAAGTTACATGGACGGCGTCTCCCGTGTAAGAGTTAGTTCTGGACAGTAAGCTCCAAGTGAGATTGTAGGTTATATTATTATCTTGGAGGACCCAGATGTTGCCCGAAAATGTAGTGGCTTGTCGCTGGACCGGGTTTTTGGAAAGTATGTCGGTGTTGGTAGAGCCGGGTCTTGAAGTTACACGCGGTTAATCCTATATAAGCTTTGTTGGAGCACCACACCTAACTTCGCACAAAACATCGTCTCCTCAAACAACAACAAACTCAACCCCTGTGGAAGAAATAACCTAGACATCAGTGGAGAGCCGATCAGGAGGTGTAACTGCCCTGATAGATCTACGTGCCCCCTCAACAACAAATGCCGAGAACGTAACGTGATCTACCAGTGCAACGTGCGGACGGATACCTCCAACAAAGCTTATATAAGATTAACCGCGTGTGACTTCCAGACCCGTCTCTACCAACACCGACATACTTTCCGAAACCCGGTCCGGCGACATACCACTACACTTTTGGGCCACATCTGGGACCTCCAAGATAATAATATAACCTACAATCTCACTTGGAGCTTACTGTCCAGAGCTAACTCTTACACGGGAGGACGCCGTCCGTGTAACTTATGCTCGGAGGAAACATTACAAATGCTGTTTTCGAAGGACAAACTCCTAAACAAGAAAGACGAACTGGTAACCGCATGCAAACACAGATTGCGTAGGACTTACCTCGCCCTCAAACCTCATAACGACCCGGGTGGGTAGACAAGGGCTGATATCCCCCCTCCCCAACACACACACACACACTTGCCAAATAAGTTAGGGGAGAAACCCCAGCTTACTTAGGTAGATGTATCTCTTTTCTTTTCTTTTCCTCTTTGTCTTCTTCTTCCCCCTGTCTCATCCTATCACTTCCTTCCACTCCCTATTTTCTTCTTAGTCTGCTTTTCCCCTTCCGCCTATACCGATGCAGTCCATCGGGCCTCTGTAGCATCAGTTCCCCCACCCCTGTAATTTTAAGATAGAATTGGCCGAATACGTTTTACTAACTACTTATAACAGACGTGTTAAACCCCTTTAATTTTGTATCAGTTCTGGTAATACTCAATTTCTACAAGTTTTTTCTATTCTCAACTTATTAACCTGTAATTGTAAGATAGCGTTGTGATTTTTTTTATTCATTTCTCACAATACATTTTTCTTTCTATTATCTTTTATTGTCTCCCACTCTCATTCGATTTACCTATTCTATAACCCCCCTCCTCCACTTCATACACTATCCTTAGAATCTGCTGTATACATATCACTTTCAACGCTTGACCGCTCCACTCACACCCCTATTGTTCTACAGGCAAGTTCAGCCAGCCCTACCTCCCACCAAATGCCATGATAGACTTATTTGTGTTTACAACAAATTTTAACCAATCCTCTTGACAACTACAATCTTCCCATATAAGGAAGTACCCCATTGACAAGTTCGGGTATTTATTCACCAGGCTAAAAATTCTAATTTAGTCCAGAAATAGCCGTCGAAACGGCTTGAGCTCTGCCGTCGGCGTCATACTTTTTCCTATATATATATATATATATATAGGAAAAAGTATGACCCCGACGGCAGAGCTAAGCCGTTTCGACGGCTTGAGCTTTTCCTATATATATATATATATATATATATATATATATATATATATATATATATATATATATATATATAGGAAAATATTTTACCCCGACAGCAGAGCTCAGGCCGTTTCGACGGCTATTTCTGGACTCAGAAAATCCAGAAATAGCCGTCAAAATGGATTGAGCACTGCCGTCGGAGTTAAACATTTTCCTATATATATATATATGTATATACAAATACATATATATATATATATATATATACAAATACATATATATATATGTTTATATACGTTTATATATATATATGTGTGTGTGCGCGTCTGTGTGAGTGTGTGAGTGTTTGCGGGATTGTGTGTGTATGTGTGTGTACGCACTTATTGTGACGTCAATTTCCCTCTATTTTTCTCTTTATCTTTCTCACTTTTCCTCTGGCATAGACAAAATTGTACGCATTCATCAAAATTGTGATTTTTTTAATAGATTATAAATTTCTCTATACAAATGCGCGGCTATGCATGGACGAATTTTAAATGAGAAGGAACAAAATCCTGTTCTCTAGGTCTCAGTAATTTAATTAATGAAAACATATATACTACCCGCTGTATGCATTGAATTCCCTGGTAGAAATATTAACTCTAGATACATATATATATATATATATATATATATTTGTGTGTGTGCGCGCGCGCGTATGTGGGTGTATGTGTGTACATATGTATATATGGATTGATGGATGAATGGATGGATGAATTATGATATAATGATGATTCACTTTAAAATTTTTATTGTATATCGACCCTTCCATATGGTTCACAGCCATGTAAATGTTTTGATTGAATCTACTCGTCTTTGGGGTACATCGACTCTAGACACAAAAAAGTATATCACATCAATAAGGATCTCGAGCCAATTATCTGTGAAACATATGTAACGGGCAATATACAATTAAAATATTTTAAAGTGAAATTTCGTTACATCATACTTTATATATATATACGTTGCTTTAGCATCGTGTGCTCATATAACTAACCAACAATATTACTAAATATTACGATCTGAGTTCAAATCCCGCCGAGGTTGACTTTGCCTTTCATCCTTACGGGGTCGATAAAATAAAGTACCAGTAATGAACTGGATAATTGCTGGCCTTGTGCCTAAAGTAGACACAAATATTACTAAATATCGCACAGGTGTGGTTTCCATTTTGCAAGATATATCTTTCCACAGTTCGTCTCTTTGGCCGAAGTCGGCACCTCGCATCTAGATTGTTGTCAGTCACTCACAGTCTTCTACCGGTGGGGCTATGTGATCTATAGTGTTCTATAAAGAAGTAGTGATGACGACGTTCTCGAAGGAAATCTGGCTCTCGACGAAATCAAACTGAGCACTCTGTACTGGTGAACTTTCGAGCCGAGGAGTATGGGCAACTTTCAGAAATCCTTAGCTTAGCAAATTTTCAGGTCCGGAAGTGCTGTCGGGTGGACCTGTCAGAGATGTAAGCAGAATGATAATACTGTTCCGCACGCACTCATCCAGTTTCCGAGCATGGCTGACTCCCGTAGTTTTGCCGAACAGCAATTATTCCGTTTAGGATGGATCTGGATGTCGACCGACAATCTCATGCAACTCACTCCAACCCCTTCTTTAGTAGGGGAAGAGCAGGCAGTTTTCCTCGGCCTGGTGGCTGTAGCGTAAAAAGTTGGGTGGCGGACGCGGCTGAAAGGGCTGAAGACAAACACTTTCCTATTTGACCAATCCCTCATCCATATTTTCAGGTTCCACTTGGAAAGTAAAGTGAGGGTAGAAAGGGAAGTGTCTCCCCCTAGTACATTTAATAAGAGGTGGGTGAATGTAGCGAGTATGGCTCTCTATGTTGGAGAGTTTATAGAGGAGAGGGGCACGAACTGTTTGTGTTCTTGGTAATTAGAGTGATATAGGTATTGTGGGAATCCTATATTACACCTGGGTGGTACCAGCCCCTATTGGGAAATTTTTTTATTATTAATTTATTCTTAATTATTTCCTGTTATCTTTTTTACACGTTCTGTATAAATCCTCACTGTTCCAGTTCCTGTATTGTCCTTTATGTTTCGGCCCTAGTGGCCAATAAAGAGATAATAATAATTATTATTATTATAGTTATTCTTATTGCTGTTGTTTTCGTTTGTTTTATCATCATTATTTGTATTTTGTTCCATATGTTATATTATCTGAATTAAGAAATAACAGTAACGTTGTTGGAGGCGATGACTCACGCCAATTAGCGAAATTCTGTTTTGCATAAACAAAATAGAAACAGATGAAACATAACCGACTAAATAAAGTGAAAAACAGGATTCAGGGAATTATTGATCTATGCACTTTATCTCCACTTTACAATAAACACACACACACTCTTCATTAGTAAATATATATATATATATATATATATATATACATACATACATACATACCTATATATATATATATATATATATTTATGTGGATGTGTGTGTGTGTATGTATGCATATGTATATAGGTAACATATATATGTATGTATAAATACATACCAGTATACGTATATATATATATATATATATATATATATATATATACACACACACAGACGCACACATATATATATGTGTGTGGGTGTATATGTGTGTGTGTGGTGGGGGTGTCTGTGTGGTCTGCATTTGTTTGTGCATATGTGTACATTGTAATATAGCCTTTGGATAGTAATCTACTGAATCAATACGAGACATTTTGTTTGCTTCCTTATGTTTGTCTCAATATCCTATCCATCTATATATATGTTTTTAATGTTTGCTTTGTTTATCATCTCGTATTTTAGGTTATTCATACGAATATTTTTCAATTATAAATTTTATTTTCCCAAAAATTTCAAATTCACAGGTATATCTTCTTCTCAATAGTGTTATCGCTGAATTTTTATGATTTGACAAATGCCGTAGAGTAGAATTGAACTAGAATTGATCAGTTTATTGTGATTCAGATAGCTACTCCTATAGTTCTTAACCCATAGTCATCCAAACAATGTGAGGCCACAGAGGTAATACTAGCAATTTCAAGTTGTACGCTATACACACACACACACACATGTATATATATATATATATATATATATATATATATATATATATATATATATATATATATATATATATATATTATTAGAAAGTGAGTTCTTTTTACAAAATGAAGAATAACCGAGGTGTCCTACACGAGTGAAAGTATAAGGAAAAAAGATGAAATCTAAAATGCAACTGGAGTCTTTTTTGTTTAAATATATATATTTATTTGGTTCCTTTACCAGTTTCTTCACATGTGATGTGAGAAGAGAAAAACCACAGACACTCCATCTCAACTCTACTTTTGAAAAGCAGAAGAACTGCGAAACCGGTAAATGAACCAACTAAATATTTTTTTTTTTTTAAAAAGACTCCAGTTGCATTTTCGATTTCATCTTTGTTTCTTATATATACATATATTTATATATATTACATACATTTTACTTTCTCAACTATCGTGTACTTTACTGAACATGGTCTTATTCGTCTAAACTGGCAACTCCCTATATATATATATATATATATATATATATATATATATATATATATATATATATATATATATATATATATATATACAGAGAGAGGGAGATAGAGAAATAGATCTCTCTCTCTATATATATATAGACATTATGATAGAAATAGAAATATATATATGTACTTATTTATTTATATATCTATTGATTTATCTAATCAATGTAAACGTCCGTATAGAGCTAGAAAGCCATGCCACAGAAGGGTAGGTATCTAGTATGGCTAAGAATCGAGACGAAAAACAAGATCGACCGAGAGATAAAAAAAGTAAGGCCAACAAGAGACAAAAGCAGCTTAAATAAGATTTTAAAAGTTAACAAAGGCAGTTATAAAGCAGCTATAATTGCTGTTGTTGAATGACATATGAAAGATAGTTTCTCTTTCACATATTGTATTAAAAACAAGACTATTCCCTAGCTATATATCGTATGTTATTCCTTAGTGGATTGGTAGTAGCGATGGAGCCTCGGGCAACGTATTTGTGGCATAGAGTAACGTCCCTTTACGTTTTGATTTCAAATCCCACCGATGTTAGCTTTACCTTACATGCTTACGGGGTCGATAAAATAAAACACCAGTAATGCACTGGAGTCGATTTCATCGACTAACCCCCCTCCAAAATATTGTGGGCCCTCTGCTTAAGTCAGAAAACATAATTCATGCATTCGTATTAGTTTTTGAATGTTCGTTTGAAACAATAAAGTACCTAATGCATCGTTAAGGTTAATTTCACGGTGTTCAAGTTGAAGATGTAATAGCCTCTTTTAATGTTGGAAAATATCAATGGCGCGTGGCTTCGTGGCTAGAACGCTGGATTCACAATCATGATGTTGGAGTTCCCTACTCAGACCAAGGAGCGTTGCATTGTGTCCTTGAGCACGACACTTTATTTCACATTCCTCCAATTTATGCAGCGGTATGCGACGTCACTTATATCAAGCTGTGTCGCTCGTTGTGTTTCCTCTGGATAACATCATACATATTATATTCAGTGTAAAGGAGACACTTTTTATGAACTCTAATTTTGTAAGGAGGAATGCACCGTTGGTAAAATTACAGGGGTGGAGCAGTTCTCTCGCGTCCCAGTTTCTTGACGTCGAGCCTGCTTTGAAAGTTGTTTGAAAACTGATACGAGTGGGAAGTTCAATTTTACCATTAAAAAATATGGTAAAATTGCAAGGTAAACACAATGAAATATATATTTCCCAGTGGAACTGTGGAGCTGCTTTCAAATTAATTCGACATCTAATTTTTCTCTGTATAACATGATTAGACAAAATTGTGGCATTACAATTTGCCACACAATCATGTGGTTTTCTATCCGCACTATCTGCATCACAGTTTCACCAATTGACGTCTACCAGAAGCCTGATCTCTCTCTCTCTCTCTCTCTCTCTCTCTCTCTCTCTCTCTCTCTCTCTCTCTCTCTCTCTCTCTCTCTCAATATATATATATCTAATTGAGAGTAGTTAAGATTGGGTTACTTCACCATATCTGCTTTGCTTTATGTCTGGTGGCATTACAACTGGGTGGAAATACATGACCAGCGACATATCCCCTTGATTACATAATTACACCTATGATTGTATAAGCATCTGATAAGTCATATGCCTAACCATGTAACAGAAATATATATCATGCAATAAAGCAATTATGGTCTTAAATACTCGTAATTTGATAAAGGAATACGCCATCAATCTTAAGCTGGGATAAACTATTGACGTGAAGTGCTTTTGGATCGCTCGAACCGGCTTATTCTCATGAAGTTACAAGGTAACAACCACGTATAAGCAACTTATCCTCTGCAACTATATATATATATATATCACATAAGAAACGGAGAATCAGTGGTGCGACGAATAAAATGTATTAGACATATTACAATCGTTTCTCTGGCGACGAGCGCGAGGCACGATCGATGCAATGATTTAACCTGACTCTGAAATCGCAAGATCCTCAGATACGTCTCGATTCTACGAAGCACAGTTTCCAAATGTCCAGTTACACCCGCAGCCTTCACTCGGCAGCTTAAATCCTGATGTTGTCTTTCGGTGAGCGGTCAAGAATTGTACACGTCATCGGTATTTTTGGTCACTCATGGCCGTCGTATATTTGGTTCTTTTCATTTGCCACCTGCCAATCAAAGTTGTTTCTTGTATCGGAATTACTACTGTAGGAGATAAGGGGTTGTGTGATTGAACCGTTCGCGGCCTGTCGCAGCCTTCCCGGCCTGTAGGCCATGTTTCGCGAAGGCGTGATAACTATGGGCACTTATACACCCACAGTAATCACATACACACCTGCAACTGTATTATATGCGACAATCACAGTAAATATTGATTGTGCAGCGAATACTTAGAAGTAATTTTATTTTAAATGGAAAAACATTTAAAAAACGTTTCAGAAAAACACACTCTCAAAATACCTTAAAAAACACACATTTAAAAAAAAACGTAAAAAGAACGTTTTTAAATAAATGCTTGAAAGAGCCTTTCAAAATAGTTATTTCAAAGTTATTTTTGATAAATATACACATATCTACACACACACACTCTGTACTCAGGAAAGCATATATACTTAAGACATATATATACAGATGAAAAAGTGGATGATCTGCACACACACATGCATACACCTACACAGACATGTTCATACAAATACATACACCCAGACATGCATACACATGCATGTATGCATATATGCGTGCACATACATATATACATGTACCCGCGCATGGGCATGTTTATACATCTAAAAAAAGCACATACTTGTTGAATACCTACATATCCTCACACACAAACAAGCAACTGTGCACATGGCGCATAAAATATTATATGAGACAACATTCCTGAGGCTTGGACCCAACCCATTCAGGGGGCCACATAAGCCTGAAAGTTCATGCACAATATGCATAAATGCAATAGTTACGTAGTAGCCATGCACTAACCACAGATAACATTGGGGGGGGGGGTCACAAATATAAATGCGTGTACGTACATAAAATAAAATAAAATAAAATAAGGTAAAATAAAATACTGGAAAAAGGAATGTATACATGAAAAACATGCAAAGGAGGTATCTGTTCACGCCACCAGGACATTATTGGGATGTGCATAAAGGTGCATAAAATACTTAAAGAATGTGATGCATAAGGCTATATAAGATACAGAAGGACTGACGATCCAAGGGACTGGGTAAGAACCTGTACATCAACCATGCACATGAGACAGGACACCGTGTGTGTGTATATACACAAACAAGTTATATATATTGTGAATATGTAGAATATCCTTTTCATAATGGGTATGCACATGCACAGTGCTTAGAAATACATTCTTTTATTAGCTAACAGTGTTTCATCCATGCACCATGGCAAGAATCATCAGAACCTATAAACATGAGTATATCAGTAGTTGCATGCTCCATCGAGCTGCGTCACCAGTACAAGGTTAAAGGACCAGCAGAGGGTTCCCGATGCCAGCGCTATATGTAAAAAGACAGAATACATGATGAACATAATGTCATAAAATGTCTTAAAAATTAAAAAATTAAAAATTACACCAAACGTTTATCACTTAAATGGTGCAATATATGATAAAGAGGTTGGGAGAGCGTAGCAAGGGATGAGTGAGGGTATTACTCAGCATGATCAGAAACAATAAGAAAATAATAAAAAAAATAATAATAAAAAAGTACAAAAATACAGGGATAAGAAAAGAGATAAATATAAAAATACAAAACAATAAAGGAACAAAAAGACCGGAACCCCCCCCCCCCAATATAAGACAAAGCAAAGCATAGATGCATCAAAGCAAAGCATAGATGCATCAAAGCACAAGCAGTGCAAAAAGAGGGTGTACAGGCTGATCAAGAGAGTTTGCAAGCATGAGTCTGTGAAAAGAATAGTTGGTTAGCAGTGGTGCAGCCTTACATGTATGACAGTCCATATGAGGGATGGTGTACTCCAATTATATCGCCTTGTAACAGGTCGATTCTCCTTATCATATCCGCACCCTACGAACCACATCGATGTGTTCAGTTCCGAACGTTAAGTGAGATAACACCAATTTTTCAAAACCTATACCCAGGGGATATATCACCCTAGGCGGTCTGGGATATACACCTAAAATCTTAAATAAAAAATAAAAGAAAGTACGACAAGTTAAAGAAATGTATGGTACATATACACCCAGCACAGATGTAAGGAAATTGAAAACACGCCAGTTCCGCAGAAACTGGCATTCCCCAAAATCCTCACGTTCGGTCGCTCAATCCAACGTGCCAGGTGAAATTCACTGTATGTCCAAGTTGGCGTTCAACCAATGTATCGCACCGCATACAACTGTACCACAGTAAATAGAAATCGTGATGGCTATCCCGTTACATATAGAGAAAAAGTGTATATAGGAAACTTCGCTTCCAGAATCACATATGGCAAAATGAGCAGATATTGTTATAATAATAGACGGGTTTATTATAGTGAATGCAAATTTCTGTAGAATATCTAGATATATATAGAAGGGAGAACTCACAACCAAACCTGTCAATGACTTTTCCCTATACCTAGCACAGCTTGATCCTATATAGGTACATACCCACACTAACCATGTTAGTATGGTTTATAAACAGACCCATTGTGCGCTAACTGATAGTACAGCACAATAGTCTGTCGAAAGTCCAGAAAACACCGCCGCAGCTATAAAGCGGGTGAATTGGGCACCCAGGGTCTAGTTAACCTTAACCATAAAGTGTGTAATAGATCTAACCTAGTATAGTCAACCATGGTAGCAAATCGCGTGGGCTGGGCGCCGCTGAATCGACCTAGCCCCAGAGGGAAGGGGAGGTTGATCGCCGATGGCTTCGAATCAAACAAAAGACTCGCCCCTAGCACCCCGTTGGATATCTAATGAATCCGCTCTTTATGACGCGAATTGCCTCCCATACCTTTCATACGTACACTACGACTTCCTGTGTTTATATTCAGATAACCGTTGTGTGTTACTGGCGAGAGACTAATCTTTGAAAGTTGGAGTTAGTTGAATATAAATTGTGTTCCGGCTTTGATGAATTATAAAACCACACTCAACGCAAAGTGCAGCACTGGATATTGAACTCCCGCCGACCCAGGAGGGGTCACACCCGACTGTGAATGGATTGCAACCTCCGGAGTCAATAATCTAAACGAAAACCACGTGGCGGAAATATAAATAACATGGCTGTCATTGACAGGTTTGGTTGTGAGTTCTCCCTTCTATATATATCTAGATATTCTACAGAAATTTGCACTCACTATAATAAACCCGTCTATTATTATAACAATATCTGCTCATTCTGCCATATGTGATTCTGGAAGCGGAGTTTCCTATATACACTTTTTCTCTATATGTAACGGGATAGCCATCACGATTTCTATTTACTGTGGTACAGTTGTATGCGGTGCGATACATTGGTTGAACGCCAACTTGGACATACAATGAATTTCACCTGGCACGTTGGATTGAGCGACCGAACGTGAGGATTTTGGGGAATGCCAGTTTCTGCGGACCCGGCGTGTTTTCAATTTCCTCACATCTGTGCCGGCTGTATATGTACCATACATTTCTTTAACTCGTCGTACTTTCTTTTATTTTTATTTAAGATTTTAGGTGTATATCCCAGACCGCCTATGGTGATAAATCCCCTGGGTTTAGGTTTTGAAAAATTGGTGTTATCTCACTTAACGTTCGGAACTGGAACATATCGATGTGGTTCGTAGGGGGCGGATATGATAAGGAGAATCGACCTGTTACAAGGCGATATAATTGGAGTACACCATCCCTCATATGGACTGTCATACATGTAAGGCTGCACCACTGCTAACCAACTATTCTTTTCACAGACTCATGCTTGCAAACTCTCTAGATCTGCCTGTACACCCTCTTTTTGCACTGCTCGTGCTTTGATGCATCTATGCTTTGCTTTGTCTTATATTTTTTTATTGGGGGGGGGGGGGGGGGGGTTCCGGTCTTTTTGTTCCTTTATTGTTTTCTACTTTTATATTTATCTCATTTCCTATCCCTGTATTTTTGTACTTTTTTATTATTATTTTCTTATTGTTTCTGATCATGCTGAGTAATACCCTCACTCATCCCTTGCTACGCTCTCCCAACCTCTTTATCATCTATTGCACCATTTAAGTGATACATTTTTGGTGTAATTTTTAATTTTTAAATTTTTAAGACATTTTATGACATTATGTGCATCATGTATTCTGTCTTTTTCTATATAGCGCTGGCCTCAGGACCCCCCTGCTGGTCCTTTAACCTTGTTCTGGTGACGCAGCTCGATGGAGCATGTAACTACTGATATACTCATGTTTATAGGCTCAGATGATTCCTGCCATGGTGTATGGATGAAACACTGTTAGCTAATAAAACAATGTATTTTTAAGCTCTCTTTGGTTATTCCTATAACTATATATATATATATATACATATACATATGGATGTGTGGGTTATATCGGAGATTAATAATAATGTTCGATTAATAATAATTGTTTCTACTTTTGGCACAAGGCCAGCAAACCCCAGTGCATTACTGGTACTTTATTTTATCGAACCTGTATGAAAGGTAAAGTTAACCTCGGTGGAATTTGAACTCAGAATGCCAAGGGCCGTAACTCTATGCGTCAAAGCATGGCGTCCGACCCTCTACCGATACTGCCAATCCACTACCAATAATGACTTCTCGTTGATAAAGAGGTGTAAGATCACTTCACTGCACGTCAGTTGTATCTAGCGAACTTAAATGTGGCGATCAAACGTAACAGAGTTACCATGTATGAAATAAACGTAAAGACGGGTTATGTAATCATATTTATCAATTATTCGTATGCCTCTGATAACCGAATTGAGTTGTCTTCTAATCGTTAAAACAGTGACCTGCACCGGTGTGGCATAATGTTGGTGTCATGTAGCTCCAGGCTTTTTATATAAATATATATATATATATATATATATATATATATATATATATATATATATATATATATATATATATATATATATATATATCAACATTATACGTACAAAATAATCAAATAGGAGATAAGTTGTAAGAATGATATGCCAGTAGTGAAGGGAACGGTGTGCTCAATGCGTATAAGATGCAAGACAAACGAACAATCTAAGTAAGCAAGAGAAATAATGTCAGCCAAAAAGTGTATAACCAAAGCATTAATATAGAAATTAAATGTTAGAGAAAACAATACCAAATTCTTGTACAAATATATTGGTTCAAGAATGTGCTATTGTTTTCTCTAACATTTAATCTCTATATATATTTGTGTACATATGTGTGTGTGCTTGTTTGTGTGTTCTTTGTGTGTGAGTTTCAGTGTGTGTGTGAATGTGTGTGCGCGTGCGTGTCTGTGTGTGTGGTATGGATAGGTGCAGTTATCTGAAAATTGAATTGTGCGTCAGATATATGTATAAATGTATTTCATTTTTTTTTCTTTTTGCGCCACCAGAAGGTAAAGCTTCCCTGGAAGTACAATAAACCTGCACCCTTAAATAGTAATCTTATGCCCTCAATTTGATGCTAACTCGTGTGAGAATATACTTTGGTTCATATATGAATTCCTAAAATGTTATTGATCTGAAAACTGAAAATAACATTCTTAACACATTATTATAAGATGTCTGTGAAGTGTTGCGTTCAGAAAGAATCATGAACACTGCATATAAATGTTGAAAATTTGTATAAAAGTTGTGTGAGAATTTAGCAAATTTGAATGTACGTTAAATAAAGCTGCCATACATATATTTGGATGTGTATCTGAAAGTGGAGATACAATTGCGTATACATATATCGGGGGCGAAGGCAAGCATTTGTGTGTTTGTAGATATATTTTAGGAAGAGTGTTTTCATATATAAAAAAGTATATCGGCGACTTGGATCAAGTTTCGCGTGTACATTTCTGTAAGTGTCTTTCACATCAATTATCTTAATTTTACCCGACCTATATTTACTGCGCTACGAAATGTGGAAGGTCTATATATATATATAAATATAAATATATATATATATATATATATATATATATATATATATATATATATATATATATATAATATATAGTGACGAAACATTAGTCAATTGCATGAACTCATAATCCTTTATTTACTGCTATATATATTTCGATGATAGCCATTGAATGGCTATGACCTCATCAGGCAGTTAGTCAGTTCTTAGTTATGCCAGCTCTGTGTTTATAGTGTTGATGGTATCAGAGCATTGGGACATATGAGCTAGTTAGGAATAATTTAATGTTGTCAGCAGGAATAGTCTTAATTCTCATTGGTCAGTTTGTAGATGTTAGTAGGGTTGCTATTTGTCCTCAAAGAGGCAGGTGGTGTTGTAAAGTTCAAACCGTCAGGCAAGGTGACAAGAGTTCAATATGACTGATTTTCACAAAAAGCATTCCTGGTCAGATATATATTCAATTAAGGTTAATAGTATGAAATAGATACTACAGGTCGTTCTTAAATTGAGGAATTTATGTGGAATGGTGCTACTGAAAATGATGGTTGGAGTAGAAAATTTACAAATAAAAAGACTTATGTAGGTTGGCTTGCACATACGCTCACATCCACCTCCACAGACACACACACACATCCACACATACAAATTGAGGAATTAATGTGGGGTGGTAATACTTAAAATAATGGTTAGAGGCATATATATATATATATATGTATATATATATATGTATATATATGAATGTATATATAGTGTATTTTGCAATACACTGTATGCTTAATTAAAAGCATTTTGTAGACCTTACGCTATTGTTTCAAAGTAGTGATTATGTCACTTACTTCTTTTTTCAGCAAACAAAGGGAGATAAGCTGACAGATCTCTGTTTCGTACTGTTGGTACTCCTCAGAGCTTAGCACTCCCTTTGCCTGCTAAAAATTATGAATGTTGGATTCTTATAGAATTCCAGTAATAATCAGGAACCGATTATACAGAGCGGTTGCCGGTCCAGCAAAAATTGAAAATTAGAATTGGTGCTCTGAAATAGCGATGTATATATGAATGTATCAGTTCCTGGGTATTGGCGGCGGCGGCGGAATATCTCTTCTTTCTGATTTTTGAATTACACTTTGGTATATGTTAGGTTCATTTTTTTTTTTTTTTTACATCTGTATATGTTCCCATCCACCTTTTAATTTATTCAAAAACAAAAAAACAAGCCTTATTTAGCAAGAAAAAAAGGGGGGAGGACAAAATAAAAGAGAGAATAAGGAACTATACAAAAAAAAAGAGAGTAAGAAAGAAGAAAAAGAACAGGAAAAGAAGAGGGTGGCAAGAGCTCTGGTATCGCAGAAGAGAGGGAGGGGGATTGGATTTGGGGCCCAGGGTAAGGGGGCTGGAGTCCTGCGCCCCCACGGAATAGACGGCAAAAGCATTCCTCCGGATGAAGGCCAGTGACACCCGCTGCAAAAGCCACCCAATCTCGCTGTGCACTCTTCTCAGACCGGCCGCCGACGCTCCGATCTTGCGGAGTTTGAAGTCTTTAAATATTCCGTTTCTTGTTTGTATTGTATTAGTTTATTTATGTCGATCAGTATTCTGGAGATATTCTTGGGTTCGGCTTTGACCCTTTTCTTTATTTACTTTAACCGTTACTTGTATTTCGTGATGTTATCTTTCTTGGTTTCTTTGAGTTTGTGATTGTATTTTAATTTCTAATATTTTCTCGTCTTTAGGAACTATCTTCCTAAATAAGTATGCCTGTTGGTTTCCAACGTTGTATTTAACTGTGCGCTATTTTCTTTCTAAAGATATATTGTCGTATCTTTTTTTTTGTTTTTTTTTTTTGTTGTGTTAGATTGTGAAATTCATCATTTTATTCTTTTCTTTTATTGGTATCAATTATTCGACTGCGGTCATGCTGAGGTACTATCATGATTTAGTCGAATATCTCGATCTCCAGTGCTAATTTTATTGATCGCATCTATGTCAAAGCGCTAAATACGGGGTGTATAAAATAACGTAACCCCCCCCTACACACACACACACACATATATATATAAATATATATATATATATATATCCAGGGAGTGTAACTTGGAGTTACTGTAGGTTCACCCGGGTGAGCACTCGATGTTTAGTTTCACTTCAGTGTCGAGGTGTAGAGCTATACAATGTGTAGTATAGCTCAATAAGATAACAAGGACGATTGGTTACTCCTTCATTATGTTTATTGGTTGGTGATGCCCCTTTCGCCACTGACCAGCTCAAGGATCGATCTGTATCGATCTGACCTGACTCTGTAAACCGCGGCTCGTCAGACCCCTTGTAATGTTAATGGAAGAATGAATACATGCTGTATGATAAAGTCAGAAGTTCCAATGGTGGTCAATAAAGTTTGTTTTGATTGGTGGATTAGTTCATAGGGATGTTTTTGCCTGTAGTGTATGTGGGGGGGGGAGTTTGTGGTGTCGATCGCAGGTTGAAGTGGGCGGTGGTGTGGGGGATGATGGCTGTCGGTAGACAGTTTGGCATGTAGATGTGGCTGATTTTTGTGTGAGGTGTGGGTGTGGTGTTATTGTTTGCGATAAAGATGAAAGGTTGCGGTGTTTATGGTGGTGTGATGATTGTGTTCCTGGTTTCATTCCCATAAGGAGATACATATACACGCACTAAGTCTGACAAATACGTAGTATAGATACACATGTGTGTATATATATATATATATATATATATATATATAGAGAGAGAGAGAGAGAGAGAGAGAGAGAGAGAGAGAGAGAGAGAGAGAGAGAGGGAGGGAGGGGGGAGCGCCAGTGGTGATGACGTTCGTACATATATGTCTACACACAGACATGCGTTGTTTAAGGAGGGATGATATGTGTTGGTAATGTTGATGGTTGTGGAAGTATGGTGATGTGTCCGGTGGTGGTGGTGGGGATGATTTACAGGATGGGTTACAAGTTAATACCTGACAGAGAAGACACATAGAACACAATAGCATTGAGATGAGGGATGTATAGCGATGTGTTTGTTGGTGGTGGTGGTCGGGGTGAAGGGTGCGACATGATATTTACAAGATCTGATCTTACCATGTGTTACATGTTATAGAAGACAAATGTATTGAGATGAGGGACGGTGTGGAAAAGCAAAATTGGTTATCCCTATGTTGGGTCAGGGTTAGTGTTTGGCCCTCGGCCGAATGTTTGTGCAGAGATGGTGGTCATTCTGGTGTGTCTGCAGTTTATAATAATGTCAGATCTTGAGTTTATGGCAGATTTCAATTTAATGATCTCAGCCGCTTGGGCCAGGCATAATCTGCAATGGTTTTGTCGTTGGGGAGATGGGACACACGACTTTTAACTGACCACTTGATCTTGTAATATATATATATATATATATATATATATATATATATATATATATATATATATATATATATATATATATATATATATATATATATATATACGTATATATATATGTATATATATGTACATATATATATATGCATATATATAGGTTATATGTATATATATATATATATATATATATATATATATATATATATATATATATATATATAAATATAAGTATGTACACGTACATACATATATGTATACAGACGCACAGTAGTATGTATATATATATACATACATATATGTACGTATGGATTCACCGAACATTTATTATAATGCTCGGTGTGTTTGTAAACAAACATCCCGTATTAAGCCGTAGTGTCCAGCAACCATCGTTGCTCGTTTGTTCAACACTGACAAAGTAACGCTGTACTAGTTTCAAGCTTATTAGCTATCGTCAGCAACGTATACCTTCCTGCCAGATTGTTGAACGTATTTACTTACCTTATGCATATTAACGGCTGAGCAGCCCAATTTGCATATTGAGTGGGTTAATAGGCCAGGTGCACCGAAAACGATAAACGGAAAAAATGAAACGAAATTTCATTTCCCACTCTTAGTACGGCTGTTACTTAAATATAAGTATGTACACGTACATACATATATGTATACAGACGCACAGTAGTATGTATATATATATACATACATGCACACACATAATATGTATAAGGTAAGTATATACGTTCAACAATCTGGCAGGAAGGTATACGGTTGGAATACGATCATCAGCAGAGCTCAACACGATAGCCAAATTCTCACTGATTAATATTCTACAAAGAACATACCCGTACCAAGCAGGAAAACATACCTAAAACTCCTGATACAGAAAACAGACTCGTTCATTAAAAGGTTGCGTTGGCGTGCCTTTTATTTCGATAATCCGCGAAAAGCAGACAACAAACAGGATAAATTTGGATTTAAAACCTATCATAACCCCCCGTGTAATCCAGCATTGCTACCCTACGAAAATGATGTATTGGAACTTATTCGGAGTATCAAATTTCGGAATAGGAGCAATTCCTTCCAGCAAGACCTGAAGAATAGAATTCGTTATATTAAGGATTCTAATGCCGTGCACGTCCATTCCGACAAAACTGGCAACCTATGTCAAGTGGAGCGCAGTACTTACCATCAACTACTACATAATGCTGTAACTAAGGATTACCGTAAAACTAATCGGTGCGTCATCAATGAAATCAACGATGCTGGGTTTAAAATCACATCTGATCTCAACATCCTGGACCGGACCGAACCTCTGGACCCTATTTCTCCCCACTTTACCCTGAAGGATCACAAATCCAATTTTCCGAACAACCCCTCTATTCGGCTTATTAACCCTACGAAGTCCGATTTAAGTAGACTTAGTAAAATGATCCTTGATAGAATTATACCTGCAATTAGAAGTGTGGCCCCTCTTGCACTGGGGAACAATTCTTTCGCGGTGATTGATTGGTTCAACGGCATATGTAACAAGGAACATTGCCGTTTTATCCAATTCGACATCAACAATTACTACTCCTCCATCATTTTACCACTTCTCCTTAGAGCTATCAATTTCGCTAAAACACTCACAGTGTTTAAGGATTTCGAAGTTGATGTCATCCTCAATGCCCGAAAGTCGGTGATTAATTTCGACGACTCTATTTGGATTAAAAAATCCAATAGTACCCCATTCGACGTGAATATAGGCGCCGGTGATTCTGCGGAGGTTACTGATCTTATCGGCCTTTTCCTTCTTTTCTCTATCAAGGACGAATTCCCCAACGCGGGAGGTGGTTTGTACCGTGACAATGGTCATTTGACCATGACTAAGTGCGGACCTCGTGCTTGCGACAGGTTCAGAAAAGAACTTACAGCCTTCTTTAAAGGCTTCAACCTCTCTATACAGGTTGAGGCCAATCTCTCGGTCATTAATTACCTCGACGTTACACTCAATTTATTGAATGGGTTGTATTACCCGTATAGAAAGCCGAATGATATGCTTAATTTCCTAAGTAAGCATTCCAACCATCCTGCCAGCATAACCAAGAACCTGGTAAGAAACGTTTCGTTGAGGCTTTCTCGTCTTTCCACCAACGAGCGTATTTTCAACGACCATTCCACTTATTACAATGAAGCTCTTGCTCGAAGTGGATTTGTCGATAAGGTAGCATATACAGAGCACGAAAATAAACCTAGAAGAAATAGACCCCGTCGCATTTGTTGGTATAACCCACCATATAATATGGAGGTGGCCACACCATTAGCTAAGATCTTTCTTTCCCTTATTACGAAGCATTTTCCCCCTACACATAAATATAGTAAAATTTTCAATAGAAATACTATTAAAATTTCTTACTCTACGACTCCTAACCTTGCACATAACATCACAGCTTCAAATTTAACTAAACTACCTAGCCGTAGGAACACGTGCAACCCTGCAGTTAGTACTAACTGTAATTGTAGGAATCGGGTTGATTGCCCCCTATCCGGGAAATGCCTCTCTAGTAACATTGTCTACAAATGTAAGGTTGTAACACCCACGTCCCGTAGGGCCTACATAGGGTTAACCGCCAATAGATTCAAGAAGCGTCTTTACATGCATACCCATTCTTTTCGTTACCCTTTAAGAAGGAATATGACGTCACTTTCTGCTTATATCTGGAGTCTAAAAGACAACCACACCCAATATAAGTTACACTGGGAGATCCTAGCTAGGGCTAGATCGTATAACGGAAATAAAAGACCATGTGACCTCTGCGCCGCTGAGGCCCTGGAAATACTCTACGCCACTGACCACATCTTAAACAAAAAATCTGAGGCAATTTCGGCTTGTAAACATAAATTGCACAAAACTTTCTTGTATTACAGCCCCACGTTATACCCTAACGGATAATACGATCTATACGTGGTTATTTTACGTCTTGATGTGGGAGCTAAGTATATGTTTTGTTTATACCTTTACTTATTTGCATAGGTAAGTACATATTACCCGTATGTTTTGTGAAGGCACGTATACATTCTCGTACGTATATTTGATTGTTTATGGTATGGCGTATAATTTTATATATTCTGGTGCATATGGTTTGGCTACGTGTATACGGGAGTTTCGCGTCTGTGTGAATATGCACGTTCGTACGTATGTAGGGTGTGTGTATATGTGTACTTCATGTTTTGGTTGACTTACGTCTCCGAACATTCGTGTATTTACATGTAGGTATGTGTGTGCGCTTGTTATATACGTATTTATTTATTTATATACGTTTGTATAATTATTTATTTATTTGTATACACGCATACACACACACATATTTATATGTGCGTGGTTTCGTTTACCTATGGTAAGTGTTTTGCGTTTGCCTGTGTATGTACGTATTTGTTTGTGTGTATGTATTTATTTATTTCTATTACTTTTATGTTGTATTTATTTACTTTGTTCTTAACTCTGTAGCGGAGATTCATTCGGTCTCCTAGTTAGAATTTTAGTCTACGACTTCTGCTATACCATTTACGTGGTTTTGTCTTTGTGTGCTATTGTTCTCCACGCTCCACATATGACGTTTTATCTTCGTTTTTTTCGTTCATTGCCAGAGAACGTCTCTATGAACCACCTAAGAGAACATTAGTCTAAGACCTCTTTTATACCCTAAACGTGCTTCTGTCTGCGTGTAATTGTTTTTCACCGCTCCTATTAATGACGTATAATATTCGTTTTTTCCCGCTCTTTGCCAGCGAACGTTTCCACGAACCAAAGTATCGGCTTCCTGTCTTCCTCCGGTTGCAACGTTTTTTGAAATATCCACTTCTGCGTTTACAGATTGACTTTGTTAGTTTCAGAAGATCCCGTTAAGGGTGAAAGCAGCGATTCTTTGCTTAAACTTTAATCTGTTATTTTAATAAATATTTGCTCTACGGTTCTTATATATTTGATATATATTTATCCTTATCGAGCCCTCTTTGGATTTTAGTCTTCAAATGTATTATTATTACTATATATATATGTCTTAGAATGAAAAGAGAGTGAGAAAGGACGCAGTATCTCCCCAGTGTTTCAGGATGTTCATATTTCTCAATGTTTGTTTGTTTGGGTTTGTTTTTTAGTATATATTAACTGACTTCTCTACCAGTTTTATCAGCATATGCAGTGTAAAGTCTATTATAATTACAAAATATACACGTCTGCCGACTATATCTGAGCCTTATAATCGTATATGTAGCAATTAATCATCGTTCTTCAATAAATAATGCGGTCGTCTTTATATGAGGAAGTCTTAATACGTTGGAAGATCTCTCCAGGGATATAAATAGAGACTAACAAAGGAATTGAATAATTGTAAATGTACATTGCATTACACATAAATAAAATATTTAAAAGTTTTTAATGAATTGGTTTCAAATATTTGGTTATTTTGAAACATTTTTATTATTCATATTATCATTACTATTTGGACAGTGAAGGGCGGTGGATGGGCAGTATCGGTAGAGGGTCGGACGCCATGCTTTACAGCATAGTGTTACGACTCTTTATGATCTGAGTTCAAATCCCACCGAGGTTAATTTGCTTTTCATCCTTACGGGGTCGATAAAATAAAGTACCAGTCACGCACAGGAGTCGATTTAATCGACTTTCCCCTCCCCCCAAATTGCAGGACTTGTGCCTATATAAGAAACCATTATTTTGATGGTGAACGGACTTGGATTGGCAGCATTGGTAGAGCATCGGACCACATATTTTGTGGTATATAGTTACGGCCGTTTACTTTCTGAGTTCAAATCCCACCGAGGTTATCTTTTCGTTTCATCCTCTTGAGGTCGATAAAATAAAATACCAGTAACGCATTGGGGTCAATATAATCGATGTTCCTCTCCTCCAAAATTGCAGGCCTTGAGTCTAAATAAGAAACTATTATCATTTGGACTGTGGTATGGCAAAATCGAAACAGCGTTACGTAAAACTTTTTGCGCCATATAGTTACGACTTTCTACGTCCTGAGTTCAAAAATCTCAAGATCAGCTTTGCCTTTCATCCTTCCGGATATATTCAACTCTCCTCCTTCCCGCAAATTGCTGACATTGTGACAATGCTGGAAAGAATTATTATTATTCGTCTTGTTTTTATTGCGTGTCTGTATTGCATTATGGAGAACAGATCTGTGTGCCTTCAATATGTGCAAAGTTGATTTTGATGTTGTTTCTATTGTATTCAGAGTCCACTTCGTAATATGTGTGCAGTACCTAGTTGTGCTGATTTATGTATGCTGTATGGATTTGTAAGTCCTGGAGTCATGGTTATGTATCTGCTTGTATGTTTTTATCATTCGCGGAGCACCTGCTATTGTGAGGATTGTTTCTGTTTTCATTATCAACACTCATGTTATTTCTGTCTACAAATGTTCATATTTTGGATATTTTCCTTGATAGATATACTGTCGGCATACTGGATTGATATTGCAAATAGAAGACATGTTTGTGGTCTGTGACTAAAATATCTAATTGGTTCGCTCTGATCTCCCTGTCTATATGTATTGACATATCTATGAAAATGGTTGCTTTGTCATTCTGACACCATTTCTGCTCTGTGTCTGTACCGTGTCCTTTCTATAGGTATTTCGTAGAGGTATCATAACTTCCAGTGTATGTAAATCTCAACTCTATCATCACTCAGGATATATATATATTTTTGGCTAAAACTGGGTAGCATATTTTTCAGTTACACTATTCTGCTTCAAAATGTGTTTTTTGTGGTTTCTGATGGCAATGTTTGGTCTAATGCTGTAATTAGAAACCCTTCAGTGCTTCGCAGCAAGTTTTATTAAATTTGTTTGTCCACTTCCTCCCTATTTATTTATTTCGAGTATTGGCTACATGGGGTTTTTCTTGCCATCGTTTTAGCATAGCATTCTGGGGATCTGTTTTCAATTAAGATTTTATCATTTTCACAATTTATATTGCTGTTTTTACTGGGTCCTCATTTTCCTCAATTATATGTTATTTCAGCATCTGTTTAGAATTTGTTAGATTCCTCGAAGACAGAAAATACTTTTTTTCTTTTGTTCATGTTTTGTGGCTGTTTGTATTAACTTTCCATTATTCTTCATTAGATATTACTGTAGTCCTACAGCAATAATAAAAATAACAACAATAATTAAAAAAAAATTTGGAAAACGAGACATGTTTGTCTTAAGCAGCAAAAATGATCAAACTATAAGAAGCATGGGCTGACCTAGCCATCAACCACGAGGTGTTAGTAGAAACACAAAAACATCTTCCATATATAAATGTGTACCCACAAACACGAAATGAACGGAATCAGTGAATCAGATCGGCGTAGAAAGAATACTGAATGAAATAATACCTGACATACAAAATGCTCGAGAGCCAGGCAGTATGCGAGCATTTCAATGCTCTTTAAGATTGAAGCCCTGGTCGTCAAACATTCTGTGGTACCTTGCTGGAGTGACCAGTATATTCCCTACCGATCATATTTAGTGAGAAAGCCGATAAGGGTCAGTACTTTTATGATCCCACCAGAGGTGAATACCTCGTGGATATTGGACTTCATCGTCCTAGAAGGAAGCAACGCTCTTCTCGAAGTGAAACGAACCCAACAAGGAAACTAGGTTGGTATGAGATTTCTGGTGCTACTCCTCATCAAGCATACTACATCCATAAGATCCATCCCAGACCTCATTCTCCTTCCCATGCAATGGTAGAAGGCAAAAAGACTCTTTGCTATCTGCATTGGCAAACTGGTCTTTTAGGAGCTTTCTGTCACTGAAGAAAGGGAACCAGAAGGCCACGTACTGTCAAAACCAAGAGCCGAACAGCTAAAAACAATAACCGTAACATCAACAACACCAACAATAGTAGAGACAAAACCAGCAAATGCAGGAGTAACATAAACAGCAGAAACACAAATAACACCAACAGCAGCAACAGAAGCACTCTCACTGCCACTAACCACAGAAAGAAAAACAACAGACATGAAAAACTCCAAGGGTGTTTGAAAACAAAACTCCTCCACTCGACCTTCGTCTCCTCTAAACTCAAACACACACAGAGTCACACAAACATACACACATCCTCAGCCACATCCGAGACAGACGCGCAGAAACCGAAGTTAAGATGAGAGAAAATCCCCCAAACTAAAAAACAAAAACAGACACAACAACCAGCCATATACATTAGCTTGTATTTAACAACATAAACGCACGTTTTTGACTATGAGAAATAGTTTCCGTTCGTATGGGCTTATGTGCCCAATTTTGTTAGACTAGCATTCATATACTAAAACCTGTGATGAAGCTGTTAAATTTAAACTAATATGTATTAAAAATTCATACCTTATTCAACGATTCTAAAACTACACACACACAATCAAAAAACATACACACACACACACACACACACACACACACACACACATATATATATATATATATATATATATATATATATATATATATATATATATATATATATATATAAACTATAATAAAGGAAGGTCTGCGAGATTGCGTACGGTTTATTTTTGTTATCCGTTTGTAAAATAAGTTGGATTACTTTGAATAAATAATGAATGAATATTACATAATTTATGTACTCAATTTCGTAAACAAAAATAATTTCGTAAAAATAAATAATTTAAAATTGACTTATTTTCAAAGTTGTACTTCCGGTATATCGTCGCCACCACCACCACCACTTCAACTACCATATATATAGAAAGAGAGAGTTTGTGATGAGAGAGATAGAGAGATTATGATTTTCTACACCTGACGCGTATGATTGTGCACATAGATACATCTATATGTATGACTATAATCGCGCAAACACAAACTTATAAAAATACACTCTCACGGACATAATTCACACAAATACACATACTTTCACACAAATATACATACATTCACACATACTTTCACACAAACATACATACTTTCACACAAATATACATACATTCACACATATACTTTCACGCAAACATACATACATTCACACATACTTTTCCACAAACATACATATATTAACACATACTTTCACACAAACATACATACATTCATACACATACATTTACGCAAACACACACATACAGTCATGATAACGTTCGGTTTAATTGGAAATGGGATGGTAAAACAAGTATAACGTTTTATTTATTTATTAACTCTTTTTTAAACTCATTTAATATAATGGTTACAGAAGGAAAACCCTAACAAATATAATCTAAACTATAATAAAGTAAGAAGCGCGGGACTGCGTACGGTTTATAATTTTTTATCCCATTAGTAAACTAAGTTGGATTACATTGAATAAATAATGAATGAATATTACATAATTTATCTACTAAATTTCGTGGCTGTTCATTAAACATATTTTATTATTTATTTAAAGATTCACTTCTTTAAAATCTTCAACACTTCCGGTGGCGATCGCTTAAATAAACATATTAATTTTCTGTCACTAATTTTCTCCTAATGCAGTTTATATATAATATCGTTTTTTTTTTAATGTATAATGCATTACGTTACTGATTACATAAGAGGGTGTAACGCAGTCTTCGTCACATTCTGTGTATATTGTCAATTACGATTTTATTTGACGTATCATATCTACATGTATATATACTTGCGTATAATATCAATATACAGACTACACATGGCTAGCAGAAGACCACCCGAAGAGTGGTTTTCTGCTAGTATATATAATGTATAAATGTATATATATATACAATACTAGCAGTGGTACCTGGCGTTGCACGGGATAAGGTATTTTGGAACGCGCGCCGCCAACAGACCTAATCGTGGAAAAACTGCATGCCTGGAAAATATGTAAAGAAAATAAACCGAATGCTCTGATGGCTGGATAATCTTTAATATTTTCCTCGATGAAGCAGGAAAAAGTCAGGTTTTCACCTAATGCGGCCCCTAGGGGATCAAGAAAATGAATTTTTTTTGTGTGCATAATATGCCTTGAAATTTCGGGAAAATCGGCTAGACATAACGCCTCAAAAAAGCCTTAAAAAACTGAAAAAATGAAGTTTAGACCATAAAAAGGTTGGATTTTCTTTGTTCTCGGTATGAAGAAGAGACTGACTAATACATAGTTACAGTTTCAAGGAAATCGGTCTGAGGTAACGCCTCAAAAACCCCCTAAAAGCTGAAAAAAACGGAGTTTTTCACCTAATGTGGGCCCTAAGGGATCAAAAAGTTGAATTTTATTTATGTGCATAACACTCCCTGAAACATAAGTAATATACATGTAAAATTTGAAAAAAATCGTTTAGGTACTTCTCGGGTTTCACACACACACACATACACAATACATACATACATACATACATACATACATACATACATACATACATACATACATACATACATACATATGTAACTGCCAACTCGTTTTTGAGTACGGCCACTACTTTATATCCAAGTAGGAGAACCCCTACCGATGCGCTGAACGAGTGTGACTTTTTAGTCCAGCCAGCGACTTGAAAACTCTGGTACAAACACTACACTTGTGACAATTATTGACACATAGTGCTGGGCCCATGGTACCATGTGACGACAAGTGCAGAGAGATTTCCAGATATAAAGCAATGCCTGTGCACATACATACATACATACATACATACATACATACATACATACATACATACATACATACATACATACATACATACATACATACATACATCCTTCCTCAGTTTTATATGTATACATATATAGATTAAAATAACAGATTAAAGTTTAAGCAAAGAATCGTTGCTTTCACCCTTAACGGGATCTTCTGAAACTAAACACATCAATCTGTGAACGCAGAAGTAAATATTTCGTAAAACGATGCAACCGAAGAAAGACAAGAAGACGATACTTTGGTTTGTGAAGACGTTCCCTGGTAATGAACGGATAATAGCGAACAAAATACGTCATCAATGTTCGTCAGAATGTCGTAATGCGGACAGCCAGGCATACAGACAGATATTATAAGAGCGCGACGGAGATCGATAACCGGTGCCTAACACCCCTTTAACAACAGAAATTGAAAAATAAAAGCTGCAGTTAATATCTTTAGACCGCAAGGAATATATAAATGCTAGTTTGAAGTCAATCGGAGTAGAAATGTGGATTTGTATAGACTTTGCAAAAATGAGAACACACAAACACAGACAACAACAATTTTATATATGGAGATAATATATATCATATATGTATCTACATTTTTAGTAATTATCTACGTATATTTACATATTTATACAAACTTATACATATATATATATTTGTGTGTGTATTTGTGTGTGTGTGTGTGTGTGTGTGTGTGTGTGTGTGTGTGTGTGTGTGTGTGTGTGTGTGTGTGTGTGTGTGTGTGTGTGTGTGTGTGTGTGCGTGTGTTTGTGCGCGCACGTGTGTGTGTATTTCTGCATTAACTGTACTTGTGTAAAAGCGTTGTTAGAGAATTCCAAACACATTTTCTCTCTAGATAGGATATATAATATTGATTTCTTGTTCATGCGTTACTATATATCTTCTGGAGGTACTTTAGTGTACTCAAAGGAATATCTGTATTAACGTATATGCTTGTGTCCATCGGTTCATTTATTTTCTTAAAAGTTTTTAAATGTTCGTAGACATATATGTATTTAGAAATACTTGTCCATGTATATATGTCTGCTGTTTAATGTTATTTTACGCAGGTGCTGTTTCTTTGCGTTGCTAGTCGGTGTGTCCCACTATTCACGTATGTTCAGGCGAAACTTTGGGAAACTAGCAAGCCAGCGTTAAAAATTAAGTTCAGTACGGACGGATATCACATGTTGAGTTTGTTCAAACTCGAATTTCAATACAAATACATGCTATCTTTGAATAGCAGCGAAATCATTGTCCTTCGAGATATATTCACACATACACACACACAGATTCACACATTCACACACACGCACATACACATACATATTTATATATATACATACAAACACACACACATACACATACATATTTATATATATACATACACATACACACACACACACATACACACACACACACACACACACACACACACATTATATATATATATATATATATATATATATATATATATATATATATATATATATAGAGAGAGAGAGAGAGAGAGAGAGAGAGAGAGAGAGAGAGAGAGAGAGAGAGAGAGAATTCACAAGAATCAAAGCTATGTTCAAAGCATTTATTAACTTACAATTGTTTCATCCAAACCTAGGCTTGGTGTCTTCGGAGCATGTTTCAATGTTTGTACACATGATTGACCTCCTTTCCAACGCAAGAGACATACAGATACTACATATGTATATTGATGTACAGTGGAGTGACATATATTATATTATATTACTTCCGTATAGCAATTCAAATTCAATGTCAAGATCAATATCAAAATTAAAACAAAATTAAAATTAAATTAAATTATTTTAGCTTATTGCGGCTCAGTGTTCTTTAATCCAATTTTATAGGGTAGGTTGTTTCCGTTGCGAGAATTTACATCGGTTTATTTTCCGGAAGTATGTGTGTAATTAAGGGTGGTTAATGCGTAAGGGGAGGTAACTAGCTGATTTCCATAACTAAATTCATTGTTCTAACATACATTATAAGGTGTCTCAATTGAGTCCCTTCTATAGACGGTTATATATATCAAGTTTCCAATTTTAAACACAGTCTACTCTATCATGATGTACTAAAGGTATTTATATTAGGATGATTACTCCCTATCATAGAGTGCTACAACTGGATATTCCATACAAAGAGCCACATCTTTATATCAAAGTTCCTTGCAAATGTAGTCTACTCACAGAACATGTCAGGGGACCTATTAGTATTATGTCTACATAACCCCTGGTAAGTTCTGTAGCAGCGTATGGCTGTTTGCATGGCAAAGCCAAATACATCTCTATGGCAGACAAAACCATCCCTCATTTACAATGACATTAATCTATCCCTCAAGTTGTACCTGCATATATAACTCACTTCCCATTCATACATAGTTCATTGCACTCAACATATAGGTTATACAGATCTCTTATGTTAATAAATTAATCTTATATATATCCAATGTTATCACTCCATACATACATTTGCATAAATAATACATTGTCAAATTTGGTGTTTAAAGCTTATATAGACTGCATTGTATAATTATAAGTGATACCCCACGGACACCCACCCCTAGTATAACCACCCCCCAACTACTATATAATTATAAGCAGTTGAAAGTAATTACCCCAAAAGTAGGTGCTCATGGGGATATTTCTAGTGTATAAAGTTATAGACAGATGGAATGATTTGTGTTGAGATAGGGTGGATCAGAGAGTGTGGAGTTGTGGTGTAACGTGTGCCCTTGAGGTGTAGTGTTAGAAGTGGTGATGGGTTCAAGTCTGACATTGTTATATATTGGGTTTAAAGTTTTGGAAGGAGTGTCGGAAGCGGTGCTGGCACGACGCAAACACTTCCGATTTTTTTTATTAAGGAGGTTATGGTTTGAGAAGATTATAGTATGGGTCTCTAGTAGACAGAGGTTGCAGAATTTATTAGGTGGTTTTTACGATGCCGCTTTACCTATCACTTCCCATTTAAGTGTATAAGATCTATTTTTAGTTTTTAGATAGAGTATGTAGCTAGATAGTGAAGTGGAGTTGGCTAGACTGTGTTTTTTGAAAGAATGGAGGTGTTAATTGTATCTGGTTTTGAAGCAGTTCGAAGTAGAGCCTATATAGGTTTCAGAGGAGTTGCTAGTTATGACGGTGCATGAGTATATGATGTCCTTGATTAAGCAGTTTTTATCTAAATGGCAGGTTCTATTAGATCTACAGTTACAATTATTTTGGATGTTAACCTGCCGGTTATGTTGTGTAGAAGTCCGGTTGCTAGTTATTGCATTATGGCTATGAGGGTTGTCGCTCCCAGTGTTATTCCTTACACTAGTGCTATTACTATTATTATTATTGATATCAGGGTTTGTAGATATAGCGTTGTTTAGAAGGTTTACCTCCTGCCGTGTTTTAGTTTGTTGGAAGTAAGTATTAATGTTTCTTTTATTGCTACTAGCTATGTGGTATGCTATGTTAGGCGTGTTAGAGTAGGAGATTTTAATTGTGTTTTTGTTTATAAGACTACGGTACTTGTGGCCAGATGGGAAGTTTTTACCCAGGAGTGAGAATAAAGCCTTAGGTAGGTTGATAGAGACGTTTAGATTGAAAGGTGGGTTGAAAAATGTATTATTTCTTCTTCTATTTTTGTTTTTTATGTCTGGTGCGATGCTTCCATTTATGGTATTTTGGTGACTTCTGTGGTGTGGGTTACGTTTGTTGTCACCCTTCGTACTAGTGTGTGTGTGGTTATTACTCTTATTACTATTTTTTCTCATGGACATATTGTGCGATATAATGTTGTAACTATGTGTTCTTGTAGGTAGGAACTCGATCTCATTAGTATGGCCTGATCTAGCTAATGCCTGATTATAATATTGAGTTTTTGCTAAATATGTTTTCGTCATAAGATAGATTAGAGATTCTATTGGATATTCCCTTAGAGATAGAGTTTAATATTGATCTAGGGTGGTTAGACTTGGTATCTACGTAAATCAGTTTTTCGTTAGGTTTATGGAATGGTGTATATATCCTAGAGTCTAGGTAGAGGGTGGCATCTAGGAAGTTAACGTTTTTAGTGTTTTTGTCTATGGTGATAGTTAGGTTATAGTTTTTGAAAGTCTTGTGCAATAGTTTTCTAGTTCTTTCTATATTAAATTTTGTATAGTCTATAAGGAGAAGTGCATCATCGCGGTACAAACCACCGTTGAGGTATGGAAGGTCCTTATGGATTTCGTTTAGTAAATATAGGCCCACCAAATCAGTGACCTGCGCCGAGTCACTAGATCCCATGGTTATGTCAAAGTTGTTTTGCGTATCCTTGCGGATCCATAACTGGTCTTCAAAAGTGATTACGGTTTTACGGGCCGCAAGTATGACATCAATCTGGGGTCTAGTCAGGTCACTATTGTTCATGGCCATAATTAGTGCCTTATTTAATAGGATAGGAGAAATAGAGCTGTAGTATGAATTGATATCAAATTGAATAAATTTTTTATCTTTGTTTACCTTGATATCCTTGAACCATTCAATAACTTCACCTGTATTTCCCTATTGTTTAAGGTATATTTTGTGTTTAATCTGTGGGATGATTTTATCTAAAATGTTCTTACTGATAATGCCAATATCTGACTTGGAAGGGCAGATTAGTCTAATCGAGGGGTTGCTAATGAATTCCTCCTTATGGTCTTTCAGAGAGAATCTAGGGGGGTTTGGGGTGTATGGTTGTGTATGTCTCTGAAGTCCTAGTTTGGACACTATACTACGGCCTTCTATATTAATTTCTTCTAAGTTTTTCATAGTAGTTTTCTTGTAGCTCTTATGTAGTTCATTATATATAAACTTTCTATATGTATTATAACCTAGGCTGTATATGTTATTAGTTTTGTCCGCATGTACAATAATTTTACTACTTGTTTTGAATTCATTAATAGAGGTGTTAAGTTTGTTTAAGAAGGTGTTGTTTTTATTGCGATGTTCTTAACTAGTTTTATTAGATCATTTTCAAGGGAGTTTAGAAGTGTGTTGTGAGGGGGGTTTCTAAAAGTTTTAAAGCCGAAGGAGTCGAATTTGTTAGTATTATCAACTTTGTTAGATTTGCTCTTATCATAATGGAATGTCCTCCATCTCACCCTATTGATAAAGGAGTTGACACTGTTGATCAATAATTTCTCATATGTATTCTTGGATGGTATTGGTATGTTCTTGGCTGATATAGGGAGTTGGTCTTTGATCAGCATACTGGTAATTTATTGTATGTTAGCTCAACAGTATGGAGCAGTTAATAATATTAAGGATACTATTTATGGTTATGTATATACTAAAACTTTTTATAGTTATATATATTTTCAACCCTAAACAGTGAAGGTCAGTAATTAATTGCTACCTTATTATCAGTAAGATAAATAGCTCAATGTAATAACATCAGTTGTTCTACAGAGCAGTTATATAGAATTCACAAGAATCAAAGCTATGTTCAAAGCATTTATTAACTTACAATTGTTTCATCCAAACCTAGGCTTGGTGTCTTCGGAGCATGTTTCAATGTTTGTACACATGATTGACCTCCTTTCCAACGCAAGAGACATACAGATACATATGTATATATTGATGTACAGTGAAGTGACATATATTATATTATATTACTTCCGTATAGCAATTCAAATTCAATGTCAAAATCAATATCAAAGTTAAAACAAAATTAAAATTAAAACAAAATTAAAATACATTCGGCAGTTAACATAGATAATGCAAGAGGATAGTTTGTTAGTCAGATGTAGTAGTTATTGTATGCGTTAGTTATGTGTGTCTCATTTATATATGATTATTGTGTGGCAGGGTGTTACATGTAATACAAGCACTTTTCGTGGGTAAGTAAGAGTATTATGGAGGTTGCAGTGGTAAGGTATTTTTTGTATATGATAAAAAAGTATGTGCGCAGAAAAATAGAAATAGAAAGGAGAAGCAAAAGAGAGTTATGGTTTTCGTATCCACCACCATTTTCACATTCAGGTAATGTAATAAATAGTTTATAAATCCATCACATAATTAACGCTGATTCTGTATTGGATGTTTGATGCATTAAATTAAATTATTTTAGCTTATTGCGGCTCAGTGTTATTTAATCCAATTTTATAGGGTAGGTTGTTTCCGTTGCGAGAATTTACATCGGTTTATTATCTGGAAGTATGTGTGTAATTAAGGGTGGTTAATGCGTAAGGGGAGGTAACTAGCTGATTTCCATAACTAAATTATTGTTCTAACATACATTATAAGGTGTCTCAATTGAGTCCCTTCTATAGACGGTTATATATATCAAGTTTCCAATTTTAAACACAGTCTACTCTATCATGATGTACTAAAGGTATTTATATTAGGATTATTACTCCCTATCATAGAGTACTACAACTGGATATTCCATACAAAGAGCCACATCTTTATATCAAAGTTCCTTGCAAATGTAGTCTACTCACAGAACATGTCAGAGGACCTATTAGTATTATGTCTACATAACCCCTGGTAAGTTCTGGAGCAGCGTATGGCTGTCTGCATGGCAAAGCCAAATACATCTCTATGGCAGACAAAACCATCCCTCATTTACAATGTCATTAATCTATCCCTCAAGTTGTACCTGCATATATAATTCACTTCCCATTCATACATAGTTCATTGCACTCAACATATAGGTTATACAGATCTCTTATGTTAATAAATTAATCTTATATATATCCAATGTTATCACTCCATACATACATTTGCATAAATAATACATTGTCGAATCTGGTGTTTAAAGCTTATATAGACTTTATTGTATAATTATAAGTGATACCCCACGAACACCCACCCCTAGTATAACCACCCCCAACTACTATATAATTATAAGCAGTTGAAAGTAATTACCCCAAAAGTAGGTGCTCATGGGGATATTTCAAGGGTATAAAGTTATAGACAGATGGAATGATTTGTGTTGAGATAGGGTGGATTAGATAGTGTGGAGTTGTGGTGTAAGGTAGCCCTTGAGGTGTAATCCTATATATATCCAATGTTATCACTCCATACATACAAATACATTTGCATAAATAATTCATTGTCGAATCAGGTGTTTAAAGCTTACATAGACTGTATTGTATAATTATAAGTGGGGTATCACATAACATCATCTAATGTAGCTACCAACATCCCTAAACGCTTCTTCTCCATCCTATCTAAACACCACCACCACCACCCCCAACCATAGATATTACAAGCTCTTTAATAAAAACAATATTAAAATCTCCTTCTCCACTACACCGAACCTAGCTAGCCACATCGCATTTAGCAACTTTCATAAAGTAAAAATATATAACTCCCCCCCTCCCTGCGACACCCCCCCCATAAGTACTCCACGTAGCCGTACCAATACTCATCGTAAAAACAGAACACCCCCCCCCCCTCCAATACCACTAGTACACACCAGCCGCATAGTTTAAACAACCCTACTCCTACTAATCGCAACCGTAAATGCAGCTGCCGTAACCCCACTGCGTGCCCGCTTAACGGCCAGTGGCTTACGTCCAATATCGTATATAGGTGCAGGGTTAGAACGGCCTCATCCACTAGCTCTTATATTGGCTCTACATCAAACCCCTTTAAGGTTCGCTATAATGTGCACTCATTTTCCTTCCGTGACCCTAGCAATAGATGCTCAACTTCTCTAACTAGGCTCATTAAAAACCTTAGACTAGCCAACATTGAACATTCAATAGCTTGGGATATCTTAGCTAGATCTCCTGCATTTAATGGGAGAAAACACTCTTGCGATATCTGTCTTACCGAGGCCTATCACATAACTTTGTCAAGGCCATCCCCCGTCAATGACAGGAACGAGTTGGTCATCAACTTCCACCACCGCAGAGCGAGTTCCTTCGCCAACAGAATATTCGACCCAGCTTAGCCTAATCTTTAGTCATGCCCCTCCCTAAAACTAACAAATTAATGACATCATTAGTCCACCACATAAGCTTCCATATAAGTTGCTTCCCTTGCATTATCTTAGCTACAAATCCCACTGCAACTATACCTATAAGCTACCTCCCTACCCTACCTTGGTTACCGCTCCTAGTGGGATTCTTGGCTCTCCAAGGAGTTACCTCCCTAGAAACCCATCTCTATACAATAAGATAGTTTTCCTACAAGAAGCCATTTTGGTATGTGATGGGCAGCAGTGTTTACCTTCAGCCTCGACAGACATCTAATGTTTATTTATACCATTCACATGAAATTCTCCAGTGCCAAGGTGCCCCATCTAGGGAGTTGCTAATCTGAGGATTCTTTACGGACACGTAACCCCCCCCCCCCCCATTTTATTTTTATTTCATTTTTATTATTATTTCTGCTTTATCTAGTTATCTTTCCCCAAGTTCCGAAGATCTGCTCCATAATATTATTCTATGTTACTTATATTTCTCTGCACCAAATCAATAACTTTCTTACCATCGATTGACCCAGAAACATTATATGGAGAAACAATTGTAAACTGACATTACTATCCCCTTTCGATATTAAACTGCACTTAATGTTGATACTCTGTGACTAATATATTCCATGTGAATTTGTGGTCTTGATTTGCTTAACTACTGAATATATATATATATTAACAAATGGAAACTATATTTATAAAAGCATATTTATTTCATTATACATATTTCAAGGGCCACCAAAGCAAACTATGGTGGGCTTTCATCAGATAAAATATAATATAGGTTAGTTTTATAAATAAATATTGACATACCCTTAAAAAATGCAACCATTCTGGTTGGAATCTCCTGGATATATATATATATATATATATTACCATAACAGAAATACGATGAGCTTATGATTACGGAGTCGGCCCCGAATCATACAGTTCGAACTTTGAGCTGATCAATCGGGGACGCGCGTCACACCTCACTAAATGTAATGAAAAGTTAACACCTCGTCGATATTATTATTATTATTATATATATATATATATATATATATATATATATAACGAAGGAAGTGTGGTAGGGAACCAGGTGGACCATAACGCACCAGAGTACTCGATACTTTGGGTGGGTAGTAGAGTTGGTAATAGGAAAAGGGTCAGGACCCTGGCCGCAGAGCTCAAGCTGTTTCGACGGCTATTTCTGGACTAAATTAAATTTTTAGCGTATAGTTGATAGAGCCGAACTCTTCAAGGGGTAATTCCATATATGGACATGCGATTGTCAGGCATTTCTGAATGTTGAAGCTATCATAAAGGAGTGGTCGAAGTTCTTTTTAAACACAGTTAAATCTTTAGGGGTGGGTGGCTGAACTTGCATGTAGAACAAAGAGGGAGTGGGTGAAGCCGGTCAAGCGTTAAAAGTAAATTCTATACAGCTATTTCTAAAGAGTGTGGATAAGGTAGGCTGGCTATAAAGCAAGCGAAAAGTGCCCCCTCAACAACAGATGCCGAGAACGTAACGTGATCTACCAATGCAACGTGAGGACGGAAAACTCCAACAAAGCCTATATAGGATTAACCGCTTGTGACTTTAAGACCCGGCTCTACCAACGTTCAGAAACCCGACCCGGTGACATGCCACTACACTTTCGGGCCACATGTGGGACCTCCAAGATAATAACATCATATACCATCTTAGTTGGAGCTTACTTTCCAGGGCTAACTCCTACACCGGGAGGACGCCATCCGTGTAACTTATGCTCGGAGGAAATGATACAAATATTGTTTACGGAGGACCAACTCCTAAACAAAAAAGACGAACTTGTAACCGCATGTAAACACGGATTGCGTAGGACTAACCTCACCTTGAAACCCCCTCACGACCCGGATGGGTAGACAATGGCTGTAATATCTTTCTTTTCCCCACTTGCCGAACAAGACAGGAGAAACCCTAGCATACATAGGTAGATGTAATACTTTTCTTTTTTTCATTTTATCTCTTCTTCTCACTTCCCTCCACTCCCTCTCCTCTTCCTTTTCCTTTCTCCTCTTTCGCTTACCCTGAGGCAGCCCATCGTATTTTTGTAGCCTCAGTATACCCCTATCCCCGTGAAATCTATATAGCATTGGCTGAAAACAGAACGTCAGTTAAAATTATAGCAGCTGTTTCCCTTTTCAGGGAGGTGCATCGTTATTGATATTTTTCCGTTATGAGATGAAGCCCTGGGGTACTGAATTAGATGTATTTTATTAATCCCGGCTTTCCTGTTTTAGACTCTAGTTCCTTAATTTTATAATTTCCCATCTTTCAGAATCCTGTATAATTCTATTTTCGCTTGCTTTTTAGCCAGTCTACTTAATCCATACTCTTTAGAAATAGGTGTATAGAATTTACTTTTAACGCTTTACCGGATTCACCCACTCCCTCTTTGTTCTACAGGCAAGTTCAACCACTCACACCACCTACCTCCCGCCATGACAGATTTAACTGTTTATAAAGAACTTCGACCACTCCCTTTTGATAACTACAACCTTCAGAAATGCCTGACGATCCCATGCCCATATATGGAATTACCCCTTGAAGAGTTCAGCTATATCAACACCACGCTAAAAATTTAATTTAGTCCAGAAATAGCCGTCGAAACGGCTTGAGCTCTGCCGTCGGGGTCCTGACTATTTTCATATATATATATATATATATATATATATATATATATATATATATATATATATATATAGTTTTAATATAGATGAGATTCTGTTATACTCTGCTATGTATTGAGTACCTTACTTACTGTGGTTACCTCCGATTCAACCCGGAATAACGTATATATATATATATATATATATATATACGTTGTATGTAATGGACAATATGAATACTTTTAGTAATAAAAAGACTAATAACACGAATACTGACACCAACAATACCATCAAACAACAATGACGAGGCTGGTGGTGACTATGATAATGATGGTGCTGCCAATTTCATTAATAAAAAATATAAGTTATGTAAACATTAATAACGAATATTTTTCTGTAAACGTTTCAAATAGGAAATATCAATTCCTCTAACTTTTGTTCAAGATCGAAGTTGTGCTTTTCTCATCTCCATTTCAGCCGCCTCCCAGTCTAAACTTTATATATCTTTTTTTTTAACCATAAATATCTAATGCTCAAATATCAAACATTGCTCCATCAATTTTGTGTAACGCTAAACCAACTGGAAAAAAATGTACTTGCACTTATTTACTCATAACAAACTGATAACACATCAGAATTTTCTTCCTCTATTTTTCATGCCACATCATGTCTAACGGTCGATAACTGCGATAAACAATTATGACATGTATGTGTGTATTCGTGTGTGTATGGTGGATTGGCAATATCGGTAGAGGGTCGGACGCCATGCTTTGATGCACAGAGTTACGGCCCTTTCCATTCTGAGTTCAAATCCCGCCGAGGTTAACTTTGCCTTTCATCCTTACGGGGTCGATAAAATAAAGTACCATTAATGTACTGAGTAATTGCTGGCCTTGCGCCAAAAGTAGAAACAATTATTGTTCTTCATACACAATGCCTTGTTAGAAAAGCATCATAAAAATTTCTTTTTCGTGGTCCACCGCATAGAGGTGAGGATGGCTTCGTCCCCATCAGTGCTGTACTTATTTGTTTTCTTATTTTAAATACACATACGTACAGATTTTCTTAAATATTTTGTAATATTTACGGTAATGGACGTGAAATTCCACGCATTTGTGTGCGCATGCCTTAATTCTAAATTATCTTTTCACAGGTGTAGATATAAAGCCTATATTTCATTCATCATAATGTTAATTTGTTTTCTTTATCTTAAGGATTGTGCATCTGTAATCAATTATTCCTTGTTGGATGTTAAAACATCTATGTTAGTTCTATCATTCAAAATGAACATTACTCGTTTTATTGAAGTAGATCAATGTGTCATAAAGTAGATTTTGCGAGATACAGTGCAATATAATACATTTATGAAGAATTTGTATTATTTTACAGGAAAATGTTCTCTCCTTAAAATGTTCTCTTATTAAAATTAGGATTGTGGGAATTGACGGTAAAATGTATGTTTCTTCCCCGATTAAGGAAAATCAGATCAGAGTTCCCCAATAAAATATATTTACAGTCTTTTGTGTCAGAGACAATGTTGTAGATATTTGAAATGAAAAGACATCATTTATTTATGGATAAAAATAATAGTAACTGGTTAAGAAATCATTATTGCTTTAGTGCATATTATATTGTGTTGGGAGAGATATTCTCGAAATATAGTTTGTTATATGAGACTGACCAGTCACTGTCGGAAATTGTGCATTCAATTCCCTCAACAAAAATATCCTCTAATTATGTATTGAGTTCTCCTTCTTAGAAATGTAGCCATTACTATTATATATATATATGTGTGTGTGTGTGTGTGTGTGAGATTATAAACACATGTTTTCATGTTTTTTCTTTCCCTATTTCCTAAAGAGTCCTTTGAAACTCATGTGGAAGAGGAAATTTCCGAAATCCATAATTAGCAGGATGTGACGTGTAGCTGGTTGTTTTATTGCCTTTTTTATTGTAAGCCAATCTAATTTATGAAGACATCAACGCCATAATATCACTGGGATTTTAAATTTTTTAGTTAAATACAAGCCGCCCAAACACAACACTCTTTCGGGTGCTCACCACGTGTTTATGATACCAAGAAATTGCTGCACACTGCAGCGCATACCATAAAACAAAGATGGATTTGAAAATACTAACGAACAATTCATCAATATAATACCGAATTACCCACAAATGTATAAGATTTAAATGGAAGCGGTACTCATAACATACTGATTCTATAATAGACACGAAGGCGCAAACAATATGTGCACATCATATACAAAAAGATAATAGTAAATACATGGTTGATAACAAATAATTCTAACGATAAAACATCAAAACAGTTATCCATCGTTAGCCCAATACATCCGGTACTCACACTAAGGATTAACGACACAATTCCTCCTTCACAAAACATCAAACTTGTGAATG
>OZ024741.1:109217601-109305411 GCA_964016885.1 Eledone cirrhosa
TCTACTTAATGGAACACCTATACTATCCCTTAGCAGTCCTCAAACAGACAGTCTGTGTACCTTGTAAACTTACCAATACTGCAACTTTAATAACACACTATATTTGCATCTCTTCTTAGCTAGTTACAGCACAAATTTAAACATAGAATGATAAATGCTGATAGCTCTAAATACAACTTACTAAGACTTACTGTTACATACACACACGAACGAACACACACACACACACACACGAACACACACACAAACACACACTCACATGTATGTACAAACACATATATACACACATACAAACACATGATATGCTCCAAATGAATTTGTGCAAATTGTAAAACAAGATCGAAATCAGTGCATATCGATCTAAACCCATATATATATATATATATATATATATATATATATATATATATATATATATATATATATATATATGTGTGTGTGTGTGTGTGAGTGTGTGTGTGTGTGTGTTGGGTTCTTGCTCACATTAATTTCTATATTTTCATTTATATTTATACTCGGAATTTTTCCTCGAGTGCTTAAAATTATTTGTGACTAATTCCGGTCTTTTTAAAAAAATAACCGCAATAATATTGCTATTTTGCTGAACTCCTTACATTTTGTAGTTTTTGCGGAATGTTTTTGACTGCTGTTTCTTGTAAATAGACATTCGTCTCATTCTGACGTCACCAGCCATGTCTCTCCATGTGTGTTTATTTTCATAATTCCGCACGAGGTGAACTAGCCTGCTTTTAAATTCCCTTTTTGGCATATTTTGGCAGTGGTTTTTTGGTTATCGTGTAGAGCTCTACTGAGGAACGATTCGTACCGTGACTAATACCACTGAAAAGTTTCGTGAAATAGTCTTTTTAAGACTATATAGAGCATTTGTAGTTTTTTCCAAATTGAAGGATGAGTATTTAAACTTTATTTTATTCTGAGTTAAGACTCTATTGGTTTTTTCCCTGTATTTCACAAAATCTGTGGATAAAATCTCTGTCTTGATTTTTTTTTAATTGAGTGTGAATTATTTTCCCATATCTTACGTTAATTATTTTCAATTTTGACGTTATAGTCACTTATATATTATGAAATACTGTTGGCTTCTTGCTCACATTAATTTCTATATTTTCATTTATATATATATATATATATATATGTATATATATATATATATATACAGACAGAGAGAAAGAGAAAGAAAGAGAGAGAGAGAGAAAGAAAGGAAGAGAGAGAGGTGTGGGGGGGGGGGAGATAAATAGATATCTTTCTTTATTTGCCACAGGGGCGTACAAAAATGGCACATTACAGGACGTGACGGCGGGGTTTTTACATAAAAATAACTTTAACATTAATAAATAACAATAAACTATATATAATAAAATAACAATTGAAATCCCCAATAGGGGGGAACGTTACTGCAGGGTTGTTTTACACCCCCGTGGATAGAACAACCCTCAACACCAGGAACACGTTTTGTAGGTGTTCCTGTCTTCCCTCTGTTTATCTTCCTCAACCTTCAGGTTTATATACAGAGAAGGCCCATTCACTCGGGCCATTTTTGCCATATTCACCCACCTTTCAGCGAATTTACTGGGGTGTAGCACCTCTGTCTCCACTCTCACCTTCCTTCTGAAGTGGTACTTAAAGAAGGGGATAAGTTGTTGCCCGGAGAGAAAGGTGTTTGACCTCAGTCCTTTTAACCTCGTCCACCATATTACCTTTTTCGCCATAGCCACCAGACAGAGGAAAACCGCCTCTCCTTCGTTCTTAAATGAAGGCAGCGGGGTGATCCTCACAATGTACTCGGCTGACAACTGGATGCGTCCCACACGTGACAGAAGCTGTTCGTCATAATTCCACAGGTCGGTCACCCCTGGGCACTGAACAATTGCGTTCAGAACAGTTTCGATCTCCTGCTCGCGTCTTGGACAGCTCCTTTTGGCAGAATCTCTGCCAGGGCGTCCGTGCCTGTAGATTTTGTCTCGAACTGGTAGAGCTCCTCGCTAGCACTGCCAGGCCAGAGACCTCTCGAAGTTATCCATAGGCCCTGGACGGAAAGTCCTCCCGAACAGACTGGTCAGTTCGTCCTCCTTGATGCCGAGAGTTTCCCCGAGAACATCGTCGCACTTATCCTCCACTAATCCCCTATAGAATATCGAAGTAGAGTCTCCGCTGATTGCCGTTTCCGCTTGGTAGAGGGCTGTGAGCGTCTGTAGGCACTCGAGGTGCCAGGCACCCATTTTCGGTCTTCGCTTGACCCAGGACTGCAGCTCTGTTAGTGAGACGAGTTGTGGAAGAGCTTGTCTCACAAACGACAGCCACACCGGTTCACCGGTCAGGAATACCTGGAGATGGCGTAGCCTCAGCGCATGTTTGCGCATCATCAGCCACGGCATGCCCAGCCCTCCGTTAGAAGGGTGTTGACACCAATGGAGCCTGTTTCTTCCAGAGGAACTTGAAGAGTAGGCGTTCCATTTTGGTAAGTTATTCGCGGGGGCAAAGCACGACCGTCAAGCGGTAGTAGATGACGGACGCTAGGTAAGTGTTCGCCACCTCCGCTCGACCTTTCAATGAGAGTTTGCACTCAGCCCACTTCTGGGTGAGTGCAAACACCTTCCCCGTGACCACGTTCCAGTTCTTGTCCACCTGGAAGTCTGGACCGAACCAGACCCCGAGCAATTTCACCGGTCCTTCCGTACAGCGTCCAACGACACTGTCGGAAGGCATGGGTTTGCCTCTCCATGTGCCGAGTTGCAAACCGACATACTTGTTTGGGTTTAGTCTTGCTCCTGTCAACGTTTCGTATTCCTGTAATAGGTTGCCGATTACCCTGATTTCCGAGGTTTTCGACACCATTACGGTTATGTCGTCGGCATAGGCTGAGGCTGCTTTCCGCAGTCCTGGTTCGATCGGGATGCCCTGCAACAGCTCCAATTTCCGCAGTAACGGCTCGAGAGTCAGTACATACAGAATGGAGGAGAGAGGGCATCCCTGACGGATGGAACGCATGATTTGGAATGGCTCTGATAGGTAGCCATTCCCCTTGACTGCCGAGTAGATGCTGGTGTGCATGGCAGCGATCCAGCCTCTGAAGACGGGACCGAAGCCAGCCGCCTTGAGAACTGCTTCCAAGTATTGATGGTCGACCCTATCAAATGCCTTAGACTGATCTAAATTGATCAGAGCCCCACCAAAGCCAGGTTTACATCCTACCTTCTCTATGATGTATCGCATGAAGTGGAGGTTGTCGTGTATGGACCTGGTCGGGATTGCACACGTTTGGGCTCCCCCTACCAGCTTCTCGACGACAAACGCCAGCCTTGCTGCTAACACCTTGGCCAAAATCTTTAACTCTGTGTTGAGTTGAGTTATGGGCCTGAAATTGCTTATCTCATCCCCATTGTTCTCATCTTTCCTTATCAGCATTACTACGCCTCTGCCTATAGAACTGGGAACCCTCCCGTTCTGCTGCCAGTTGCAGTAGACCGCTTCGAGGACACCAGAGAACAAGTCTGGCATGCCTATGTAAAACTCATAGGGTAGACCATCTAAACCGGGTGATTTGCATTTCCCGCAGCGGCCTAAGGCATCTTCTATTTCTCCCGCTGTGATCGGCCTTTCGCAGCTCTCCGCATCCGTGCTCGAGAGTCACGGTACGCCGTTGAGGTAGGAGCTGAAGTCCATCACCTCGCTCGATGTACCGCTTTGCCCGAACAGTTGTGCAAAATGCTGCTGGATTCAAGTATAATGTGTCCATCTTTGTCTTGCAAAGACCGAATTGTGGATTTATTGCCATTCGGGCCCAGCTAACAGCTTTGGCTCCCTCGTTTCTTAGAGCACGTGTTCTACTTCTGACAATACAACCTTCGTATTTCACGTTGAAGAACTGGTCAAGTGCCGTTCTCGCCGCAGGTACGTCAGCTGTACTGCCATTCCTAAGTGCCTCTTCTATTTTAGCTACCAGTTCCTTTTCAGTTTTGTTTTTTCTAAAACTACTTCCTTGCTAAATGCTATTGATTCTATTCTAATTGCTCTCTTGAGAGAGCTCCACCACCTGATGTTGACGATCGCCCCCGTCAACTGGCACTTAACTAAGGTGCTAATCCATTTACTGCAGGATTTACGCGCCGGGAGCGACATGTTTAGCTTCTAGTATCAGGGTCCCTGTCTATGTGTTCTATCAAGGTTGACTACGCAGGTGACTAATTTGTGGTCTGAATAGACAACCATGTGCATTTGTGGACAGCTTAATGTTTCCTTATCATTCTGTCTAATTAAAAATCTATCTAAATACGATCTAGAAGACCCAGTGCGGTTTCTCCACGTCCATAGTGGTGCACTTGGGAAGTCTAGTCGATATCTATCAGCCAGTTGGAATTGGCTGATGAAATTTTTGAGGCTATTACACCCCTCTATTATCACAATCTCCTACATAGTCCCAACGTGCGTCTAAGATGCCATTCCAGTCCCCCGCTAACACTAAGGAGCTAGACATTCCCAGGAATGGCTCCAAACGCTTGAAGAACTCTGGTCGCGATGTACCAGTCTGAAAGCTCCACCTTAACTACCATTCACGTCCAGGACCACTAGGCTGCCCTCCGGGTTCAAGTGAATCGTCAGTATTTTGAGATCCAGGCTTTTTCGAAACAGAACAGCAACTCCTCTTCCACCTCCTGGCTGACAGAGAGATGCGTAGATCTCAAAATCATCGAACATGGGGGTTAGCTGCTTTTGTCGTGAATTCTGGACTCGGTGATGGCTATCACATCTATACAATGTGACCTGAGATCATTTAAAAGCTGGCCCTGTTTCCAGGGCATGCCCAGACCACGTACATTCAAACATCCAGCTTGTATAGTCGGCATGTTGGTGAAGAAGAGTTAAGGAGAGAAAAGGCAGGAACACTTACCTTTTCGTTTCCTGGGGGTCGGGTTGTTCGATCTCCAGGTCCAGATTGGTGGTGTTTGTTGAGGGAGGGAATCCTTTTAGCAGGACACGGTTAAGGGGCTTTTGGCAAGGGGGCCCACATTATGTGGGAAGTTCTCTTTTAAAGTTTCATACTGTAGGGTTGTTACCCTGATAAATTTGAGGTTTGGGGGTGGGTCGTTGGTGGGGAAAGTTTTCCCTTCCGTTTGTATTGTGGGGTCCTTTCGGATAGTTTCCACCAGTTCTTTGTTTCTTGTTTTTATGTATGTGTAGTGTTTTGTTTTTTATGTGTACTTTTTCTGTTTGTAGTTTTCTTTTTGTGGCTGGGGTTTGTGATTGTGGTGGTGTGGGTGTTTGTTTTGTTGGTGAAGTGTTTGGTTGTGTTGGTAGTGATAGTGTTGTTGGTGTGTTTGTCGTTTGTGGCGGTGTGTTTATGGTGGGGTTGGGTGTGCGCGTGTTTTCTGTAGATCTTTTTGTGTCTTTTTTGTTTTTTTGATTTTTGGGGTTCCTCTTCATTCTGACTTGGAGATGTAGAGGTTCCCGTATCTGAGACTTCTGAATCAGGGGTAGATGGGAGGGGTATGTTGTGTGGTGGAGTGTTTGTGCAGGTGTTTGTGGAAGTATTTGACAGGGGGGAAGAGACAATGGAGGGTTTTTCAATGGGATTTTGTGTGTGTGGCTCTCTCTGGTCTGTGGTGGTGTGGGAGTGGATGTTGCTGGTGTTTGTGTTGTGTTTGGTTTGGAGTGTTGATGTTGGGGTTTTGGTGTTGGTAATAACACCTTGTTTGTCCTCGATTTGTTTAAGAGAGGGCAAAAGGCCTTTAAGTGTGTGATTTTCCCACACTTATGGCACTGAGGTCTTTTCCCCTCCACTAAAATGGAGATGACATCTTCCTCAAGAACGATCCGGTCTGGTATTTTATCAACTCTCTCTGGCCTCATTTGTACCAGAACCTCGATGCAGGTTCCAAACCAGTTATGCCGGTCTGTCCTGTCTACATATAGGAGGGTGTCCTCATCCTTCTTCAGGATGCAGCGTAGGATCCACCATATGTTGACCTCTGCTGTGATCCTGGTTATTTTTATTTTGTAGGAACTTCTTCCCATGTATGTGGGGAAGAAGATGTGTTGATCCGTTTTTATTGGGTGAACCGAGTGTTTTTGTGCCAGAGTTTCGCTCTTAAAGAGCACTGACACACTTCCATACTGTTTACCTCTTTGGAGGTATGACACGTCTGGCTTGATACCTTTTAGTGCAGCTTCGATAGTGCTTGTTGGGAGCGTTATGGGTTTTTTGGTAGTGATGTCAACTGTTCTATAAATTAGCTTCTTTTTCTGTGTCATTTCTCTTACTTGTGGGGGTATGTGTATGTGTGGGGTGTCAAACGTCACATAGTTGGAAGCTTCTTCCAAATATTGGGACTTTTGGGAAATATAAATGGAGTAGTATTTAAAATCCTGTTGCTTAGCAACTGTTGCTGCAAAGGAAATTTTGTTATTGTTGTGTTGGTGGTGATGATGGTCTCATTCGTTGTGTTCCCACTGATTCCTTTTGTTGTGTTGTTGTTCTCATTTATTGTGTTGTTGTTGTTGGTTGTGGTGGTATTAGTGTTTGCTACACATATTTCCTTCTGTGTGTGGATACATGTGACGTTTGTGACGTCAGGCGTGTTCAGTTGCTTACAAACAGCTTGTTCCTCTTCGCGATATTATTGGCATTCCTTTGTCCATGTCTGCTACTACCTGCTGGTCAAGTAGACATGGCTTTCCCTTCCCATCTTCTTGTTTTGACAGAGAAGCAGGTGCCTTTGCTTCAGCCATTTTTTTTAATTTGAAGTGTTTTGCAAAAAAATTTTTTTCGAAAATATTTTGGATGTTTCTGCCCTGAGGGGCACGATATTTTGGGAGACTGACCAGATAAAAATTTGATCTGTCAGTCCCTCTACAAATTGGTATAAAAATAAAAGTTCACAATGACAAATTTCTAAAGAAATTTAAACAAAACTTACCGAGCAAGTTTAACACGTGTCCACCCCAGAGATAGATAGATAGAGAGAGAGAGAGAGAGAGAGAGAGAGAGAGAGAGAGAGAGAGAGAGAGAGAGAGAGATATTGTTATCAACCCGCCGTCGAAACGGCTAGAGCTCAGCCAACGGGCAGTAACTCATCACAATATAAACATATATATATATATATATATACATATATACGCGTGTATGTGTGTGTGCGCATGCCTGTGTGTATATATATACACATACATATACATATATATGCGTGTATGTGTATATATATATATACACAGACACATATATATATGTATGTATGTGTGTGTGCGTGTGAGTGTGCGCGCGCGTGTGTGTGTGTCTGAGTGCGTGTTAGTTTTTCAGATAAAAGCAATATCAACGAAACCACTTCGTATATATATTCTTGTTCTTTTGTTTGTTTGTTTGTTTGCTTTTTATATTTCGATTTCAAATCAGTTGCGTCTGCATCTTTTACAACACGAAATCTTGTGGCCAAATTGATTGACTACAAATTATTTTTGTCATAAATATTTTGCTGGCGTAGTTTGTCGTTGTGATGGGGAACAAAATAAAATTGGTTGTCGGCCATACAGGGTAGAGAACAATTTCTAGAGACTGTTCATATCAGAAGAAAAAGTGTATCCAGGATATAGTCTTTTGACGCTGGAACAAATGCAAAACGTGACGAACTGTCTATGGAGGTAATGAATAAGTTCATTTCACATGTACCTGCTGGTAGGTTTAGGTATATTACACACACGCATTTATATATATATATATATATATATATATATATATATATATATATATATATATATATATATATATATATGTATATATATATATATATATATATATATGCAAGAAAAACCACAAACCCTCCATCTCAATTCTACTTTTGAAAAGCACAAGAACTGCGAAACCGGTAAAGGACCCAAATAAATATTTTTAAAAAGACTCCAGTTGCATTTTCGATTTCACCTTTTTTCCTTAAACTTTCACTCGTGTAGGACATCTCGTTTTTTTTTTCGCTTTGTAAAAAAAACCTCATTTTCTAATATATATATATATATATATATATATATATATATATATATATATATATATAATCAAGGTTTAGCAAATAAGAAAAAGTTTCAAAATAAATTTTAAAAAATGAACTTTACTTACTATGGTTACCTTTACCGAATCGGTTTCGAGTCTCAAAAATAAACGGAGTCCATACGGCATCCGTTGCAAAGAAAAACTCTCGTCGGAAGGATCTTTTCACTCGGAGAATATAAAATTCCCGAGTTCAAATTACGAACTGGCGCTATTCAAAATTGTTCCCGAGATGAGAGTAAATGAAGTGGAAGCAGTTCTTTCAAGTGCCGTGTGTAAAGATAGAGGCAGAGGCAGGGTGGTCAGTCGGCTCCCGCTATAACTAGCAGCAGTCAGAACGACCAAATTTGTTATATATATATATATATGTAGATAAATCTACCAAAATATACGGTACTGTCCAATCGATAATATACGGTAGTGTCCAATCCATAATTTATATATATATATATAAGGTATCTATTTTTGAAGTTCTAGTTAAACTTTATTCAGTTACCTACCTAGCTATGTGTGCTTACACACTTTTACAAATTATCCCCTGTGATTGTTTCATATGTCTATTTATATGTCAATCAATTTCTAGTTGATATATATATATATAATTTTATATATATATATTGTTATATTTCTTTCTATTATTTTTTATTATCTCCTACTCTCATTTGACTTACCTATTCTATAACTTCCCTCCTCCATTTTCTCCTGAACAATTTTTCGACTTTTCATACACTATCCTTAGAATCTGCTGTATAGATTTCACTTTCAACGCTTGACCGGCTCCACTCACTCCCTCATTGTTCTACAGGCAAGTTCAGCCACCCCTACCTCCCACCAATTGCCATGGTAGACTTGTGTGTGTTTACAACAATTTTTTTACCAATCCTCTCGACAACTACAATCTTCCCATATAAGGAAGTGCCGCTTGACAAGTTCGGCTATTTATTTACCAGGCTAAAAATTCTAATTTACTCCAGAAATAGCCGTCGAAACGGCTTGAGCTCTGCCGTCGGGGTCATACTTTTTCCTATTACCCACTCTACTACCCTAAGTATTGAGTACTCTGGTGCGTTATGGTCCATCTGGTTCCTTACCACAATTCCTTCGTTATATATATATATATATATATATATATATATATATATATATATATATATATATATATATATATATATATATGTGTGTGTGTGTGTGTATATATGTATATATGTATGCATGTATGTAATATATTTGTGCGTATGTGTAATATGTAATACACACATATAGGTTTATTTACATATATGTCTATACATAATAGATATAACATATATATATTCACACACTAACATACATAGATGCATACATAAATTCATGTCTTCATACATACATACATAACATACATACATATATGTGCATGTGTTTGTGTATATGCGTGTGTATGTGTGTGCATGTGTGCGTATCTGTATATTTATTGATATATGTATGTGTTTAAGGCTATTGATTTAGGAGGAAGTCAATTCGTCAATAAGAATAGAAATAGATTTATGTCTACTAAATATTTCTATGCTGAAAGTATCTTTATTTGTTTTTCTCCATTATAAAATATGATAGCATGCAAGTGCAAATTTATCTGTGTGTGAGCGTATATATATATATATATATGTATATATATATGTATCTGTCTGTGTGTACGCCTGTATATATATATATATATATATATATATATATATATATATATAGAGAGAGAGAGAGAGAGAGAGAGAGAGAGAGAGAGAGAGAGAGAGAGAGAGAGAGAGAGGGTGGGGGGGAGATAATAGGAGTCATATATACTGCTTGTTTTATATATATATATATATATATATATATATATATCTTCGTGTATTATGTGCCACAATATATTTTGTATAGCATGAGAAATCATAAAATTAAAGGATGTATGCAGATGAGCTGATAGATGTAACTACATATGTATGCAAATTTCCAACTTGCACAAACACATTTATAATATTTACATATACCCGTAAAAGCACACAAGTAATTACCAGAAGATTACAAACTGCAACGTACCTATGTCTCTCTAAGTACATTTATAAGTAGGTATATGAAGCCAAACACACACAACAGACACTCCCGCCCACACCCATATCTATGTGTACATTGTACAAACCTCAGCAGTCGTTTGTGATTTAAAAAAAATATATTTCTAAAGCTAATTATAATATTTAAAAAGTGAAAAATTGTTTCATTTTCATTTGCAGTTTCGTTGAATATAAATGGAGGTTTGGCTTGATCGAACTCTCATAAGGCGAATATATAATATAATGCATTTTATTGGCATAACATATAAAAACAGGACAGTGGCGTACAGAGAAGTGGTGCAGAGGTGTAAGGAACTGGTCATGCATAACAAGGCAAACATGTAAGGGCATCAAATCAAAGCATCATACAATGTTGTCAATTCAATATGGCTTCTGAGTTCAGTATCCACTTAGATCTTTCAAGCTTCGATTTAAAATCTGCGCAATTTTTCGGCCTGGTCAAAAGACTGAGAAATATATTAATTTAAGTTTGATGCGTATGCTAAGACAAAACTTATGTTGCTGATTTTGTATTAATTTGATGCATTTCTGTTAAGTTTGATCAGCTTTTTACATATTTAAAATGTATTTCTTGCTCAGATTTTTCAGTATACTTGAATTTTAGGAGCATACAATCATGGAGTTGGCCTTGGGCATCATCAAACGTCTGCACGCCACGGAAACAGAAATAACTAAGCATGCAGTTTTCAGTGACTTAGATGTCAGTCTTTACTTCAGAATAAGAACAGCACTTGAATAAAACCTATTTCCTAATCAGCTGGTTCGTTCCTTCATAAACAGAAACAACAGCCACGAATGAATATAGAGAACCGAATAGTAAGATAGTGGGGCGGCTAACGATAAGTAAATTTAGTAAAATAACATAGGTTCGTGAGGAAAAGATATGAAGCCTGACATTTCCACTAAGGTGGCCCAAATCATTAGCATTTACATAAATACACACAAGGACACAATCACATACTTACATACAAACATGCTCACGCAAACATACGCACATACACTCACACGACACACACACACACACACACAAGGGCACATGCACAAAGACGCACACATACACAAACACACACTCACATACATGCACACACACGCACATAAACAAACACTCAAGCACACATATAACACACATAGCCAAGCAAACACTTCCCCAAACATCCACACAGGTATACACACACGTAACCAAGCACACAATCTCCCACCACACACAGCCAAACACACACTCCCCTCCAACACACACACACACAACAAAACACATATTCCTCACACATACATGTACACACAAGCACAATCACACAATCACATAAGTACACATACGGACTTGCAACACACAAACTTACATCTGGAACATTTAAATAACAAAACTATTAAAAAAAAACCAGGAACATGCCTGATAATTTCAAAAGTAAGGACTCAATGCCAAATACATACACAACAGGATATAGAGAAACAAGTAGAAATGAATGTCGTTATCAAACAATTACTGCTTTATTAATTGGAAACGATTCCACAAACGTGAAAAATCGATCTAGATACACGACATATGCCTTAAATCTCATGCTACATAATCACAATGTTTAACCTTGCTATTGTCCTTCATTTACAATTTAAAATATGATAATAACCAAAGGAGGGTTGAACTGAAATTACTCTACCAGTCCCTAGACGATATACTTGAAGAAGATGAAGAAATACCTAACATGAAACTAAAACAAACACTTCATGATCTACAAAACAATAATAATATTGTAATATGTAAAATTAACAAGAATAATGTATTTGTAATTAAAGATAAATACGAAAACATCGCTAGCATTAACAATCTATTCAACGAAAAAATCGCTACTCAATTAAAATCTAATCGGATAAAATTGATTTCTGCTGCCATTGCACGAATACAATCCACCCCCATACCTTCACAATTCTTCACCTGTTATCATCAACATTTTATCAACTTTAACCCGTTTTCGCATGTACTCCAAATACAAAAAAAGTTATCTAATCTTCTGCCTTATCGTAGAAAGTTATGAGAGATCACTAGTGTTTTGCTAGTAAATTGTAAAACTGGAAGAATTCTAGTAGTAGTCACGTAGTTTTTAGTACGTCAGAATAATTGTTATTTCTAAACATTTAAACATGGGTTATATTTCTAAATTAGCACTTTCTGTTTCTTTATTCTTTTTATTTGATATCATTTCCAAAAGAATAATGACTTAGAACAATTCTAATGCTGCGAAAATTTCTTCCTACACATCATTCAGTATTCCCTCTCAGTGGAACCCTTTTTGTATTTATATCTTGGATTTGTTTCGGTAGTCAGTCATCCGGTGGAAGTACCATTTCGTTGTTCAGAAAGGTTTCATTTAAATGCTTCAACAACCTCCAAGATATATAAGCCAATTATAGAGCGATAATTTACAAATTTGATTGCGAACATCAAAGCTGCGAATTTCATGAGTCTAGATATTTCTCTGGCCATTACTATACAATACAGTCTATATTTTTAGCAATTAACAATTCCAACACGATATATTACGCGAGCTAAAACAAAATTAAGTAGAAAAAATGATCAGCAGAAACATATAAGTTATGTGTGTGTGTGTGAAGAGAGAAGGAGAGAGGGAGAGATGCAAGTAAAATATGGGTGTAAATGAAGGGGTGCACGTGAAAGAGGGAGTGAATGATATAAAGAGAAATGTTATTGCGGGACTTAAGGAACTTGAACATTAATGTGATATTGGAAATGAGAAAGATAGATTGGGTGTAAATCATGGCAGAAAAAAGCTAAATTTTCGAATGAAATCTAAATTTAGAGAAAAGTTAACGAGGTATTAATAAAGAGAGAGAAAGAGAGAAAGAATGATTCTTAGAAGGAAATTCTAACAGAATTTTAAGTACTTTAAAACAAAGAATATAATATATATGTCAAGAAGTAAATATGAAAGAATACATCAAAGTGAACTATGAAAGAAAAGAATGAAATGGGGATTCATGAAATGACTATCAAAGATTATACGAAGGAAAATTGCAGTAAGTAATTGTTTCTATTTTTGGCACAAGGCCAGCAATTACCCAGTGCATTACTGGTACTTTATTTTATCGACCCCGTAAGGATGAAAGGCAAAGTTAACCTCGGTGGGATTTGAACTCAGACCATAAAGGGCCGTAACTCTATGCCGCAAAGCATGGCGTCTGACCCTCTACCGATACTGCCAATCCACCGACCTAATTGCAGTAAATAATGAAAGAAGAAAGAAATATAAACAAGAAAATAAAGAAATCATGATAGAAGTAAAATGTAAAACATGGAACGAATAAAATTCGAAAATCTAAATGTAAAACCGAATGAAACCAGAGAGAAATACGAACGAGAATTGAATGAAAATGTAAAATCAGAAAAACGTATAATTAAAAAAAACAATAAACGAAAGTGAGAAATAAACAAACACAAAAAGAAAACAAAATCCAAAATATAGCAAATCAAATAACAAATAAACGATGTTTGTCTGGCAAGAACAGAAGAATTCCTGAAAAGATAAAGTAAAACGAAATTACTGAAAAAGACAGCAAGAGTGAAAGTATAGCGTGTAGAATATAAAAATGAATATTCTTGTTATGTTTGTGAGTATGTTGTGTTCTGTAAATATTTTATTGATCTTCATATTACTTGGAATTGAGAGAGAATAACAAATAGAAGCAAGAGAAACGACAAAAAAGGACATAGAACATGATTTCTATAAGAAAAATCAAACAAAAGATGTTGCGGCAATCTTTTAGAAACATGACGACCAAATAAATTAAACATTAATCGATGAATTCTAACAAATGTAATGGCATATAATGTAGGTGTTTAGATAGATTTCCCGTAGTTTTGTTTGTTGGTTTGGGTTTTATAGTTGGCGGTGTTGGCGGGCGAGACTAGGAATCAGAGGCGATTTTATCCTATAGCAAGGTTAGGTCATAGTACCTGAAAATAGAGAGTGGGGAGATAATTAGTAAGGGCTTTGAAAACATGATTTATGTATGTATATATATAAACACAATCTATTTCTAGAATCATTGACCGATGGGAAGTTTGAGAATTTGAAAGAAGCATCAACTTTGTTTGACGATGAAAAATAGTCATGGTACTGTACAAAATGTTCTCTGTATTCAATGTTTATATCCCCAACTTATGAGACTATTTTTCATAGTCAAACAACGTTGGTGCTTCTTTCAAATTCTCCAAAATATATACATATATACACACGCATATATATATATATATATGCGTGTGTAAATATATGTATGTGTTTGTAAATCACATGGAAATAGAAGAATGTATATACACACACACACACACACACACACACACACACACACACACACACACACACACACACACACACACACACACACACACACACACACACACATATATATATATGTGTGTGGGGGTGGGGGGTATTCTCAGAAAGTTTGAATGCTCGCCCAAATGTGTGAATCATCTACACTAGTTCAAGGGTATGATAGCTCTAGTTGTTATTGGAGGATTGAATTCTGAGTCCTTCAGTGTAAAAGAAGGAATCATCTGCAACCAAATTCAGATACATAAGTCTCATAATTTACAAGGACTGAGCACTGGGCGAATAGAATTTCAACCACCACAAACATGCGGTTGTAGCTTTTGAATGGCCCGGAAATAGTGTTTCAGCGATCTTAAGCAACTTAACAAGTTTCTCATCTACATTACAGACTGTCATTCTACTTTCCTGAACGAGTGTGCGAGCTTAACCAAGTATAGTCCATACATTAAAATTTTCGATGTTATTAACATCCAGTGTCTCCACAAGATTTCCCATAGAAACCTTTCGTAGAACTAACACCACTAACATCGAATTCTAATATACAGGCATCAACAAAATTGCTGTTTATGAGTTGCTTTGTAGCCATGTATATTTTTATACGTATGTGAGTGTTTGTGTGTGTTTGCAGCGGGTATGTGTAGGTGAGTAAGTGTGTGTTTGCCGTGGGTATGCCTGTGTGAAAGTTGAGCGTGCATGTTTGCAGTTATTATCTGTGAAATTTGAGTGGTGTAAACATATATATTTAATGTCCCGTTTGGAATGTGGGATTTTGATTTTTAAAGCTATATGACAGTGTGTCTGTGTTTTTACAGTGAATGTCATGTGTGTGTGGGTGTATTTTTATGTTGTTATTGTTGTATTTCTTGGGTGTGTGCGTATGAGTCTACGTCGTGTGCATGGGGAGGGTGTTAGAGAAAGCCAGTTTGGGAATTGGGAGTAACTGTGTGGGAGAAAAGTTCTGAAGAGAGGAAGATAAATTCTCTTTCACTCGAAATGATCCACAGAGCTATCAGGTGAAGCAAATATATATCCCTTAGAGAAATATTTATTTTCAAATAGAAATTACCGTCCGTTCAATATGACTCATATAATCTCTGTTAACCTGTGAAACATAGAGGTCCCAATGCCCTCTTATATAAAGGTATACACGCTTGGACCCGTTAGAATGCATCGCTTTTTATTTGCATTTGAAAAGAAGGTTCTAAACTTGAAATATCATGATGAAATATACTGGGTAAAAAACATGATTTTGTTTTGTCTTACTTGTAATACTTTGCCCTAATACCACATTTATATATATTGTTTATTTGTTTGCGTTCCAGCCGAGGGGCTGGGACATATATATATATATGCATTCCTGGGGATTTGTTATGAATGAAACTGTTCTAGTCCTGTATAAGCAATTTCTATATTAAATAATTTTTTCTACTTTTGGCACAAGGCCAGCAATTACCCAGTTCATTACTGGTACTTTATTTTATCGACCTCGTAAGGATGAAAGGCAAAGTTAACCTTGGCGGGATTTGAACCCAGATCTTAAAGGGACGTAACTATGCTGGAAAGCATGGTGTCCGACTCTCTACCGATACTGCCAATTCACCGCCCTAATTTCTATATTAAATAATGATCTTCACTCGCTACGAATGTACTGCGTACCTTTTTTACTGTGGTAACCACCGATTGAACTTGGGATTTCTCCCGAATGAAACAGTTCTAGTCCTGTAGAAGCCATTTCTATAATAAAAATGTATACTCTGCTATGTATTGAGGACCTTACTTACTGTGATTACCTCTGATTGAACCCGTGATACCCCCCCCCCACACACACACACATATATATGTTTATATATATGCATATATATATATAACAAAGAAGGTGTGGTAAGATACCAGGTGGACCATAACGCACCAGAGTAGTCGATACTTAGGGTAGTAGAGTGGGTAATAGGAAAAGAGTTCGTTCGGATCTAGCTGTCAAAACGGCCGGAGCTCAGCCGTCGGGATCCTGGCACTTTTCCTATAGATATATATAGATATATAAATATATATATATGATCATCATCATCATCATCATCATTTTACGTCCGCTTTTCCCTGCTTGCAAGGGTGGGACGGGTCTTATTCAGCACAGCATCTCTCCACTCGTCACGGTCCTTCGTCAATATATATATATATATTCCTACTGCATTGTATCGGATTTTTGAAGTTCTCATCAATTATTGTTATATATATATAGCAAGGGTAAAAATATAACACTGGTTGCATCTAGAGAGCTATATAGGAGACTATAAGATTGCTTGAGCGATGATACCTCCTAGCCCTGGTCAAGGTCACCCGAGCCCGCGAGGTCGATCGCACCAACACCCTCACACAACGACATCGCCCCCCAACCAATCAGTTACCGTTTCTTCTTATCTACCAATTCTCCATCATGCCTCTTCAGAGGACGATCCTCTGTCTCTTCCTCACCTTGCAGTCGGACCCCTCCACCTCCTCCATTTTTCACCTTCTTTCCCTCCTCTCATTCAATCACGCACACAACTTCAGTAATCTCCTCGTCCGCAGTTAGCTTTCCCTCTCCCACTCAGCTCCAGGATCTTACCCCTTCTCGCGGTCCTTCTGTCTCACTTGTCCTTTCCTCACCAACACCACCATTCTCTCCGGAGCCACTGGCAGAACTTTTCACGTTAGGGAGTCTTTCCGCTGCACCTACAAGGGTCTCGTTTACGGGATCCGGTGCACGCTATGTGAGGCTATCTATATTGGCAAAGACCAGGCGTCGTATGATGGACTGATTTGCCGAGCACCTCAAAGACATCCGAATGGGCGGCCCGTCTCCCATCGCCCATCATTTCTACTCCATGCAACACTCCAAGAAACACCTCACAATTTCGACTTTGTCGCCTGCGCCGGATCACCGGACTCACGCCATAGGAGAGAAAAAACACCTCAATTTTCTTCTCCAATCCTTTACCCCCAACCCCGGTCTAGACGATACACTACTTTCCCCTAACTAGCACCTTCAACACATCCACCACACTTCCACTGAATCAGCAACGAACCATCCCAACTACAGAGGAACTCCTCCACCAGCACACCCACCCACATATAGCAGTACATGGATATACTAACATATTTCCATACTGCACACACACACCACGGGTTCTTACACAACTATAATCCATAATTATGTGAATTGTGACAAATATATTTTCAAATGTCAATGTTCTCAACACTTCGCAAGTTAACCAAATCATTCCTACATTTCTCGGCTCAGGTTTAAATCTTATAAAAAGACCATAATTCACTACGGGAATCCTTTTGTGTAATGTTTTACACTCTCACATGGTATACAAGAGGTGCCTGATTCAATTATTCGCACTTATCCCTGTCTAATATTTTTCCGTCTCTCTGAGTACTTTGGAGGGTTCGTTCAACTATTATTATAGTCATCTGCATTATGCCAAATAAATTTTCAAATTTCAATTTCCCAAAGCTTTGTAAATCATTCAGTCTTGTTTACTCTCCTTGAAAGAAACACACACACACACACACACACATAGCTACACAGATACATACACATACACACATAGATTCATACATACATACATACATACATACATACATACATACATACATACATACATACATACATACATACATACATACATACATACATACATATATGAGTAGGGTATGTATATGATTTATGTAAATATAAACGCGTAGATTATCTGTTGCGTTTTAATGACTTTCCTTCTATTTCAACGTCTGTTGCACAAATTGATGCTAGCGTCTATAGATTTCTCATAGTTTACTCTATGAGACAGACACACATGTATACATATATAAAGGAGCGTGTGTGAAGATCTGTAAGTGAGTGTGCGCTCGCGTGTCTGATCTTTTCAGGTACAGAAACACAACTACAGCTAGTAAAATGTTTTAAAAGCTTAGCGAATTTTGTGATATATATATATATATATTGTTTTTTTTACATATATTTATGTGTGTATGTGTGTGTGTGTGTGTGTGTGTGTGTGTGTGTGTGTGTGTGTGTGTGTGTGTGTGTGTGTGTGTGTGTGTGTGTGTGTGTGTGTGTGTGTGTGTGTGTGTGTGTGTGTGTGTGTGTGTGTGTGTGTGTGTGTGTGACTTACTGCTGGCATATGTAAATATATGTTTGCATGTTTGTCTGAATATTTATTACTGTGATGTTGGTGCATATAAAAAACTTAAAGCAAAGAAGAAATGTTTTGTCTGTAAATTAAAACCGTGTATGTTTAAGAGGAAGCTAGAAAAGCCGTTGTGTGATGCGTTGTAAATATACTAACAGGAATATCGTTAGCCAATGGGCGTAAGGAACGGTGCAACATTACAGCAACAATGTATATGTATATACATATGTATACATAATGTATATGTATATACATGCAGATATACATATACATGCATATACATATACATGTAGTGGCTGCCAACTCGTTTTCGAGTATGGCCACTACTTTATATCCATGTAGGAGAACTCCTACCGATGCGCTGAACAAGTGTAACTTTTTAGTCCAGCCAGTGACTTTAAAACTCTGGTACAAACACTACACTTGTGACAATTATTGACACATAGTGCTGGGCCCATGGTACCATGTGACGACAAGTGCAGAGAGATCTCCAGATATAAAGCAATGCCTGTGCCGTGAAGCTTTTATAGTGAGCAAAGGCACTGCACAAAGCCAGTCCACTCTCTTAACCAAGATAATATTTACCAAAAAGAAGAACAAGTCAACATCATTGGATACCATCAGGGTTGCAGGTGTTATATCAGAGTTTTCCTTCTCCTAGAATTCTGCCTTGACAAAGGCTAAGGGGTCATCTCTCCCGGTGATTTTGGATGGCCATTCACTCTTAAGAGCTCCTTTGTCCTTTGACAGGTTTTGTTTTTAGTCCTGCAGGATGTCCAAAGTCACCCCCCTCACCAAGAAACCTTGGTGGGGTTGCCTGTTTAGTCGCCAACGACCAGACCATGAGACAGGTTCTACTGGGATACATGTTACCAGTAGCACCAACTGGTGACCTGACATACATATACATATACATATACATATACATATACATGCATACATACATACATACATACATACATACATACATACATACATACATACATACATACATACATACATACATTATATGTATGTATGTATGTATGTATATGTATATGTATATGTAAAGGTTGACTTTGCCTTTCATCCTTACGGGGTCGATAAAATAAAGTACCAGTAATGCACTGGTGAATTGCTGGCCTTGTGCCAAAAGTAGAAACAATTATATACATGCGTGTGTGTGTGTGTGTGTGTGTGTGCCCCCGTAAAAGGAACGAAGAACAAAAGGCAGAAACATACGAAGAGAAATAAGAAAAAGGGAAAGAAAGAAAGTGATCGACAGAAAGAGAGACGATCAATAAATAATGATGTTTACTATAGGCACAAGGCCAGCAATTTTGGGGAGGGGAAAGTCGATTAAATCGCCCCGAATGTATTACTGGTGCTTTATTTTATCGATCCCATAAAGATGAAAAGCAAAGCTAACCTCGGTGGGATTTGAACTCAGAACGTAAAAGGCCATAACTCTATGCTGCAAAGCATGGTGTCGGACGCTCTGCCGATACTGGCGATACTGCCAATCCCCCAATGAGAGGAAGAGAAGAGGATGTTGTTGAAAATATTTGTAAAGTGTCTTATATGAAAGTCTTACTCAACTTTACATTGTCTAACTCGCTATATAGGTTAATAGAAAAACAAGGCATATTTGCTAATATTTCCATACACATTCGTTTGAACTTGTAACCAGACATATATGAGTGGGGAGTGGTTATACCTACAGAGCCAATGCTAAAATTAGTGGTCGTAGTTGGTGAAATACGGTATGTTGTAGGTGGATAGCAACATAGTTGACGTTTGGCCAATTAACGATGACACAATAAACAACACACACATACACACACACACACACACGCACACACACACGCAGACGCAGACACATGCAGACACATATATATATATATGTGTGTGTGTGTGTTTATTCATATGTATATATCTGTGTGTATGTGTGTGTGCGTGTGTCCGTGTGTGTGTGTGTGCGTGTGTGCGTGTGTGTCCGTGTTTGTGTGTGCGTGTGTGCGTGCGTGCGTGTGTGTGTGTGTGTGTGCGTGTGTGTGTGTGCGTGTGCGTGTGTGTGTGTCTGTGTGTGTGTGTGAAGTTACCTTATAACGCCAATACCCGAGCAGTACAGATTTGGCAGCCTCACATCCAAATTGACATATAAGATAAGTATTTGAAATGAAGAAATTATTTGAAAGTATGAATTTTAGTATATTATTCCCTAAAGATTTAAATCTAAGTAGATGTCACATTCATATACTTTAAATAAAACAGCACTCTAAAGACACCAGAACATAATGTTTCCCCACAGAATTATGAGTGAATGGAAAAGTGTGACTAATCGTGTAGTAAATACTACAATAATAAATTATTTTAATGAAAATATGATAAATATGAGATGAATGAATTGTTGGAGATGCATTTGATGAAGTTCAGAAGCGAGCAGAAACTATTAAATAGTGATTCTCGCAAAACTTCAACTGGTAACTTCTGGTATCATCATGTCCCCATCTCTCATGTAAAAGGAGTTCAGAACGGACAAAGTCAAAACGGTTTCCATAAGGCATTCCGTCTAAAGCTCTAGCGATTCTACAAAATTACCATACGAAATTGGAACTTTACTGAACTGGAAATCATGAAAGATAAATTTGACTACGGTGGGATTTGAACTCATTTAATCCAAAATTCTAACAATGTTGTTAATTCACTGACATTCTTCTTCGCCCACTTATTCCTGTGAGGGTCATGGAGGCAGTGTCCTCAAACACTCCCTCCAGCAGATACTGTCAGAAGCAACCATCTCCAGCTGATCCAGCTGGATCCCCAAGTGTGATCAGCTAAGCTCATGGATGTTAACCATCTTGCTCAGGACCTACCCCTGAGTCTCTGCCGGCTGGTTTTACCCGTAAAATCTGTCTAACGATTCTTTCCTGAGACATTCTAACCACATGCCCATAATATTGGAGCTGTGATCTCTCAATTCGGAGAAGTAGCGTCTTTATCTGAAGTGATTCTCTCATCTCCGAGCTACACACTTTATCGAGTAATGCTACTCCAAAGACACCTTCGGAGGAATCCTATTTCGGCCACTTGTATTCTCGATCGTATTCTTTCGGTCATTACCCGAGATTCATGACCATAGGTAACGGTTGGCACAAAAACCGAATTAAAGATAGCGTGGTTGGCTTTTACGCCTACCTCCCTTCTTTTAATTACTGAATGCTGTAGCTGGCGCATACAACCAATGTAATTCAAGCAATATAACAATGTGTTTGAAAGGCAATATAAACGGTACTACAGGTTGTATACGACAGTTTAATAGCATAAAATAGCAGTTTAGGTAATCAGTGCAGATTTAATTGTTTTTAATAACGTTTATGTGAGCAAATCTTAACATGTGGCTATAAATATTAGCATGTTTTGAAAATGAGTTTTTGTGTTGGAATTTCATAACTATCGTTCTGACCCCAATCAGAATAATTTCAGAGAAGATTCAAATTACAGTAAAAATGTATAACAACCGCAGAAACCTAATATGTAGTAAGTCATATTGTCATCTTGGAGATAAAGATGAGCGCACAACTGTCTACCAGTTTAACACCACTACTTCACCTATGGATGCCTTTAGCGGAGTTCTCTCCCTTATATGTATTGAGACAAATGTCCGGATTGAGGGTATTTCAGCTTCACACCACCACCATCACCACCACCACCACCACCACCACGAGTCATAGAAGCACTGAAAAGGGCCATAACCTCTGCTCTCCGCGAATAAACAGTAAGAAAAGATGGTTTAGATTAGGGTAAGTTGAAATCTTTTATACAGGTGTGAACAAAAAGAATTTAAATTTCTAACACTTGACTCTAAATATTTCATTTTCAGTAGGGAGTTGCCATAGTAATTACGCATTTTTCTCTATTATTTTTCATGTTTACTTTCTATTTATTTCATTCCACTTTGTTTTATTTTATTTTATTTTTAATTGATATGAGAAATTATGTTATTGGGGTAATTTTCATATATCTTATGAGGTTTCATCTTAATACAGATGCTAAAATACCGTTGTGTGAAGAACAAACAAAACCATAATTATGGATTTTTTTCTGTTTTCGTTTTGCTATTTTGTTGATTTGTTTTGCATGAAGTTACCAATTATATCAGTCTGAACATTTTTTTATTTACAACAAAGATGAAGTATCATAATATCATATCATTTCTGGTTTCCTTTGAATTGTCACAAAAGTAATAGATTTATGCCATAAGAGCAATATATGATGGTGTAGCTTTCATGCCCTTTACATAGATATATATACTCTATGTAAAGTAAAAAGAAAGACAACCAATAATATAATGGGCGACACTGGAAAAGAGTATCGATAGAGGCTTGCATTTCTTTCTACAGCAAATGTCACATCAGTAAACAATTTGCAACCTGTTTCTTTTACATTAGACTTCTCAAACCCAAGGACTTGCAAAAAGGCCATTATCTCCTGATTGAAAGGCTCCGTGGGCCAAAAATGAGATAAGTATGAGAGGAGCGTGATTCCCACCAGCTATAGTGCTAATAATATACAATACAACTCTCGTATGTGATTTATTATTTTTTTCATCAAAATGAATACACATGGCAGTAAGTGGGATATGTGAATTTGTACAAGATGTAGGAAGCATATTTTCCATTTTAAATTTTCCTTAATTCTGTGTTTCCTTTTGGAGAATTCTCTTTTTCCGTTTTTTCTTTCTATTTTATTGTATTTCAGGAGTAAATTGAGAGGGAATGACAGGGGCGGAGAAGAAATTACTGAATTTTAAGAAAATGTTAGTCACGAAATCTGTTCTGCCATGGGCTATAAGTTAGAGACCCTTGATGTACATCAGACAAACGGGGTATTCTGGAAGTAGGAAACTATCAAACGACAGACAAAAAAAAGGACAGTTGGGAGAATAAAAATAAAAATTAGTTGAGTGGGTTAGTAGTAAGAGTTTGGGGAATGACTGCTGAATTGGGAGAATTTTAGTAAGTTAAATCGAAAGAACAGACAATAAAATTACTATCATGCAAGTTTTTTCAAAAATAAAATCATAAATAATCAATTAGAACTTTTAAAGAACCTAGTCATAAATTAATCAAAAACAAAAGAAAAATATATCAGGGTCCATAATTTCATACAGACTACAAGTGGTTAGAGAATTGGATTCACAATCGTGAGATTGTGATTTCGATGCCCGGACCGAGCGATGCGGTGTCTTTAAGCAAGAGACTTTATTTCACGTTGTTTCTTCTTCAGGAGTTGCGACTGGTAGTTAGTATTAGCAATGGAAAGACCAATGGAAACCTTGTTTTCTTGGTCCAATCTAATGAGTTCCACCCAACTCGGTAAGCGAATGAGGTCTGGGATCTTGTCGATCATTGTTACAAAACAAAACATTTTATGCAAGACGCTATTAATTCAATAACACGCAAACAAATGATTAATTGTGCACGCCGCCTTCCGTGACACTAAAATATAATGCCCCACCTACCGTAAGCCACACAGTACTACACCTAGGGGTGTAATGAAAACCTCGAGAGAGATTATTGCAAACATAAAATAGTAATGATGCCTTCTAACATTAATATAGGCGGCAAATTGACAAAGTTGTTAGAACATCGGATAGAATGCTTTACGGTATTCATTCCGGTTCTTTGTGCTCTGAGTTCAAATCCTGCCGAAGTCAACTTTACCTTTCGTGCTTTCGAGGTCGATAAAAAAGTGCCATCCAGTACTGAGGTAGATTCTTTTTCAATATCCCTTTCACACTTCCTCTCTCTCATTCTCTAAAAGAAATCGGCTATGTTTAGGCCTGTAGAGGAAATGGACCCAGCAAGGTTTTAAGAATGAATGCCCGAATAACGCAGTATGACATTATGGTGCCTCTACAACTTCACTAGGATTTACGAATAATAATGAACATTAACACATGGTTACAAAAGCTACAGAATTACAATAGCCAATTTAAGCTGCCCCCTCGTAATGGATTTATTATATGTTTATCCATGATATTGTCACTTTTCTTTAATTGGATTAATGGTAATGCTCATAATATATCCAGTGGCTCCTGATTATCGGGAAGAAATTATCTTTAAATAGGGGACCAAATACCGTTGCTCGCAAAAGAGCAACTCCGAAATATTCTTGTATGGGCAAAAGACAAATGACATTACATCAACCAACCAAGAATATAAACGGCCTCTCAAACGAGATTCTTCACAGTTTCCACTAATGGGATTTCACTTCAAATGCATCGCTCAGTGTAATCAAATCTGAAATCACATAGTAGGAAATATCTACGCCAACAATTTTCTATGTGAAGTAGGATATTGAATGTGAAGTACCTATCCTATAGACATAGCATAGCGCTGAGAATAGAATACGTCCTGATATATCTCCGAAATGTTGACTGCTACATCGATGGAATCAGCTAGCTTCATTTTTTTTCGGTTAGCAATTTTCTATTTCAAGAATTTCTCGATATGTTTTGTATAATCTGATATAAGATTGCGGACAGAAAATCTTAAAATAACCGAAATATTAGAAACCAATTCATTAAAACGTATAATTAGTTTATTTATTTGTAATGCTTTGTATATTTAAAATTATTGTATATAAACATTTTCTTTGTTAGTCTCTATTAATGTCCCCGGAGAGAGATGTTTCGTTGTATTAAGACTTCCTCATTTAAATACGACTACATCATTTATTGAACATGAACGATCGCTTATATTTATGATTAATTACTACATATAGGATTACAATGCCGATAGATAGTCTTGTCATTTGAGTATATTTAGTAGTTATAGTGAACTAACTATACACTGCATAGGCTGACGAAGACTCAGATGAGATATGTAGTTCTCTCTCTCTCTCTCTCTCTCTCTCTCTCTCTCTCTCTCTCTCTCTCTCTCTCTCTCTCTCTCTCAAATGCATTTAAAACTTTTTTTCTCTTAAAAAGACCTGTTACTCCAGCGACATCATCCTCAGTTGTTGCCTCAAACATTACCTCACACTCCACGGTCTCCACTTTATATACCACACTAACTCACACCCGTTTTCCAAAATAGCGCCTATTCATAACTACATTTCAATCACCCCTGCGAGAAAAGATAACCATACAGCCGTTCTTTCAACACGTAGCCGCCACAACACCAATCACCTCCAATTTCCACTCACTTGCCACTCCTTCTAACACAAATCTATGTGCCCTTCTCCAATCCGATCACTCCACCTTTTATCTCTTTCTCAACCCATTCCCCCTCCTTTAAGTACAGCCGTAACCCACATGACTTCTTGGTTCACACTTCCTCTCCCTTGTCCCTATCCCCCGCTAACCTCATCCCATCTACATCCCACACTTGTCACAGACCATGTTTTTACAACTGTCCGATTATCAGCAACAGCACCATCCTCACTGGGACCACCTGCAACATTAAGATCCACTTTAGTTATATCACCTCAAACCTTATCCACAACTTAAGTTCCAAGTTCCTATTCCAGCGAGATCAAATTTGCCTTTTATCCTTCCATGTAAACTAAATTAGCAATTCATTATCGGGGTCGATACAATCGACTTTGCCATTCACCCAAATTGCTAACCTTGTGCTAATATTAGAAAAATATTATTAGTATTAATAGTAAGGGCGGTGAATTGGCAGAATCTTTACAGCGTTGAGTAAAATACTCTGACATCTGCGCTTTCTATTTATTTTGCAGCAACAGTTGTGAGAGAGCGAAAATTATATCTTGTACCCCTCTTATCTTAAAAGAAGAAGGGTGAGGGTAAACATTTCCGGGATCACACCAGAAGTAAACATGTGGTGGATATTGACTTGCATCGTCCTAGAACAGTGATTCCTAACCAGTGCGCCGCGAGATCTTCCTAAGTGTGCCACGAAATTTTGAACGGCACACTAAGAAAATACGAAAAACCACGTGATCCCAATTGAGTATTCACAGTCTGTGGTGTAGCATGTTGCACCACATAGCTTTGTTCATTTAGGGATGAGCGAAATGTTTCCAAATGTCGTAATGCTAAAAATTCTATAACTTTTATTGTTTCGTTCGTCATTAGTATTGATCATATGAATGGATATTTACCAATACTTGTCTCTCCCCCCCCCCCCCCCCCGGGAAGAAAAAAATATTATTATATCATGCATCTTTTTTTCACTTTTATGGTAGAACCTACCTCTAAAATTGAGACAAATGATATATTTATTTTTGATCTAGTCCTAATTTTTGCTGAGATAAGACCATAAATAGTTGAAAAATAGCGTAATTTTCAGGGTTCTTTTGAGAAAATCCAAATAAGCTATGAAGATGATTTTTACATTTTTAGAATCAGAAAACCAGTCATTGTATGGTAACAGAAGCCATTTTTTGATATTTTGGAGATACAAAAATGTATCGTCATTAGTGTTCTGGACAGTTAAAAAACTGAAAATAATCACATTTTTTTAATAAGAGTGACTATAACACTTTTCCAAGGCAGAATTTTTTTTAAACGGCTTCTGTCGTGATAAAGCAACTGTTATAAAGAATGTCTCCTCAAAATTTCAAGCAAATCTATCGAGTATATTTTCTGGAAAGAGCTTTGAAATTTTGAGAAGTACCCATTTTAAGAAATTGCCTGTAAAGATTAGAAACGCAAATGTCAGCTTCTACCTCTGTTTCAGAACAATCTATGGATGATTCCGATGATTTAGCTCAGAATTCTCTGGCTCATGCTATTTAATGAGTCCATGTTAGCTTCCCTTTACATATATTTTGTCTTGCTTCATCTCTATATGGCATAATTTCCTAATTTTCTGGTAGATTATCCCATCGGAAGAGTGAGTTTGGCCGCCATGTGATGGGGGAAGGCGTGGTCACGTGATGTGCTGAACCAATCAGCGGGCGCCATTCCCCGAATATAGCCGAAAAGGAGGCTCGATATGCATTTGCTTGTTCAATATGGGTCGATTTTCTGGCTTTTTACACCGGAGAGTTCCAGTGTTTCATCATCTTATGCTAATGAGGGTATAGTAGAGGTCTGTAGCTGTCTACTGGTGTGTGGAACATTGTAAAAATGGCGGATTTACGATGTGTTGTCAGTGCTCAAACATTGACTATTTTTGTGCGTAATACATCGAATATTGATGATTTCCAGCTAGAAATGGTCTCATAAAACATCAACTTTAGGTAAGAAGACATATTTTTATTGTTTTGCTGTGTTTGCACACGAAAGAAAAAAGCTTTGTGGGACCGAAAGACACTGTCATCTCAATATAGACAATCCTACCCAAAACTGTCGTATTGATATTTCATGACCCTTCACAATGTATGAATATTTGAAAAGGAAAGATATTAGTGACGAGTCTAAGTCCAGAGGCGAACAACCATCAACCTCTATTGTCAAAAAGAGAAACATTAATCGACAATATTGTGAAAATTATTTGAAATTTGGATTTTATTGGTCTGGTGACGTTGACAAACCAAGTCCATCATGCGTAGTGTGCGGAGAAACTATGTCAAAGGAATCCATGGTACCAAGTAAGTTAGAAAGACATTTTAATTCAAAACATTCATCTCTGAAAGATAAAAAGCTCGATTACTTTCAAAGACTGTTAGAGTAGAAATCAAAACAGCGAAGTTATTTTGAAAAAATATTAACCGTGTCTGAACGAGCCCAACTAGCGTCAATTTAGGTGGTTGAAATAATAGCATTAAAATCTAAATCCCACACGCTTGCTGAGTCAGTCATCCTGCCAGCTTCCAAAAAGATGGTAAAATCCATGTTTGGTGAAAAGACTGAGAAGGAATTGAACAATATCCCGCTTTCAAATGATACAATACGTAGAAGAATCCTAGTATATCGAAATATATTGAAGACAATGTTCAGAAAAAGCTTAAGAATTCTAATTTTGCTTTAACCGTGGATGAATCCACTGACATCAGTAATACGTTTTATTGACGAGAATGAAATAATCAATCAATTTTTCGTGCTGTAAAGAAATGTCCACAACTACAAGAGGTCAAGATATTTTTGATTTGATAACATGCTACCTCGAAGGAACGAATTTGTCTTGGAAGTCCTGTGTTGGCATTTACACCGATGGAGTCCCATGTATGACAGGCTGTATTGAAGTATTTGTATCCTTCGTAGAAAAGGAAAATCCAAATCTCATTCGTACTCATTGCTTTCTACATAGAGAAGTTCTTGTTTCAAAAATATCGCAGGAAGATTTAAAGGTTGTATTACATCAAGTTGTTGGAATGGCCAATTATATAAAAAGTAGGCCATTGAAGTCACGATTATTTGAACAACTGTGCAAAGAAGGACTCTCAGCATGTTAAGTTATTAATGCACACTGAGGTTCACTGGCTGTCGAAAGGCAAAGTACTAAATCATGTTCACGAACTACACAAGGAATTACTATCATTTTTTCTCCATGAAAAACAGGAGAAATTCTGTGAAATCCTTAGTTGCGAATTTTAGATGTCTAAAATGGAATACCTAACACAAATATTTAGTGAACTAAATAAAACAAACAGTAGTATGCAAGGTAAATACGAAAATATTCTCACTTCAACAGACAAGTTAGTTGCCCTCAAAAAGAAAATTGCGATTTGGAAAAAAAGAGCGATCACTGGCAATCTTGATATGTTCTCTTTATTGCGTTCTACCTGCATTAGAGAAATGATCCCTATTGTGGTTTCTCATCTGACAGCCCTGGACGAAAGCATCAACAATTACTTTCCGTCATTAAAGACAGAAAAGTATAATTGGATTAGAGATCCTTTCATAAATCATTCTTCCAACATTGAACTTGAGTTACAGGAAGAAGAAGAATCGGCCACCTTTTCTAGTGACCGAGGGTTAAAATTAAAACATTCGACACTGCCCATTGATTCATTTTGGATTTCAATTCAAGAGGTGTATCCCATATTATGTAAAAGAGCTTTAGCAATTTATTACAATTTTCAACTTCTTATATATGTGAATTAGGCTTCTTAACATTAAACATCAAACACAAGAAGCGTGAGAGATTACGTACAACGGAAGAAGAAATGAGGGTGTGTCTGTCTCATATTCGACCAAACATTGAGAAAATTATGAATAAAAGCCAGGCACAAATTTCTCACTAAAGAAGCCAACTATTTGACTGATGAAATTCGAAACACTGCAATAAAGTAGTTCATAGCTGTGTTTTTCTTTATTTAGTTTGAGTGTTCTATGTGTCTATGTCTAGTCTGGCTCTACGGTTGTATGCCGTCTATGACTTGCCATGTTTTTATTTTGTAAAATTCAAATATTTTTCATATATATTTAGCCAGGTGTGCCGCTATTTTTTCATGTGTTGCAAGGTGTGCCATTGGCAAAAAAGGTTGAGAACCACTGTCCTAGAGGGAAGCAATATTCTCCTGAAGATGAAATAAACACCACAAAGAGAACTGCTCTGGGATCAGTGTGGAGGCACTGCTCTAAATGGAACCGGACAACATCTACAAGATCCCAGACCTCATCGGCCTACATACAATTTTGCTGAACTAATAATACTCCACCTAATAGAGTACTGGATATTATCTTCTTTTAGAAGCCAGATTAACTTAGATTCCTTTACCTATCTTGCTGTGGAACATAAAATCTCATTTGAACTATGAAATATTCTTTGCCTTTATATGGTTGTATTACCAATTCATATAATCTACTATATATATAGTAGAAAATACACACATATATACAAAACACACACACAAAATCGTGCACACTCACATACATAGAAACAACAGCCCCATAAACATACTCACAGACATACTCACACGCACACACATGCACAAAAAACAAAGAGCTCACAGACATACATACACACACACTCACCAGTGTGCGCACACCAACAATATAAAACTCTGAGACACCCCTGTGTTTATACACTCACACAGACTAAAGCAACACACATACCAATTTCATCCCTTCGCCACACACACAACCCCACCCATGGTACTCTTGGAACCTCCACTTCGGCTCCCACCCCAATGCCATACCTCGCACCTACCATGCCCAATCTATTAATCTCCGCCTAACAACTTTTATTAACTTCATTTCCTGCTTTCTCATACTTACCTGTTGTCTCTTTATCCGCACTTTCCTGAGGAAGGACTTCTGCCAGAAACGTCGAACCCTTCTCCCCTTCATCCAAGCGTGAACCTAATATCACTTTGTATTTTTTGCATCTGTGTTTGTTTCGTTTCGTTTATCAAGTATATATACATACATATATATATATATATATAACGAAGGAATTGTGGTAAGGAACCAGAGTACTCAATACTTAGGGTAGTAGAGTGGGTAATAGAAAACAGTATGACCCCGACCGCAGAGCTCTAGCCGTTTCGACGGCTATTTCTGGACTCAGAAATAGCCTTCGAAACGGCTTGAGCTCTGCCGTCGGTGTCATACTGTTTCCTATATATATATATATATATATGATAATAATGATGGCTGCACGTTGCAAATGGTGGGGCATGTGAAAAAGTAAGTCCTTCATCAGTGACCCTCCAACCGTCCCAGGCATTTCATCGCTTTAAGGGCCATATGCCTCAGGTTGGTGCGAACAACGGCTAAAAAAAGTCGTTGGGACACGTAAACAAAGGGGACGCCAGGGTAACAAACAAAAAGTTTTAAGCAACGGAAAGTGAGAAGAAAGAGACAAGTCCCAGATCTCTATGAATATAAACTCGGTGAAATCGTGAACAAGAGACAAAAGACCATCAAACCTGGTTGAAATGTGAGCAAGGAAAGAATTTCGCACAAGTCTAACGGGGGGGGGGGGAAGAGAAGAAGAAGAAGAAGAAGAAGAAGAAGATAAAGGGGTCTGGTCTACGAATTCGGTAAACATAAGTTTTGTGAAGTCGCAGACGAAAGAGAGAGAAAAAAAATTTCCATACCAGCTTGGTCAAGACCGCGCGAGAAAAGAATTACACACAGGTCAAACTTGAAGGAGGAGGAGGAAAGAGGAGGAGGAGAGATAGTGACAGAGATAAACGGAAAAAATGAAACGATATTTCATTTCCCACTCTTAGTACGGCTGTTACTTAAATATAAGTATGTACACGTACATACATATATGTATACCGACGTACAGTAGTATGTATATACATATATACATACATGCACACACATATATATATGCACGTATGGATTCACCGAACATTTATTATAATGCTCGGTGTGTTTGTAAACAAACATCCCGTATTAAGCCGTAGTGTCTAGCAACCACCGTTGCTCGTTTGTTCAACACTGACAAAGGAACGCTGTACTAGTTTCAAGCTTGTTAGCTATCGTCAGCAACGTATACCTTCCTGCCAGATTGTTGAACGTATATACTTACCTTATGCATATTAACGGCTGAGTAGCCCAATTTGCATATCGAGTGGGTTAATCGGCCGGGTGCACCGAAAACGATAAACGGAAAAAATGAAACGATATTTCATTTCCCACAACTTATATATATATATATATATATATATATATATATATATACATTATATATATATATATATACATTATATATATATATATATATATATATACATTATATATATATATATATATATACATTATATATATATATATATATATATACATTATATATATATATATATATATACATTATATGTATATATATATATATACATTATATATATATATATATATATACATTATATATATATATATATACATTATATATATATATATATATACATTATATATATATATATATATACATTATATATATATATATATATACATTATATATATATATATATATATATATATATATATATATACATTATATATATATATATATATATATATATATATATATACATTATATATATATATATATATATATATATATATATATATATATATATATATACATTATATATCTATATATACATTATATATATATATATACATTATATATATATATATATATATACATTATATATATATATATATATATATATACATTATATATATATATATATACATTATATATATATATATATATATATATATATACACATTATATATATTCACATTATATATATATATATATATAGAGAGAGAGAGAGAGAGAGAGGGGGAGAGAGGGAGAGAGAATTAAGATTTAGCTTCAGATATTGCTGTATACGGATATGTATAGAAATTTTGTATTTCTAAAGAAATATGGTATGTTTACAGGTAAATATTTAGAAAGCGCTAGTTATGCAAAAAAACACCAGGGCTAACGCTCTCTGGTGGTGTCCAGCAGAAGCAAGGGCGACGATCGTTGATGCATTTTGGAATTAACTGGTCCTCATCAAGACGATCCCTTCCACACTTGTGACTGCTGGACATGAAAATAGTCGAGAATATATAGTTTTCTTGTCTGTGTAAATGAGGTTATTAAACTCATTTGCATATGAAGCTGCATAAGTTGGCTCAACTTATAATAGAATAGAATTAGGATTTAGTGTGGGAGGGATCGTCCTGATGAGGACGAATTAAATCCGAAATGTATCGACGATTGTCTCCCTTGCTTCTGCTGGACACCACCAGCGGGCATTAGATCCGGTGTTTGTTGCATAGCTACGGCTTTCTAAATGTTTACCGTGTTTCTTTAGAAATACAAAATTTATATATATATATATATATATATATATATATGTGTGTGTGTGTGTGTGTGTGTGTGTATACACACACATAAATATATACATACAAACACACACACACATACAAAATATATACCTAAATATATATATATACAAACACACACACACGTATATATATATATATATATATATATATATATATATATATATATATATATATATAGTAGTGTAGATGAGTTGGTAACAACCTTATAAGGGCAAAGAATATTTCAATGTTCTAATGTGTTATATGTATATTGCTATATATATATATATATATATACATGAGTGCAAATATATTTATTTTATTCGTTTGCTAGGATCAGCCACACTGAAAACCAATTATGTCTGCTGATCAGCCAAATTGATTTCGGTTTATAAGGTGAAGTCGGAAATTCATGAAAGTAATCACATTTCTATTGTTTTGTTTTGTATTCTGTGAGGGTAGTTTTTCTAACTGCAGTTGTTGAAGATATTCACTTCTACTAATTAGATTATCATTGCTTAATTTTACATGGAGTTCTAATAGGCAATGTTTGGTATTCCATGTAAGTTCCTATTCCAACTACAAAATATTTCTTCTGCATTCAGCGCATTACATATGACTTTTTTGCTTGTTTTTTACTTGGATGTTGCTGACGAATATCAGACCATCGAAGTATTTTCTATGGTTCTTGATAATGTTGACGTCTTACTTGGCGTCGACTAGAAAATAATTAACACTAAGTATAACTAAGCCGATCGGTATAAGACAGAATGAATAAAAAAAATTAGCTTCTTTCTCTCTTTTTCCTTCTCTCTCTCTCTCTCTCTCTCTCTCTCTCTCTCTCTCTCTCTCTCTCTCTCTCTCTCTCTCTCGCTCTCTCTTTCCATCTCTCTCTCTCTGTATACATATATAGCAAATTAAAAAGACGTAATAAGGTCCCAAAAGGAAGGGACACGTATAGTCATTAAATAGAGCAAAGCTTTCACATTTAACAATTAAACAGCCACCCAGTTATTAATCTAACCATTGACTGGATTATTTACTCAACTAATAATAAGTATATATATATATATATATATATATATATATATATATGAAAGACGTAAAATAAGAAAATTATAAAAATTTACTTACTTACTATAATTTCACTCCAACTAATTAGTTTCTGAAAGGGAATAAACATGGTTTCCGATTGGAACTACATGGAGAAATATCCTATCGTCATCAGGGAGATCTGTTCTCAGCTAAGTTCCCAGGCAAAGCGTAGACACAGGGAACTTATACAAAAATTATTCAGTGGATGGAAAAAAGCAAGCGAGGACTAGATTCCAGGACATTGGAAAAATCACTGCCTACTTAGTCGGTGGCGAATTCAAAAGAATCAATCACGTGACATCGAGGTCAATCAGTGGGGAGTGAGGGTGTTAATAAGACAGCAGCCCGGCTATTACTATGAAGCATAGCAGTAGTTTTGGCAAATTTTTGCTCAACAAAATAATTTGGAGATAATTATAAAGAATTAGTATATCTACCAACATATATATACAGATGTATACCTATGCTAGCAAATATATAGGTTTTGTCTTAGTAACTTTGTGGTTCAATGCAAGGGGATGCAGAACAATTATATGAAAGACGTAAAATAAGAAAATTATAAAAATTTACTTACTTACTAAAATTTCACTCCAACTAATTAGTTTCTGAAAGGGAATAAACATGGTTTCCGATTGGAACTACATGGAGAAATATCCTTTCTCATCAGGGAGATCTGTTCTCAGCTAAGTACCCAGGCAAAGCGTGGACACAGGGAACTTATACAAAAATAATGTTGTTTATTTCTTGGACACTAGGGCCGAAGCATAAAGGACAATACAAAAGGAAAAACAGTGGACATTTATCTAAGACGTGCAAAAACAGATAACAGGTAACAATTAACAACAAATTTATAAGAATAAAATCCCCTCAAAGAGGGAGTACCACCCATGGGTAACTGAGTAACCCCACAAATCCTAATCTCCATGACACCAACGGAAGGTGCCCATCTCCTCTCTAAACACTCCAGCCTACAGGATCATGCTCAGAATAGGGCTATTTACTCGGTCCATCCTCGCTACATTCACCAACCTTTTAATAAATATACTGGGAGGCAGCACTTCTCTTTCCACCCTCATCTTTTTTTCCAAGTGGATCTTAAAAAGGTTGGCGAGGGCTTGACCGAAAAGTAAAGTATATGACTTCAGTCCTTCCAACCACATCCACCACACGCCAGACAGAGAAGAATTGCCTGCCCTTGCCAGGCAAAAGAAGGTGGCGTTGTGATCTTAATGATGGACTCAAGCAATATCCGGATCCGTCATACACGCCTTAATAGCTGTTCGACAAAATTTCACATGTCAGCCATGCGTGGACGCGGGAGGAGTGCGTGTGGGACGGTTTCATCATTCTGTGCATATCTCGGACATGTCCGTCTGACAATACTTGCGTGCCTGTTGATTTTATCTCGAAATGAAGGTTTTCTAGCTGCCTGAAGAAATACAGCTTTTATGCCCCAGTCAGGGCTTAGATGGCCATCAGTCTAAAAACACCATCCAGGACCATATCCAGGACCACCATCTTACCATCCGTGTCCAAGAAGAACGTTAGTACCCCGAAATCTAAGTATTTCCTAAACACCACTGCCATCCCGCCTCCCATTCAAGGCTAACTAAGAAATGCATGTCTCAGTCGTTAAGAATGGGGGCTGTTGTTTTTCTCTATTGGAATGGTGCAGAACGTTTTTTTTTTCTGGCGGGGGAGGATGTTTACCCTCTTCTTCGCTGCGTTTTTTTGTCTGAGTCATTTGTCTCAGATCGCTGTTGTACTGAGAATGTGTGAGTGATTGTGTGTGAGTTTAGAAGAGGAGGAGTCACCCTGGGTGATTTTTATGACTCATGCTGTTGTTGTTGGTGGTGAGTGTGGTGGTGGTTCTGTTGCTGCTCTTGATGGTGTTGTTTAATTTGCTGGTGTTGGTGCTTCTGCTACTGCTACTGTAGTTGGTCGTGTTGTTGCTGATGCTGTGGTTGTTGGTGCCACTGTTGAGGTTGCGTTGCTGTTGTTGTTGTTGTTGTTCACTGTTAGTGTTGTTATTGTTGTGACTTTGGGGGGGTCTTGGTTTTCGGCAGACCCCCAAAGTCACAACAATAACAGCACCGTCTTCGGTTGAGGGCAAAAATCTCTTAGGTGGTTTGTCTCTCCGCATAAATGACAACGTGGTTTTTTGTCTTCAATGACAACGTTTAGAGCTACGCCACCTAGTAGGTGAATGAAGCCAGGGTGGGTGCATGCTGGAGGATCTCTAAACATATCCCTGAGCAGTATGCCCTCTAGATGTCACTATCTTCTCGTTCCACACAAGCCTGGATCCACCAGATATCCGATCCTGGCGGGACATCGGTGATGTTGACCATTACAGTTATTTTTCCATGCTAAGAGGAGAATAATATCAATTGGTATGTCCGAATAGGGACCACAGACCAGAAATCGGATTTTGAAGAGTGTTGAAATGGCGGCCTAATGCCTTGCTCTACCTATATAATCTACATAGGACATAATGTCTTTTACTGCTCCTTCACACTCACTTCATGGTGCCTCTTCTGGCCATCTCGATCGCATAGAAATTGTTCTGAAGAACAGAGTCTTTTTATCCTTCCTGCTAATACCCCAGTCGAGACGGCTATTTCGTTCTTCTGATTTCCTGCTTAATTAATCTGGACGCTTGTGTCAAATGGTTTTCTTTTTTTGTATGCATATGGTGAATTATTCAGCTGCTTTGACAGCCTCGCCTGCAAATGTACTGTTATTGTTGTTGCTTTATTGAATTATTATTTATTTATTTATTTATTTATGTTGTTGTTGTTACTGTTGTCATCATTTTTAATTACTTGTGTTTTGGTGTTTGATTGTGTTGTATTTGGCAGAATCAAGTGTGCGTCGACAACATGCTTTGCATCATATAATTACAGTCCTTTACGTTCTGAGTTCAAATTTCTCTTAGGTTAGCTTTGCCTTCATCCTTACGGGATCAATAAAATACAGTACCAGCAAACGTACTCGCGTCGAGTTATTTGACTTTCCTCTTCCCTTCAAATTACTGGCTTTCTGCCAAAAGCAGAAACAATTATTCGCTGCTCTAACTGTGGTGTTGTTTCTGGTGGTGTTGTTGTTGTGATTGTGCTGCTGCTGCTGCTGCTGCTGCTTCTGCTTCTGCTACTACTACTGCTGTCTCTCTATCTACAGCTGCCACTGCTGACGGTACTGCCATGGTGCTGTTTCTGGCGTGGCTGCCGGTGCAGCTGCTGTCATTGATTTTTACAACTTTGCAGTTCCGTTCTGTGGAAAGCTGGTGCTTCTTTTCAGCAGACGAAAATACTTCACCCGCCATCTTTTTATTATGATGAGTGTGTTTGCTAAATCAACCTTGGTTTAGCTAGTAAGGGCTACAGCTGGAGAAAACTGACCAGCTCCCAAATGATCTCGTTAGTTTATATATAAAACGTAACAAATGTTCAACATATTACTTTCTGCAACAATAGAATACCAAACTTACAAGACCGATGTGCAACACGTTTCGACAAGCGAGTGAACATGGTAATAGTAATGATAATAATCATTATCATTATTATCATTGTTATCAAAGGGCGGTGGATTGGCAGTATCAGTAGAGGGTCGGACGCCATGCTTTCCAGCATAGTTACGTCCCTTTACGATCTGAGTTCAAATCCCGCCGAGGTTGACTTTGCCTTTCATCCTTACGGGGTCGATAAAATAAAGTACCAGTAATGCACTGGGTAATTGCTGGCATTGTGCCTAAAGTAGAGACAATTATCATTATTATCATTGTTATTATTATTATTATTATTATAAATGTGTAAAAGATGGTGAAAGAGGAAATAATGGTGAAACATAACATTCTCAGACATGCCAAAGATAAAACTAAAATAGTTGAATCAAAAACGGTAATCTTCGAAATAAATCACTGTAGCTTTTGTTGTTGGCATTATTTTACTCCATGACAGATCACATTTCAACTGGTAACTGCCGGATTCTATAAAAAGATGGCTGATTTTCATGAACATTCTTTCTACCTTCTCGTTAAGAAGAGTTCTACAACCATCATAGCTATCACCACTACCTGCACCACCACCACTACCTCCACCAGTATCACTACTACTACTATTGTTACAAATGCTATTACTAGTGCAACCACCATCACCACTATTACAATAACAACTACTACTACTACTGTATGTACCTTGATTACTTCAACATGATATAACTGGCCTGTAGTTCATGAAAAGTGAAAATGATCTATATTTGTGTAACGTTAGTTTTACGAGTGAAATGTTTTCTTTTTGTTTGTTTTCTTTCTTTTTATGTGTTAAATGTTTTTGTTTGGGATTTCTTGATGGGTAAAGGCTTTAATGTTTAATTCCTTTCATACCAGAATCTTTCTTTTTATTTGTTTTAGTGATTTTTTTCTTCTTTTTATTCATTTGTTGTTTTATATGTGCAAGCATTTGAGTGTGTGGGTGTGTACGCATGTGTGCGTTTGTGTGTGTGGACATGTGTGTACGCATGTGTGTGCGCATGCGTATGTGAGCACGCGTGTGTGTGTATGTTTGTGTGAGCACGCGTGTGTGTGTCAGTGTGTGTGTGTGTGCACACGGGTGTGTGTTTTGTTTTTACTGTTACACTAACTTCATTTCCTGAGTGTTTCTAGACCCTACCCAGTTTTTCTTGCTTTCGTTGTTGTCCTTTTGTTGTCATTGTTTTGTTGTTGTTGTTGCCGTTATTGTTGTCATTGTAGTTAACGTTGTTGTCATTGTAGTCAATGTTGTTGTTGTCGTTGTTGTTGTTGTTGTTGTTGTTGCCGTTATTGTTGTCATTGTAGTTAACGTTGTTGTCATTGTAGTCAACGTTGTTGTTGTTGTTGTTGTTGTTGTTGCCGTTATTGTTGTCATTGTAGTTAACGTTGTTGTCATTGTAGTCAACGTTGTTGTCATTGTAGTCAACGTTGTTGTTTTGTTGTTGTTGTTGTTGTTGTTGTTGTCATTGTAGTTAACCCCGTTGTTGTTGTTGTTGTTGCCGTTATTGTTGTCATTGTAGTTAACGCTGTTGTTGTTGTTGCCGTTATTGTTGTCATTGTAGTTAATGTCGTTGTAATTGTAGTCGAAGTTGTTGTTGTTGTTGTTGTTGCCGTTATTGTTGTCATTGTAGTTAACGTCGTTGTAATTGTAGTCGAAGTTGTTGTTGTTGTTGTTGTTGTTGTTGCCGTTATTGTTGTCATTGTAGTTAACGTCGTTGTAATTGTAGTCGAAGTTGTTGACGCCGTTGTTGTTGTTGTTGTTGTTGTTGTTGACGTTATTGTTGTTCTCGGGTTGTTGTGGTTAATGTTGACGGTGTTGTTGCTGTTGTTACCATTACCGTCGTCGTCGTCGTCGTCTTTGTTGTTGTTTTTATTGTTGTTCTCAGTGTTTTCTGTGTTATGCTTCGTTTCGTTTACATTTTTCATCTTAAATTTACTTTCTGGTTTTCTCTTCTTGTTCCTTTTGTTATATGGTGTGTATATGTGTGTTTGTGTGTGTTTGTGTATGTGTTTGTGTGTGTGTGCTTGTGTGTGTGTGTGTGTGCTGTGTTTTTGCATGTGTTTGTACATTTGTTCATATATGTGCATATATGTGTAAGTTTGGGCATGTACGTGTATACATGTATGAATAGAAGTGTGTGGGTGTTTGTTTTAATGCTTTGTTTCTATATTGATAACTTGCTACATATTGCAGATACTTCTGGATCCATTTCTATAAGCAATAATTTTTGTAAACAAGTTTGGTAGTGGGTTTAACGAGTGGACAAAGAGCAGTACTGGCAATATATTGCTCTGGTATCAAGAAAATGGTGTAACAAGTTTTGGCTGGGCGTTGGATAGTAGCTACTGGTAGATGTAGGATTTGATGAACATTAAAGCCCTGATAGTTCACCGATGCCATATACTATCAAAAGCTATTTGTTAGTCAAGCTACACTACAGCCCGATTCCTACAGTTCTTCAATGTTTTCCCGTGCATAATGTTCTCAAGTAATAGTTGTTTTATACTGGCAACACTTCTTTATCGCAGTTTTGTTTTGTTAGGGACAGGCCAGTTTTAAGACAATCACTTATTACCACATGAACTAGCTACATCATAGCACATATATGAGAGACGAATTGTTAACCAAAGTAAAAACAATTTAAGTTAAAACTTCTACTCTAGCTGCTGAAATTCAGGTAAAAACTCACCGATAAATTATACAAAATATACAGAAAAAAAATTTAACACCAATAAAAGTAGCAATCAAACGTCAGAGGAAGAGGTCAAAAGAAAACATTACAGGAAAAGTTCGAAGAAAAGCTCCAATAAATTTTTTTGTTTTGTTTCATAGTTTTATTTAAGCTATTAAATAGAACGTGATTTTTTTTTCTCATGCGTGTTCATTTAATATAGTATTCGGTTATTGGCAGTATCGTTAGAGGGTCGGACGCCATGCTTTCCAGCATAGAGTTACGCCCCTTTATGGTCTGAGTTCAAATCCTGCCGAGGTTAACTTTGCCTTTCATCCTTATGGGGTCGATAAGATAAAGTACCATTAATGCACTGATATAATTGTTGGCCTTATGCCAATAGTAGAAACAATTATTTATGGTATTTAAATAATTTGTCCTATAATTCTATTCCCAGCCTAAATTGTCACGTTTTTTTTAATAAATATTTTTGTGACTTTATTTCCATTCACCATCTTCTAAAGGATCTCTTGTTTAATCACGGGGCTCTATTTTCGCAGTGAAAGAAATGATTGATAAATATATGATTATAACTGTTTACAAATTCCATCACAAATTTGCTGTATCAGTGTCCCGATCAGTTATGTTAGTATATTATGGGTGATTTTATTAATTCCCGAGGAATTAAAAGCAATACTTGAAGCCTGTCATGATTTGCACTCGGAAACACTAGATATCTTTCTAAATATCGAGAAAAATATTTTTTCTTTTCTGACGCCTAGCTGTTTGCGTTATGTCCAACCGATCAAACCTGATTAAACATAAAAAGACAAATACATTTAATAACGGATATTAGACTGTTGAAAACATCAGAACAACGAGTACATTGTCTGTTTTAAGTTTTAATTTACTGACTAATAAAAGCAAACTGGCCTTCGGGCTTTTAGAGGGAAAAGTCGATAATAAATTGTTAAACTACAATTTTTATCATGTTTTTCCAACTTTGACATGTCTTTAAGAAAAACTAATAACAATGTATTGTTTATCCCTTTCTGTATGTGTGTAGGAGGATTTTATATGTATATGTATACACACACACACACATATATATATATATATATATATATATATATATATATATATATATATATATATATATATATATATATATATATATATATATGGTGGCTGCCAACTCGTTTTCGAGTACGGCCACTACTTTATATCTATGTAGGAGAACCCGTACCGATGCACTGAACGAGTGTGACTTTTTAGTCCAGCCAGCGACTTGAAAGCTCTGGTACAAACACTACACTTGCGACAATTACTGACACATAGTGCTGGGCCAATGGTACCATGTGACGACAAGTGCAGAGAGGTCTCCAGATATAAAGCAATGCCTGTGCTGTGAAGCTTTTATAGTGAGCAAACGGAATACAGAGTCAAGATAAAATATTAAAAAAATAATGAATAAAACAATGAAACAGTTCCTTATATTAAACAAAAAAAGTTCATTATTTAACGATCGTTTCTGGGATATATATGTGTTAGAATTGGCATGTATATTTAACAGATCTATGTACAAAATTATACAAAATTATACAAACTATCAAAATTAAATATACATACCAACTCATATATATGCCGTCTTCAGAAATAATTTTGTTTAATATAAGGAACTGTTTCATTGTTTTATTCATTATTTTTTTTATATTTTATCTTGACTCTGTATTCCGTTTATCTTTCACCGAAAGTGATTTTTCATTGCATCTCTTCTTTCCATGATATCCGGATTACATTGAGTTCTTCATACGGATTGGACACTACCGTAAACTCTTGGTAGATTTATCTACATATATATATATATATATATATATATATATTAGAAAGTGAGGTTTTTTTTACAAAATGAAAAATAACCGAGGTGTCCTACACGATTGAAAGTATAAAGAAAAAAAGATGAAATCGAAAATGCAACTGGAGTCTTATTTTTAAAAAAAAAATATATATTTATTTGGTTCCTTTACCGGTTTCGCAGTTCTTCTGCTTTTCAAAAGTAGAGTTGAGATGGAGAGTCTGTGGTTTTTCTCACATCTAACAAACATTATAATCAATAGCTATAAAATAAATTAACAGCCATGAATCCAAACACTGCAACAAGGAAATGTATGTATGTATGCATATATATATATATATATATATATATATATATATATATATATATATATATATATATATAAAATGTCTAAGGCCTATCTTAAGCCAGAAGGCTCAGTCGCTTCACGCCATGAAACCGGGATAAGCACCGACCTAATGAGCCTTCTGGCTTAAGACTTGCTTTAGACATTTTATATATATATATATATATGCATACATACATTTCCTTGTCGTTGCAGTGTTTGGATGTGTGGCTGTTAATTTATTTTATAGCTATTGATTATAATGTTTGTTACACTATTTGGCTTTTTCATGATGTCGCTTGATTCTTGCTATATTTTTCTTTTATTTTTTCTTTTATTTTGGGGTTTTTTTCCTTGAGAGAGAAAGACATTTTGAAAGAGAGTTTAGTGTTTTAGACGTGGTACTTGTTGATATTGTTTTTGTTCTTACTTATGAACTGTTTATAATACTTTTCCTGTTTATAATTCATGCCGGTGTTCATATTGCTGGCGGTATTGGTGGGGTCGTCGTCGTGATGAAGGTGACGATGGTGACGGTGGCAGTGGTGGTGGCAGTGGTGGTGGCGGTGGCGCTGATGCTAACGCGAAACGTAAAAATTGTCAGTTCATGATCGATCATATATCGTTTTTTTTCTCAAAACTGTTTCAGTTCACATATATTGATATATTGTTGATATGTGATGGATTGGGGGTGGGGATTATCAATTCTAGCATCCCTCTGTTTAACCTTCTTTCTTTTTATTTTGTTCCCACTTGATATTAGTTTTTTTTATCGTCAGTGCAAACTTAGTTGAAAATATTAATCGACAGCAATTAAGCTGTATCCACATCTCTTAATTTTATTGAGAATTATGAAGCTCCTCAACGCATGCTGCTTTCGTACACTTCGAAAACCTTTCTCTGCAAGCAATACAATGATTTGGCAAAATATCGAAAGACATAATTTCTGGAAAAGTTATCAGTCAGGGAGATATTAGCTGTATGTCCATTTCTACCTTTACACCAGAAGCTGACGTCCTTCCTTATCCGTGTTTATTTTTATTTTCCTGTAACCATCTATTTACAACTTTCATAGTAATCATAAAACATTTAAACAATAGTGGGTGATCAATACATTTCTATTGACTATGTCTTATCTCTTAAACTTCTTGACTGTCTACCAAATGAAGATGTAATAGGTATGTATGGACCCGTGGGGGCACCGTGGTGATATATGTCGTTTGGGGATGATGTTTACAACCTGATGGAGTCTATCTTTTCTCCAGCAGATTTCTTCCAGAGACGAAGAGATAGGAAGTGATAGGAAGAATGTGAGAAAGAAATATGGAGGAAGAATAGTTAATCCCTGTACTAAACTAGTACTATCATTATCGACTGCGAAAAGAGGAATGGCGTTGTTGATCTCTGTGGGATTTAAACTCAGAAAGAATTCCGGTGTTCTAACCTCTCTGTCAGTTTGATGCCTGAAGCGGCAGTAAGCTATTATAAAACAAATAGAACACTTATAATACATAGAACACTTCAAAAACTATTGAAATATAGAGGTTTAGTCCCGTTGTGCCTCTTCCCCAGGGCATAGTAGCTCTTTTGAATCTTAAGTTTGATTTATAGTTATCTATAAATCAAACTTAAGATTCAAAAGAGCTACTATGCCCTGGGGAAGAGGCACAACGTGTCAAAGGTGAAATTAGGGAGCGGGGACAAGATTTCCACTAGTTACAATGCTAATCTGCAATATAGCTGATAGGCTGTTATTTTCCTCATGAAAATGATATGATAGTAAGTGTGATATGTGAATTAGTACAAAATGTAAGGGGACAAATTTCCCATTTCCAGTGTTCCTTAATTCCGTTTTACTTTTGGTAAATTAATTTTTTTCCGTTTTCGCTTTTTATAAATTCCCCTTTTCAAGATTATTATATTGCATTGGTAAATTGAAATAAATTGTTATAAACCCCCGGATAAACTGTAAAACTAGAAACGTAGTCTATAGCATAAGATTTACAGAGGGTACTTGCAGAAACATGACAACAGCATACATAGGCGAGACAGCTCGTAGCATAGGTGAAAGGAGAGACCAACACTAGGGGGAACTAAAAGGACAAAAAAACGGTTCAGTATTATACGAACATGCCAGACAACAACACGACGGTAACATAGACAACATAGAAATTAGAATAATTTCTAAACATAGAAATGACCCAGCAGATAGACAAATCAGAGAGGCCAGTGAAATAGAACTTAGAAGGCCAAGGCTAAACGGAAAAAATGAATGGAATAACAACAACACCCAAACAAACAACACTGACCTAAGAGAAGTATAAATAAATAAATAAATAAATAGATAAATAAATAAATACATACACAAGCACAATAACAACAAACACATATAAACACACACTAGTAAATATAGAATACATTAACCAATACACAGTCACCCAAACACGAACACACATCAAACAAAACACTATACACACACGCAAACGCATGCGCAAAGAAGACAAAAAAATAAACAAATAAATAACGATATAAACAGACTAAATAAAGATGGCGTAGACATACAATGCAACGGGAGGAAACAATAGCACCAATGACGATGTTGCAGATGTGCAACGAAAGAACTTTGATAGACTATATATATGTGTTTGTGTCTATATTGTATCTGTATTTTTGACCGTTGGTCAGTCAATGGCAACATTGAGGACCGAATAAATTAAATTAACCGATATAAAAGACACAGAAGCGAAAAGCGAAAACCAACCAAACAGTGAGTGTGTTCTGTTATTAATTCTGGCAATATTACACAAATATGACCCTCCCCAAGTATAACAATAATTGTTTTATAAATTCTATTAAAACAGGGACAAATAGTCAAGTTTAAGGAAACTATTGCGCACGAAAATTGTTCTGCCACGAGACATAGAAATATAGTTTGCGGGCAACATGCAACCCACAGACTACGTGTTTGAGATCCTACTATAGATGAACCTATGTTTAAAATAACAAAACCCTCCTGCCACTAGATGTTTGACAATAATTTGTCTAATATGTTAATAAATGAGACTCAAATATTAACAGTAGCTATTTAGGAGTATTCTTTATCACTGAAAAATAAATGTGACATTTATAAAATTTCAAAGAAAATCGGAAAATACATTACAATTTAAATTTATACTTGAACTAAGTGCACAGGGTAAAATACATTTTTATGTAAATATAGAAGAAACAATAATAACAAAAGAAAAAATGGTGTATACTAAAGCCACAAATAAATGAATACATTTAAATGTTAAGAATGGATGTCCAGAGAATTATATAGTTGAAGTAATTTCGACTATACTTATACATCAAAGGCGGCAGTTAACTCTATCGGAATTCTATACATCAAAACAAATATATAACAAGACAGATATTTACGAATTAAATGAAACAGACATTTACAAAATATATTCTTATACGTTAACCAATAAATTTACAAAGACAAAATATAATTTATTTTGATACAGAAAAAAAGGTTAATTTGTTGTACTTTGTATCAACCCTAGTATTTCAAGTCTAATTAATTTTGCCATCCCTAGGGTATTGACGAGGCGGGAAATTGGCAGAGCTGTTAGAAAATCGGATAGAATGTTTTGTAGTGTTTGTTCAGGATCGCAACACTCTGAATTCAAATACCGTCGCGGTCCACTATGGCTTTTATCATTGCGAGGTCGATATATAAAGTATCAGTCCAGTACTGGGGTCGATTCTTCCTTTATGTCTCTTTCCCACTTATATGCCCCCCTCTCTCTCTCTCTATCTTTCTTTCTTTCTTTCTCCCTATGCCTCTCTCTCTCTCTCCTTCTCGATACATCAATAAGATGCCCCTACGATTCCACCAAGAATTACGTGTTAAATTAACGGAAGGGTGCCTTTAGCGGTATCTACTCTATATCAGGAATTCTTTACAGATCTTCGCCTTGTGGAATTCTTCCTACCTACTCCCAACTCGTCTCTAGGTCATGGAGAAGCTCTCTCTCTCTCTCTCTCTCTCTCTCTCTCTCTCTCTCTCTCTCTCTATCTATCTATCTATCTATCTATCTCTCTCTCTCTCTCTCTCTCTCTCTCTCTCTCTCTCTCGTTAAATAGAAAAACAAGAAGCCTAAAGACAAGAGCAAATTTCAAAATTTAAACATTTTAGAGAAACTAATATGAATGGTTATAAACATTTATGTAAAGATAAATAGATCTAGAGTCATTACGGATATTGGAAGAGATTGGTTAAGCGAGTACAAGGGACTCTGTTTTGACATTTACTAGGAAAGCAAACGGAAGTAGAAAGCAAGTTATAAGAAGATATTATTTGAGATCAGATCATAAAGACAAGAATAAGCTTATAGCTTATATGCATTTCTGCATGTAAAACATCGGTTGAAGATGCCTATTTGCATATAGTGCAAATAAAACATCGACTAGTGATGCTCATTTGCATATGGTGCGAAGATGACAGCTAGGGTTGATTAACAGTAAAAATAAAGTAGCATGTTTCATAATAGGGGTGTATATTGAGACATATACGATATTCTTATCAATAATAAACATACAAGCATCTCTCTGTGTGTACGTTAAGCTATGATCATCTTAGAGTTGTGAATATTAAAGTATATACGAGATGTTTATGTATAACACATATACAGGAGTGTCCCTATTAGTACTGTAAACCATGATCATGTCATAGCTGTCTCAGTAGCCATATGAAAATATCAGAAATGCGTTTTTGGATTGTTATCCACCATCAGTGAGAATTACCTACCTACCTACATATACATACATATATACATACAAACATACATACATAAGCATGCACGTATATATGTATGTATGCATGTATTTCGAGTACATTTTTGACCGGCCACATTCCTGGTGGCAAGGTTGTAAAATAAAAGAAATTGTCATCCGTTGAATCGCAAGAACTTTTTGCCAATTTTGAAGGTGCCAGCTATCTCAGCCATTTGTAGTCTATGAATTAGGGAGCTGTGCTCTTTGTCCACAAATCCAAGTTCCGTTATACTTTGGTCCAAGCGGGTTGGTATATAACCTGTAGCTCCAATAATGATGGGTAGGAAGGTGAAAGAGTATCTTGGATACTGGATCTGCAAACTCCTCATCAATGGCCCGTTAATGTCCTCCTTCTTTTGTATTTTTCTTACAACGTTGACATCAAGTAGGCAGCTGGTCTCTACAATAGAGCACGTTTTCAATGTGTGGTCCCAAACAACAATATCAGGCCGGTTGTGCTTTAATTTGGTGGCATTTTTTATTTTCAGGTTCCACCAGTATTCTTTAGTTCCATCTATCTCAACATATTCCTCTTCATTTGTTTTTAATTTTGTTTTCCTAGGTGTGCTCCAGATGGTTCTAGCTATCACATCGTGTCTCATGGGGAGGTAGTAACGGGACGACATTCTTTCGCAATTGGCATCAATGTGGCTAACATCTTCGATCTTTGTTTTACAAAGCCTACATCTATTGTCGACTGATGGCCCTCCTCTTTTGTGTAGCAGATATTTGGCAGGGATTTCTTGTTCCTGTATTGCATAGAGATATCCTTCAAGGTGGGATGTCATAAACTTGTCAGAACTCCATGCCAGGCTTTTTTAATGATTTAACCCCTCTATGGTCCGTGTTTTTCGTCTCAGGTACCCATGCACAACTTTCTCTGTAAATTGGAGCATTTGTGTTATCTTGTTCGAACATTGAATAGGATCTTCCAATTTCCATGGGAGAGAGATTTATATCAGGCTCTATTCCATATCTCTCCTCCAGATCAGTGGCTATCCTAATGATATTATTTTCTTCATCGGTATAGGGTCGGATGCCATGCTTTGACGCATAGAGTTACGGCCCTTGCCATTCTAAGTTCAAATCCCGCCGAGGTTAACTTTGCATTCATCCTTACGGGGTCTATAAAATAAAGTACCAGTAATGCACTGGGATAACTGCTGGCCTTGTGCCAAAAGTAGAAACAATTATTTTTTTCATGCTCCATTCTGAGTTCAAATCCCGCCGAGGTTAACTTTGCCTTTGATACTTACGGGGTCGATAAAATAAAGTCCCAGTAATACACTGGGTAATTGCTGGCCTTGTGCCAAAAGTAGAAACAATTATTTTCTTCTGCTCATAGACCTGGGCAAGATGGTTGCTGACCCTTTTCTTCAGCTGAAGATATTGCTTCAGTGTTACTATTCGGGTCTCGTATGATGTTAATATGGATTTAGATCCCGGCCACCTTCCTTGCGTGAGAAGTATAGCCTATTCACATAACCATTGATGTTAAAGTTTCCAGTCACACTGAGAAGCTTGCGAGTTCTTACATCCATCTCACTTATTTTTTACAATGACCAGTTCAGCAGACCAAATGTTGGCGTTAGGATTGGAACAGCATAAGTATTGTGGGCAATGTATTTGTTGTACGCTGATAGTTCTGATGACCATATTTCCTTTACTCTCCTGGGTATTCAGGTTTGGTTCTCTCCTTATTTATGGGTCCATCATATCTGACATTCTCATCCTGTCCAAGATATCGGTAGTTGTCACCTGACTGTAGAGGTTGTATTGCCAAGCCGTTCATCTCTAGATTTCCAGGGGAGGGCACAACCCTTCCACGTTTTACTTTCAAATATGTACATTTGGACTCACGAAATTTCCTTCTAATGTCTGCAGAAAATTGTTTAATGGGATCTAATTGTTTTTTTTAATATAGTTGATATTTGGCCCATACAACTTCAGGTCATCAACAAAGAAAAGATGGGAGATACTTTTGGACCCACTTCCAAGACCACTTTGTTTTGTGGGCAGGTATAATAGTGGATTTAGTGAGAGGACGAAAAGCAGCACTGATAAGCTATCACCCTGAAAGATGCTTTTCTGGTAGTGTATTGTGTCAGTCTTAATTTGTTCCTTCTCACTCCTAAGGATCGAATTGGTGTACCAGTTCTTGGTCAGGCGTTCAACAGCAGCTACTAGTGGTTGTAGGGCTTTGGTTAACTGTAAAGCCTTAATAATCCACCCACCTTCTGATAGTCCAGCCACACCACAATCATGCTCTTGCGATTCTTTGCTGTTTTTTCCTGTATCATTTTATTTATTAGTAGGTGATCTATGCAGCCCCACACTTCCTTCTTTCCACCAGCTTGCCCAGGTGTTATAATTTTGTTGTGGACCAATGATCCTGTAAGAACAGATCAAGGCACCCAGTGTATAATTTATACATGATGTTCTGGCAGGCTATTGGGCGGTAGTTTTTAGCAAGGGTGATATGGCTATTTTTGGGGGGGGCGGGGATAGTAGTGGCAGTTGATAACCATTGAGGAAGTTCTTGCGTGCCTTTGATGGCTCCTCTGAACAACCATATAAGATCTTGCCGATAGAAGGTGAAATTCTTCAACCAGTATCCTGTTATGAGGACTGGGCCTGGTGATTTCCTATTCGACATTTTCTGCAGAGCTGTTTCCAGTATTGACCCATCTATGTCATATAGTTTTGTCTAGGCATGCTGACGGTAGGAGTTCCAGTTCTTTTAGCCATTTAGTTTGTTTGCTAAATCCGTCATTAGTTTCCCATACAGATCTCCAGTAGCTCTCAACCTGTTCTTTTGTTGGGGTGTCATTTACAGAGATGTATGTAGTGTGGATGTATGTAGGTATGTATGCATGTATATATGCGTTTGCGTTTATGTATGTAAGTGTTACATAAAAGATAGAAAAAACTAGGCAGTGAAAGTTGATAAATCAGACGTTAATCGCGGGAATTTTTATATTTCCAAAAGCTGACATTGGAGAATTCTCTGACAGATATTTATGGTTCTACAATTAATGTTCTCTAACACTAAGATATGTGTTTACAGAAGATTACTGCAGCCAAAATAGATTATATTTTCTTCTTAGCTGATGTGGACGTCATTTGCATCTTGCTTTAGCGCGTAATTTTAGATGATATATTGAATATTATTATTGCATCTGCCAGGATGTATAGATAAAATATATATATATATATATATATATATATATATATATATATATATGTGTGTGTGTGTGTGTGTGTGTGTGTGTGTGTGTGTGTGTGTGTGTGTGTGTATATATATATACTGTATATATATATATGTATATATGTATGTGTATATATATATATATAGATATGTGTGTGTGTGTGGGTGTATATATATGTATATATATATATATATGTGTGTGTGTGTGTGTGTGTGTGGGTGTATATATATATATGTATGTGTGTATGTATATATATATATATATATATATATATATATATATATATATATATATATGTATATATATAATATATATATACAGAGAGAGAGAATAAATTTCAATATAGAAATCCCTTGGAGCACGTTATTATTTAAATTAGTCTTCTTTTTTTCTGAGCTGGTGGTGTATTTTTAACTTAATTTTCAATCCTATAACTATATAAGCGGTGAATTGACAGAGTCGTCGAAATGTCGGATAGAATGCTTTCCGGTATATATATTGTTCTCTGCACGCTGGATTTACATCCCACCAAAGTTACCTTTGCGTTTCATTCTTTCAGGGTGGAGAAAAATGGATCAGTCCAGTAATAGCATCAATATTTCTTCCGTATCTGTTTCTTACGTCCCCTCTCTCTCTCTATATATATATATTATCAAACCACTTTCCACTGATTGACCTCGATGTCACGTGATTGATTCTTTTTGAATTTGCCACAGACGCAGAGGCAGTGATTTTCTCAATGGCTAGGAATTCAGTCCACGCTTTGCTATTTCCTATCCACTGAATTATTTTTTAATAAGTTTCCAGAGGCCCCGCTTTGCCTGGAAACTTAACTGAGAATGGACTTCCCTGACGACGGAATGTTTCTCCATATCTTCTTCGGAAAATATATTTACTCCATTCCAGAAACTAATTAGTTGGAAGTGATATTTTAGTAAGTAAGTTAATTTTATAATTTTCTTATTTTACGTCTCTCATATATATATATATATATATATATATATATATATATATTAATAAAAGGAATTCCAACTTTGTCTGATTTACTCGTTTTATTTACAATCCTTTAACATTATAATGGTATTAGAATGAAATAGTATGGTAGATATTAAATGTTAAGTGTTAATTGAACAAGTACTTTCATGCTTTCGCAATCTTCAGGTTCATATTCTGTGGTGACAGTGAAGTTTGCAATTTTCAACTGTGGAAAATTTTCAACATTTGAAAATTGCAAACTTGACTGTCACCACAGAATATGAACCTGAAGATTGCGAAAGCATGAAAGTACTTGTTCAATTAACACTTAACATTTAATATTTTCCCATACTATTTCATTCTAATACCATTATAATGTTAAAGGATTGTAAATAAAACGAGTAAATCAGACAAGGTTGGAATTCCTTTTATTAATATAATCTTCTATACACAATCATGGCAGAAAATGTAGGGCACCTGACTAGAATAACTTCCAGCATTTATATTCTTCTCAGATGTAGTTTCGAATTCCATTGAAGTGGGAGTATACTTTTTTTATTCTTCAACATTCGATAAATTAAAAAAAAAAAAACAATATTGTACCTTCAAAACTTTAATCGAATGAAGCAAAATCGTGTTATACCGCAGAATAAGGATTGTGGAATATTGAAATCGATAAAGCGCGGAATTAAATGTCACACTATATTTAGTTATATTTCTTTAGCCCTACTAATGTTGGTAAAATAAGTACTGAGTATGTATAGGGAAACGGAATCAGGATAGCCGAAATTTTAAGCAGTTCCCTTCACAAAATTGAAAGTCGGGATTCGGTTTTACAGCATGGCGTCATAAAATATGTTGTTTATCATAGCTTCGGGTTGAACCAAACAGTGTAAGTTAAATTAAGAAGAGAAAAACTACATGGAATCTTGTTGGAAAAACTGTGCCTGCAATTCTGAAGGCCAGTTTTGTCGCACTATTTCATGCTGAATCTCCCTAAGAATTTAGGTTAAGTTACATGATTGTGTGGAATATTCATCCCACTTATTTGTTAATTTAACGAGTAGGCCACTCCGTTGGCCGAACAAATGAAACATTCACCGTCGAAATTGACGGAGATACTTTTATCTCTTTATTTGTATTGGGGGATTATTCAATTACCCAAGTGCATTGCTACTACCAAGGATAGAAATCAATAATTTACTCAAATAAGCTGAAATATTTTGATGAGACTGGCGTAGAAGAGGACGATGATATTATACCGAAGAAAATATCTAAGACATTTGGTTTGTGCCAATAAAATACCGCCAGTGAAATAGCGACAATCACTTTGTGCCAATGAAATGTCAACAATCTACTTGAGGGAAAAAATAAGCCACCAGTTTCTTGATGACACTAAAATGTCCAACTTTGGTCGATTCCAACAATACTGAAATATTCATTCTATTCCAAGGAAATATCGCTAGACAGCTTGCTTTCAGTTACTCCACCTATAACCAGACAGTTGATCAACACACAAATAGTTATTAGGTTAACACAGTAGTTACTATAACAACAAACAATCAATTACTATGGCAACATACATCCCGTTATTATGGCAGCACACCTCTAGTTACGATGGCAACACGCAAATAATTATTTTGGCAACATACAACCAGTTACTATGGTAATATAAAACCTGTAACTACAGCCACACACAATCAGTTACTATGACAACACAATACCAGTTACTATAGCTACACACAACCAGTTACTATAGCAACCCATAACTAGTTACTATAGCAACACAACCAGTTACTATAACTACACACAAGTTACTATAGTTACACAACCAGTTACTAGAGCAACATATAACTAGTTACTATAGCTACACGCAAGTTACTATAGCTGCACACAACCAGTTACTAGGGCAACACATAACCAGTTACTATAGCTACACACAAGTTACATAATATCATTGTTCGATATTGGATAAACACTGTCGAATAATCAGTGCTCTTGATGCTTATATTGCACTGAATTTATGGAATCTCTTTAAGTCTTTTCGAAATCCAAAATCTTCTCTTGTGCTGCTGAAAGAAGGAACAGTGACAAAGTAATATAGATAAGACAACCTCTCTAAGGTTAATAATGATTTCTACTATAGGCACAAGGCTAGTAATTTGCGGGGGGAGGGGGGTCCGATTAAATCTACTCCTGTACATAACTGGTACTTTATTTTATCGACTCCGTGAGGATGAAAGGCAAAGTTAACCATGGCGAGATTTGAACTCTAAGGTTAATAATTGTTTCTACTTTTGGCACAAGGCCAGCAATTATCTCAGTGTATTACTGGTATTTTATTTTATCGACCCCGTAAGGATGAAAGGCAAAGTTAACCTCGGTGGGATTTGAACTCAGACCGAGGTTAACTTACGAGGTCGATAATGTACACTTGTTAGCGTGGTTAATGATAGTAAAGGCAACCAGCCGTGAAAGCTGTGCCAAATTTAGAGAACACATGTGTGTGACGCGTTCTACGCTTCGTCTTGAAGTCCAGTAACTCCGAATATGAACCAAGTTGGACCGTGTTACAATATAACATACAGATATACCACTACACGCAGAGGTGAAGAAAATTATTCTGGTTGCGTCCTATAAACTTCCGCTTGGAACATTTACATTTAACACGAATTTACATAGGATTTTAATAGTAATTTCCATTTGAATATTAAGTAGTTTAAAATAATGATACTAGTTCTGGATATATTCCGATGAAGTCGTAAAAATTGGCAAGTCAATCTAATGGTACGTGATAATTTTCAATCGCTTTCTGTTAAGGCGAAAATAAATCTGAAATGGTTGTTAAAAATATTGCACAATATTGGTGTTAAATAGTTTTGTGGTTTTTCTAATGCATGCGGAGTAAAGATAAATGTTTTGGGTAATTATAGTTTCCTATAATCAATAAATTGCACTCTATTTACATCCCCAATGGTTAAACGGTTGTAATCAATAAATCATCTGAAAATTGGCAAAACCCAAGCTTGAGCTAACAACAAATACGTCTGCAAAAGCAACACTGAAGCAAGGTGAAGAAAGTAATATATATATATATGTGTGTGTGTGTGTGTGTTGAGATTTCTATTTGATACAGTTTCGTCTGAATTCAGGATAAAAAATTAACCGGCAAGACTATATTAATTGTGGGGAGCATTTAGATAATAGCTGCTGAAATCCTGTTTAATTAGCATTACATTTGAAGACAACTTCGGACTGTTTATTAAATAACAAAATCAGGTATAACATACTTTTTTATATCTGTCTCTAAGCCATCAGGTCAATGCGTATTCCTGTTTCCTCGACGTTAAACGAATGAGTGTACAAGACTACACGCTGAACATGATGCCAGTCCATCGCAGAGTTAGCTCCCATCAACTGCTGTTACTCATTTTCAGCTGAATGTAATGGAGCAACTTGAAATATAGTGTTTTGCTCGAGAACTCAACGTATCACTCAGTCTAGGAACTGAACCCACGACATGAATATCGTAAGTCCAACACACTAACCACTAGGCCACGCACCTTCAGAAAATTGCAGAAAATTCCAAAAACCCCGTACAAAATATCATAGCTAAATATATGCAACAATTTTCTAGAGTTCAATATATGACACCATTTCATTATATCCAGTGATGGATCTTTGTTTCCTAGTTAGAAACTAACTTCTTCCTTACTGGAGGAATTCAAATAATTAGTAGCGGACAGAATGACGCATGTATACTCATAGGCAGACATACATACGCACATACCTGTAGGCTCACATGCGTACTTAAGCACACACAAACATGTATGCAAACACGCAGGAATATATACACGCATATATATGAATATGCACACATACCTACATACATATATCCAAATATTCATACATACATGAATATATATGAACATACATAAATTAAAACATAAATAGTACAGCATACATACATATATACATATATACATACACACATACATACATGCATACACACACATAGATACATACATACATACATACATACATACATACATACATACATACATACATACATACATACATATAGTTAGGAAACTACAAGTACAATCCATTAATGGAACAGTAAAAATATGTAAAACATTCCAAAAATGTTGCATCTAATAACTGCATATACACATGTACAGATACAAAGCATATACACATGCACACATACAACTCAAAACATCCACATCCACACATACAATAACATCTATATCTACACATGCATGCATACATATATATCTACCTAGTTGATCTTGTGTAAATTCCAATGAGAGAGTCTTGTGTCTGTGTTGGAAACCGACTCTCTCTATTGGTAAAACTTTGTGAAATTATAAAACCAGAAGAACACACACACACACACACACACACACACACACACACACACATACATACATACATACATACATACATACATACATACATACATACACACATACATACATACATACATACATACATACATACATACATACATACATACATACATACATACATACATACATACATACATACATACATACATACATACATACATACATACATACATACATACATACATACGGCAATTGTGGTGCCATAAAGGACTGGAATTTCCTTACAGTTAACTATCAGCGTACTGAATTCGTTCATAACTTCATTTCCGTTGCTAAATTATATCCCGAAGACAATATAAGTCTATATTGCTGACAGGAAGTTGTTGAGATATTTCGTAGCATATATATCTATATCTAGCTACTTGTCTACACCAGGGCCTGATTTATAGAGGGGCAGACGGGGCATTTGCCCCAGGATCCCCAGCTGTACGAGGCCCTATCGACAGGTCTAGGGCTTAATAAGATATATGTGTCCTGGGTCTTTAAACGTGTGCCCCCCCCCCCTCCGATCGGCTTTTTTGTTTTATCTTTTAATCACATCAGAACACTATTTTTAACAAATAGTACTTAATATCAATCCAATGTTTTATGGCGTATATGGTGTATATGTGTATGTATGCATGTGTGTTTATGGGTGTATTTATAAATATATATATATATGTATGTCTATGTGCGTGCGTGTGTGTATGTGTGTGTGTCTCTCTGTGTGTGTATGTACTTGTGTGTGTTATTAATTATATAAGATACACGATATTAAATTAGTGGGTTCGATTCCTGACAATGAAATTGTTCTTATTACTAATAATTCATAGTCAGTAGAATAATAATATTCCTATCTATCTAGGGCGGGTAAAATTCCCGAGATCCATGGACGAGTTCTCTCCAGCGGTCTCTGTCCCTCATTATCGCTGCCATGTCCTGCGTCTCTAAAAGACCAGTCTGTCCTTAGGGCATCAACATATGTTAACCTCAGTCTTCCTCTTCCAGTGTGTCCATGCAGGGGATCCCACAGGAGCACTGAGTGCAGTGTCAACTCTGGATGACGGTGAGCATGTCCAGCTAACCTCAGTCTCCTCTGTGTCACTTTTGAGCTGACTTTTGGGAGGCTCCCGTACAGCTCTGAGTTCTTCATTCTCAGTGTATACTGATTAATGTTCAGAGCCATCCTCGGCATTCTCGTGTAGCACCCATCCACCATCTGAGTGAGTTTCTTGGTCAGTGTCCAAGTCTCAGACTCGTACAGCAGCACAGACTCCACTACAGCAACGAAGAGGCGGATCTTCAGGTGTTTACGAAGGTCCAACTTCCACACCGATCTCAAGCTTTACTGTAACACCGGCTCAGAGCAGGAGAGTTAAGGCGAGAAAGATAACGGATTCTGAATTTGCCGACGACATAGTTTTGGTGACAAACACAGTGAATGAGGCAGAGGATTTGATGTAGGAGGTGGAGACTGTGTCGATGAGTGTGGGGCTGAGAATGAATGAGATTAAGACAAAATATCTGGTAGAGAATATTAAGAAACCAGAGAAGATTACTAATGTAGGCGGGAAGCCGCTAGAATTGGTTGAGGACTTCCTGTATTTGTGAGCAAAAATTTGGAATACGGAAGATGATGTGGTCGAGAGGAAGAGCAAAGCTTGGGCGGCATGCCACAGCTAATAACATTTAGTGAGTCCAAATGGGCATTTCTATGGTAAGACGAGGAAATCTGGCACCCTGACACGAAAAGTTAAACTTAATAGTGGCTCTAGATTCGGATGAGAACTACAAGTATCTCAGGCAGAATGAGAATATCACGTATGATGGAACCACAGTTAAAGAGAGGATTAGAATTGAAAACCTGAAAATTATGAAGAAAATATTGTCATCAGAACACTCAGCCTACAACAAGCATATCATTCACAACACCTGAGTAAAGCTTATCATAAGACTCATACACGGTCTTCCGAACTGACCTCTACAAGAATTTAACAAAATGGATGTAAGTATTTGAGCATATCACAGACGCGTCTACTCTTAACGTAATTCGCAGCGAGATTCAGCGTGACACAGTACGTGACTTGGCTGGTCCTTTGAATTACATGTACTGTTCATGAGATGTGACGCACTGCGGGACTAAATACAGAACCAAGTGGTTGCGAGAGGTGATATGTTTATGACATAGCACCATATTCATTCATTTCACACTACTTTTAAAAATCAGGAAATTGTGAAACTGCTTAAGTTAATCTAAATAAATCTTAAAGACTCTACGTGCATTTTCAATTTCTTTTCTCTTTACTTTCACACTTCCACCCATGTGAAAAACATCACACACACACACACACATATATATATATACGAGGGGGGTCAGAAAAGTTCCAGGACTGATGTCACAAAAGATTTATTTCAAACCCAAACTTCACACTAAGAGTTTTCTCCTTCAAAGTAATCCCCCTGGAGTCTAATGCACTTTTCCATCCTTTTCTGCCACGCTTGCATGCACTCATGGAAGGATTCTTCCGGGATCCTCCGCAGTTCCGTCGTCACGGCCTTTTTGATATCGTCCACGTCTTCAAAACGGGTCCCCTCCGGGTCGTACTCGAAGATCCATGACTCATCACCGGTGATGACTGTCCCTAGCAAGTCTGGTTCGGTTTCAAGACACTCGAGGATGTCCTGGCACACTTGCATGCGTCATCGTTCAGCAGTTTTGGCACCATCTTCGCGTAGACTTTCCGCATGTCCAAATCTTCAGTGAGAATCTTCCAGACGCTGTCCCGATTCATGCCCAGGTTATTTGCCATCAGTCGAAAAGTCAGCCGACGATTGCTACGCACCACCTACCTGACGCGCTCAACGTTAACCTCAGTCCTGGTTGTTGAGGGCCTTCCGCTCCTGGGCTCATCTTCCACGTCCTCGCGTCATTCTATAAACCTCTTGCACCACTCAAAAACACGTTAGCGTGGCATCGTCTCATCTCCATACACTTGCTGCAGCAATCCCAGTGCTTCTGACGGAGTTTTCAAGTTTGTTCGTTGCTCTGTGCTCATTGCTTGACGACCTGAAACAGAAGACATGTATATAAAATTATGAAGAAAAAAGTTTTATCGCTGCAGAGAGCTAAGATTACAGTTACATACTCCAGGGGGATTACTTTGAAGGAGAAAACTCTCAGTGTGAAGTTTGGGTTTGAAATAAATCTTTTATGACATCAGTCCTGGAACTTTTCTGACACACCTCGTATATATATATGTACTAACGTGTCTTGTAAAACCTTATATGTTTATCCTTCTTATAGAGTTTTCTCTGCACAAATGAGTGAGTTTTATTTTCTTATTTTGTATTTAAATTGAATAGAATTATTTGTTATTATTTACAAAAGGATGTAGACATGAAATATCTATTTAACATAAATATTTGATAGAAATGGTTCTATTACGGTTTTAGTTATTTTGCAAATATTGCATGTATAGCGAAATCGTTGCTGTGCTAAATTTTCTGTTTTCTATAGTTACTGAAGATGTGTCTATTAATCGTTATGTAAAGAAAAATACGCGTATATTTAAAGAGAACATTAAAAGACGTCAGGTTTCTTCATTTAGTCTATGAGAGAAATTACAGTAGGTTGGTGAAAAGAAGTGTTACATTGTAGAATCACCTGTATCTGCTTTAACAGAGCTTTTTCTGACACTGAAACCTCCAATGTTTAGACAGAGGCTAAACCCCAGTCAAAGCCGCCGTCTCTTTCTGCGTGTGTTTAGTTAATAATTGTTTCTACTTTTTGCACAAGGCCAGCAATTACCCAGTGTATTACTGGTACTTTATTTTATCGACCCCGTAATGATGAAAGGCAGTATTTGAACACAAATCATAAAGGGAGGTAACTCTATGCTGCAAAGCATGGCGTCCGACCCTCTACCGATACTGCCAATCCACCTGTGTTTAGTTAATAATGTGTTCCAGTCTGGGGTAGAGGAGAAACCTATTAAATCGCCCACATACATACGTACATACATACATACATACATACATACATACATACATACATACATACATACATGATGGCTGTCCCCTCGTTATCGAGTATGGCCATTGCATGATATAGCATTATTAATAATTATTAATTAATTCTATCGTGGAATGCCTGTGCGTGAAGATATTTTTTAAAGTGAGGAAAGACTGTGCACTGAGCCAATCCCACTCTCTGAGCGACAGTAGCTATAACCCGAAAAGAAGAAAAGATCAATATCATCGGTAAATACTGAGCCACAGGTTTTGTGTCGGAGTTATCCCAGTTTCATAAGTTGCCTTCTCCTAGAAGAATGCCCTGACAAAGGCTAGGGGTCCTTCACTCCCAGTGGTTTAACCGCGCGGTACATGTGTATATACATATTTACACACTTTTGGATTGTCGTTAACTCTTATGAGTTCTTCCGCCCTTCCATACATACATACATACATACATACATACATGGTGGCTGCCAACTCGTTTTCGAGTACGGCCACTACTTTATATCCATGTAGGAGAACCCCTACCGATGGGCTGAACGAGTGTGACATTTTAGTCCAGCCAGCGACTTGAAAACTCTGGTACAAACACTACACTTGCGACAATTATTGACACATAGTGCTGGGCCCATGGTACCATGTGACGACAAGTGCAGAGAGATCTCCAGATATAAAGCAATGCCTGTGCCGTGAAGCTTTTATACATACATACATGCATACATACATACATACATACATACATACATACATACATACATACATACATACATACATACATGGTGGCTGCCAACTCGTTTTCGAGTACGGCCACTACTTTATATCCATGTAGGAGAACCCCTACCGATGCGCTGAACGAGTGTGACTTTTTAGTCCAGCCAGCGACTTGAAAACTCTGGTACAAACACTACACTTGTGACAATTATTGACATAGTGTTGGGCCCATGGTACCATGTGACGACAAGTGCAGAGAGATCTCCAGATATAAAGCAATGCCTGTGCCGTGAAGCTTTTATAGTGAGCAAAGGCACTGCACAAAGCCAGTCCCACTCTCTTAACCATGATGATATTTACCAAAAAGAAGAACAAGTCAACATCATTGGATACCATCAGGGTTGCAGGTGTTATATCAGAGTTTTCCTTCTCCTAGAATTCTGCCTTGACAAAGGCTAAGGGGTCATCTCTCCCGGTGATTTTGGATGGCCATTGACTCTTAAGAGCTCCTTTGCCCTTTGACAGGTTTTGTTTTTAGTCCTGCAGGATGTCCAAAGTCACCCTCCTCACCAAGAAACCTTAGTGGGGTTGCCAGTTTAGTCGCCAACGACCCGACCATGAGACAGGTTGTACTGGGATACATGTTACCAGTAGCACCAACTGGTGACCTGACATACATACATACATACATACATACATACATACATACATACATACATACATACATACATACATACTGTATATATCTGATAAATAAAAGGAAATCTGTTTATCTTTCAATTGCTGATACTGGGGTTTGACCAAACACAATTTAGCATGATAACCTCGACGGTATACATGTTCTCAAAGTGTCTGATGTATCTTATTATATATGTCTATACATAAACAGACTCATTAACTGCTCAATGAACACAACCACAAGAATATGGTCCGAACGTGGAAGAGCCGATCTTCCAATACTATCTGCCGCTCCTCACTGTCATCTGTAGATTCTTGAATTATTTCCTTTACACGATATTCACTATGTACAAAAACTGAAGTAAATACTAGATATATTACCTGAGCTAAATATTTTTGTTGCTGGGGAAAAGTTTGACTTCAAAATTTTACCATAATAGATACACCGTCATGCGCTATTTCTTTTTCACAATGTTAATGGCATTCACCCTGCCAATGCGTCCCAACACTTTAATCATTGCCAGTTACCAATATTTTGTTTCAAATGTACATTAATATTCTACAATTTTGGATGGATAATATGTATTCAACCAAAATTTCAGAATGGATGCATATTCCGTTCCCGACTACTACCTGTCACATTGTCGTGTCCTCGTGGACTAAACTGGTGACATTAGCAAGCTTGCTTGGTGAAGAATGTGAGTGGTATACACACTGCGAGATGAAAAACTAGACAGTCAAAAGGCGAAGGAACTCAGTTGAATCGACGGCCATCTAATACGAGTAGACAGCTTGTTAGCTTTAGTTGGTAGTATGCCTAGAAGAAAGGTCAGTGATTTCAAAGACGAGGTAGACGGAACTCATTAGTCACCGTGGTGACAACCTTTCAAGAGGCCAACAGCTTCATATTTGTGATGTAGGCGGGTGAGCAATGAGAATGGGATCTCTCTTCATACTCAACAAATGTCATGCAAAATCGATTTTCTTGTAAAGTTATGTATTAACTCAGATTATTTTTTCATGGAAGTGACTAACAATTTTTGATGTCCGGTGTCATGTGCTAAGAACATACTATTTGTTTTTAGATAGGCTTTCTTGAATAAATATGCTTCAGGTAACGGTTCTAAAACTAAAGTTACCAGAGCCAGCAATATTTGCAATTTCTACTTTAGTAGGTATTGAAATAAGAAATAAAGTTAAGGATTGTGTCTTTATGCTTCCTTCACACCAATGTCACTAATGTTATGAACTGTTTTTAGGTGAACCGTTAGTGAAATAGTAGAACAACCACAGCACGTTAAGCACCCAGCTTCCACCCCATCTATTGTACTAAAATAGTTCCAAGCCTTTTAATTTCTGACATAGTATGAAAGGGATATCTTTAGCTGTTACTAAATAATTTATTAATAGAATAAACGATATGAAAAAATTATTTTTATTTTAATTGAATAATGTATGTAATACTATAATTGCTTCTACTTTAGGCACAAGGCTAGCAATTAGCCAGTGCATTACTATGTAATACTATAATGGCGGAAAAACGGAAACAGTAGAAAACAATGAGAACATTAAAAGAATAAATGTAAAACAAACCGTTTGTATGTTTAGTTTATGATAAATTACATTAAAATTGTTTTATAATTATATGAAATTATGTTAATTAAACATAATTATATGAAATTATGTTAATTAAACATTAACGTTATGATCAGCCCACTGATTCTAATAGTGAACCTTACGCCTTTAGAAGACCTTGGAGAATTAAGCATGTCGCTTGAAAAGAGAATGAAGTTTGAAACCTGTGGTGGTGAATTGGAAGCTCGTTTATCCTGTAGAACTTGTTATTTTGGTTTTATTTCGGGAGCAGTTTTTGAAGATCAAATTCTCTCTCCCTCTCTCTCTCTCTATATATATATATATATATATATATCCCTCTCTCTCTCTCTATATATATATATATATATATATATATATATATATATATATATATATATATATATATATATATATCTTTTCTTTTCTTTTCATCATTAAAAATGCTTTCTCTCGCGTCGGGAATTTTTTAGATATGCTTGTCATTTGCTTCGCTAAACCCAAACTAGATGAATGCCTTTCAGCTTTTCTCACACCAAATTCTGTCATACAAACGAGTGAAAATATATAAATAGATGGCAAAAAGAGTATCAATGTAAAGGAAGAAGAAAGACTGTTGGTGGAATGGACCAAGCGTCGTAGCAACAGTAGCCCTGAATTCTGTAATTTGTATCTGGCTATTCGTTTCGGTCGTGCTGTTAGTGACGGGGGTGGGGTGAGGGAGAGAGATAGAGAGTGGGGATAGAAAAAGAGGAAGGGAGAGAGATGGGAGAAAGAAAGAGATAAAGAAAAAGGTGAGAAGGGAAAGGAGAGAGAAAAAATATATATATATATAGTTATGTAATAAACAACATAAGGTAATTATTTCATTTACCAGTGGTTTCTTGAAAGCAAACACATTTTGCTTTCAAACATCAGAATGAAAAAATCCTGGTGTATTTATTGACATTGGATTTTTAAAATAAATACACCAGGATTTTTTCATTCTGATGATTGAAAGCAAAATTTGTTTGCTTTCAAGAAACCACTGGTAAATGAAATAATTACCTTATGTTGTTTATTACATAACTATTAAGCTCTGTAACCTACATAGAGCACTCTTTTTTCCTGGACCTTTCCGACGGAATTACATCATTCACACACACACACACACACATATATATATATATATATATATATATATATATATATATATATATATATATATATATATATATATGAATAAATTTACTCCTTCATCAGTGATGGTCTTTATTCTCTCTCGTCCACGATTTCAGGGACTTGACTCCTTTTTCCTCATTTTCGTTGCATTACCATTTTTGATTGTTTACTGTCTCGCTCGTTCCCCCTATTTACGTGTCCCAACGACTTTCTTTAGCCGTTGCTCGCACCAACCGGAGGTATATGGTCTTTAAAGCGATGAAATACCAATGAAGGTTGGAAGATCACTGTTGAAGGACAATTTATTCATATGTAACCCATTTGCAACCACGCAGCACGCCATGTTTTCATATTCATATATATATATATATATATATATATAGAGAGAGAGAGAGAGAGAGAGAGAGAGAGAGAGAGAGAGAGAGAGAGAGAGAGAGAGAGAGAGAGAGAGAGAGAGAGAGAGAGAGAGAGGGGGGGGGTATAGCATTGATATTTGAATTTTAAAATATTAACGAAAAAATGGTTGCCTCCAATACAGGTAATATATGTTAGGTATCTGTAGTAACGTTATATTCCTAATGGTGATGCCGATGATGACGATAGTTTTTGAAGCGGTGGAGGGGCTGGTTCGAGAGACTACAAATGTCTGTTAGCGACGATAAGGGCATCTAAAACCCTTAGCTAAAATGTGTTGCATAAAACCAAACACACTCGAATAAGAATGGTATTGTAGTTTTAGCAAACATGCCAATTCATGGAGACAACTGGAATAGAATAATTTTTACAAAGTTTAGTTATGTATTTATTTACTTAATTTTATAATAGACAAGACCACCCTTGACCCATTGGGTCACGTTCACTTCCAAATATTTTTTAAAAATCATGTTCACTTAAAAGTAATTTTTAAATAATTAAAATATACACAGACATGTATATAATTTGAAATGAAAGTGGAAGGCCCATTTATATATATATATATATATATATATATATATATATATATATATATATATATATATATATGAAAACATGGCGTGCTTCGTGGTTGAAAATGGGTTACATATGAATAAATTTAGTCCTTCATCAGTGATCTTCCAGCCTTCATTGGTATTTCATCGCTTTAAAGAAAGCGATGAAATACCAATGAAGGGTGGAAGATCACTGATGAAGGACTAAATGTATTCATATATATGTATATATATATATATAACGAAGGAATTGTGGTAAGGAACCAGATGGACCATAACGCACCAAAGTACTCAATACTTAGGGTAGTAGAGTGGGTAATAGGAACAAGTATGACCCCGACGGCAGAGCTCAAGCCGTTTCGACGGCTATTTCTTGACTCATAAACAGCCGTCGAAACGGAAGCTCCAACCGGTAAGGTTGTCTTCTTTTCCGGGTATGTCAATATGTATTTATAAAACAAATCTGTATTTTATCTGATGAAGGCGCACCATAGTTTGCAAAATGCAACCATTCTGGTTGGAATCTCCTGGATATTCCAACCAGAATGGTGGATTTTTTAAGAGTATGTCAATATTTATTTATAAAACTAACCTATATTATATTTTATCTGATGAAAGCGCACCATAGTTTGCCTTGGTTGCCTTTGAAATATGTATAATAAAATAAATATGGTTTTATAAATATAGTTTCCATTTATTAATATATTGTATATATATATATATATATATATATATATATATATATATATATATATATATATATATATATATATATATACAATATATTAACAAATGGAAACAATATTTATAAAACCATATTTATTTCATTATACATATTTCAAGGGCAACCAAGGCAAACTATGGTGCGCTTTCATCAGATAAAATATAATATAGGTTAGTTTTATAAATAAATATTGACATACTCTTAAAAAATCCACCATTCTGGTTGGAATATCCAGGAGATTCCAACCAGAATGGTTGCATTTTTTAAGGGTATGTCAATATTTATTTATAAAACTAACCTATATTATATTTTATCTGATGAAAGCGCACCATAGTTTGCTCTGGTGGCCCTGGAAATATGTATAATGAAATAAATATGGTTTTATAAATATTGTTTCCATTTGTTAATATATTGTATAATTACTCCAATAATTTGTTGAGTGCTTTATACCAGTTATATAAATATTGAGCTTGTTGTATCCCAACAAATTAAATATAACCTCCACATATATATATATATATATATATATATATATATATATATGTGTGTGTGTGTGTGTGTGTGTGTGTGTATGTATATATATAAATGTGTGTATGTATACATATATATATATGTATGTGTGTATATATGTATATATATATATATATGTCAGGTCACCAGTTGGTGCTACTGGTAACATGTATCCCAGTACAACCTGTCTCATGGTCGGGTCGTTGGCGACTAAACTGGCAACCCCACCAAGGTTTCTTGGTGAGGAGGGTGACTTTGGACATCCTGCAGGACTAAAAACAAAACCTGTCAAAGGGCAAAGGAGCTCTTAAGAGTCAATGGCCATCCAAAACCACCGGGAGAGATGACCCCTTAGCCTTTGTCAAGGCAGAATTCTAGGAGAAGGAAAACTCTGATATAACACCTGCAACCCTGATGGTATCCAATGATGTTGACTTGTTCTTCTTTTTGGTAAATATCATCTTGGTTAAGAGAGTGGGACTGGCTTTGTGCAGTGCCTTTGCTCACTATAAAAGCTTCACGGCACAGGCATTGCTTTATATCTGGAGATCTCTCTGCACTTGTCGTCACAGGGTACCATGGGCCCAGCACTATGTGTCAATAATTGTCACAAGTGTAGTGTTTGTACCAGAGTTTTCAAGTCGCTGGCTGGAATAAAAAGTCACACTCGTTCAGCGCATCGGTAGGGGTTCTCCTACATGGATATAAAGTAGTGGCCGTACTCGAAAACGAGTTGGCAGCCACCATATATATATACACACACACATATATACAACAACAACACGAGCTCTCTCCTCTTTCTCCCTCCCTCTCTCTCTCTCTATCTCTCTTCCATTCTCCTTCTCTGTCTCCTCTCCCCCACACTATGTCTCTCTTTCAATTTACTCTCTCACAACCACTATCTCTCTCTCTCTATCTCTCTCTCTGTTTATGAAGGTACCCGGAAAAACCCCATATCTCGGTAACCCGTGCTCCGATTTACGCGAAACTTGTTTTATTCCTTTTGTATCCCCATTTCAGGGTCAACTTCCTTTCAAAGTATAATCCCATTATGCGCCCTTTTGGCTGTATTACATTACAGAAAAACAAGCTAGCAAGCAATCACAGTTTTAGTAATATATAGATTATATTAAATAGTCAATTAAAACAACTTGGTTGAAATAACCATCTCATTTAGAAACTAACTATGATAACATGACATTTGTGGACAAAACTTTACCCATAAGCAAAGATCAGTTACAAAAACCAGAAAATGAAAACATATTAGGAGTATTAATAGGATAAAGAACCCCTTCGGTCAGAAATTACCATGGGTTTTGCAACTAGAGAGTACCCCTCCGAGGCAAACCCCGAACAGTATTTTTGTGGAAGACCAGCATTCGGCCATGCATGTCACTCTCCCCTCTCCACAGCACAGATGTTGCCAAGGGCAAAGACAAAGGCCGATAGAGCTTGGCACCAGTGATGTCACAACTCATTTCTACAGCAGAAAATGCAACGCTCTATCAACTAAACCACATAATTCCTACTATATGCATATATCATAACTTTGAGAAGTATTGATTTCTAACATTGGTACATGGCCCGCAATTTGTTGGGGGAGGATAGAGTTGATTATATCTACCCAGTACTGTATTTATACTTTATTTATTCGATCCCTGAAAGGTGAAAGGTAAATTCGACTGCTGTGAGATTTCAACTCAGAATTTAAAGAGATGGAACAAATACCGCAAAGGTATTTTATCCGATGCTCTACAAATTCTACCAATTCACAAACATTTGGCAGTATCGGTAGAGGGTCGGGTGCCATGCTTTGACGCATAGAGTTACGGCCCTTGCCTGAGTTCAAATCCCGCCGAGGTTAACTTTGCCTTTCATCCTTACGGAGTCGATAAAATAAAGAACCAGTAATGTACTGGGTAATTGCTGGCCCTGTGCCAAAAGTAGAAACAATTATTAAATCTCACAAGGGCGGTGGATTGCCAGTAATCGGTAGAGCGTTAGATACCGTGCTTTGCAGCATAGAGTTATGTCCCTTTAGGTTCTGTGCAGAAATCCAGCTGAGGTTAGCTTTGCATTTCATTCTTACGGGGTCGATAAAATAAAGTACCAATAATATACTGGGATTGATTTAATCGACTTTCCCCTCTTCCCAAATTGCTGGCGTTGTGCCTATTGTAGAAATCATTATTAAGTCCCGCATCATAGATTCCAATCTTTCGGATCTGGTTGTTTTAGGTATGACTGAGGTTTTGCTTGGATTCTATCTCACTCTTTCCTTTATCTTATTTTTATTTACTTATTTATTGCTCTAGTACTCAGTTTTAAATAGGTTGGACTAGACATGTCAAACATGCGGCCCTTTACAGGCACACCTGCGGCCCGCACACAGGTTTTTACAACGCGAGCATGTTTTATCTTCGCAATATAAAATATAAAAATTAGTTGTAATGTGCGCAATTAGTTGTCGTTTGTGGCCCTCAGACAACATGTTGCCCTCGGAGGACTCTCAGTTTGACATGCCTGGGTTGGACTGTGTTACATACTGTTTCCAATAATGATAAGTCGATCATTTATATGATATTTGAATTTTAATTAAAGTCTTGCAGTAACTATGGGATAGCGTTCTGGTTCATTTCTTGCGTCTGACACATTCTGTATTTGATCTGATAGGTACGGTGTTAAATACTGTTATAAACAAGTCAACTTTGTGTGCGTGTATCTCGAAGAGCAAACAACTATCTTCCCCGTAAGCATTGATTGATATACCAAATCTATATATTAATTTATATATGTGTGTGTGTGTGTGTGTGTGTGTGTGTGTGTGTGTGTGTGTGTGTGTGTGTGTGTGTGTGTGTGTGTGTGTGTGTGTGTGTGTGTGTGTGTGTGTGTGTGTGTGTGTGTGTGTGTGTCTGTGTGTGTGTGTGTGTGTGTCTGTGTGCTTACATATAATATATGTAGTATTCAATCAACAAGTTCCCAGACCTCATACGTTTAATGAGTGGGGGTGGAACTAGTCAAATCGGACCAGGAAACAATGCTTCCATTGGTCTTTCCTTTGCTGAAACTATCAAGGTACAGTAGGTAATTAATCCATTGATTTAAGATCGTTTCAGAGAGCAAACGGTTATCGATGTGAAGATATGTAATTCCATAGGATCAGCCACGGATAAGCGCATCCATACTGCTGTCTATCCTTAGAAACAATGACTTTTGTAATTTTATTAAATAGATGCAAACAATTCAGATGGAAGGAATTGGCACAGCTGGGTTATATATGTATGTATGTATATATATATATATATATATATATATATATATATATATATATATATATATATATAACGCCAGCCCCAACAGTTTTGCAAGAGATGTCAACATGAATGGACCTATTACTTTTATCTAAAGACATGTTTTCCAATTCCATCCCACCCGTCCCCTCAATCTATCTTATTTTTCATTCTTTCTTCTGATGAAGGACTAGCGTCCGAAACGTTAAGACCCTCTTCCTGCAATATCAAGCGTTAACCTAATATATTCTTTCCATATACTGTACCGATTGTGTTGGTATAAGTGTGTGTGTGTACTTACAGTAAACATGCTGACTACACGGGGTTGTGTATACAAGGCACCAATAAGTAATGATGCAATTCGACTCAACCACACAATGTCATGTTTTTTCTTCCAAATATAATTTGTCAGTGAGTGACGGAGTATGTGTAGAATATGGGAAAGGTGAAGGTCAATGTTAATAAATTCCTTTGTTAATAAAGCACTCTTTAACATCTACACTGAACTTCGCATTGTCCTCTCTCTATATATATGTATGTGTGTGTATGTGTGTATGTGTGTATGTGTGTGTGTTTGTGTGTGTGTGTGTATTATGTGAGTTTTGGGGACTGTGTGTGTCCTCGTGTGTAGAGGTGTATAGTAAGAGCTTTGTAAATTTAGTAAGTTATATTACACAAAAGTTATACTCATCAATATTGATAATAACAGAAATAGAACTGAACATGCGCCATCTTAACAAACGCTGTGTAACTACGGCACATTTAGATACCCAAGCGATATACTAACTCTATACTTAAAAGAAACACAAAAGAATAAAATCATAATCGCTTAAATCTTAGTATTTCCATTAAGAAAATAATAGTTATTAGATATGTTTCTTGAGAATAAATTTACAAAATAGTTTGTATGTATACCTTCATATTTTTATTTATTTCAGATATTGGAAATGAAAGGAAATTGGTAGGAATATATATATATATATATATATATATATATATATATGATTTTTTTTTTTTTCATATTCTTGAATAAAAGAAGATAGATGATAAATATGAATGTAAAGCATTTTATTTTTTTTAATGATATAAAGTTAGCAGCTGCTGACTAAATTCAATTAAATGCAAAGAGAAGTATATATTATTGATCAAAACCTATACAGATATCTCTTTTATTTTATATTTTGCTCGATATATACAAACTACAAGAAATTTATATATCAGCAGACCAATATGAAATAATATAAAACATAGTATAACGTAATATATAATAATATTTATGAACTGAATAAATGTTTTTTTAGTAGTAATTGCGGACAAAATGAATTGAAACTTAAAGGCGGTTAACTATAGAAGAAAACAATTAGAATGAAAATGAATGAAATGTTAACTAATATCCAATGGCCTTTTCCTGTTTTCCTTTTTACTTTTCAATTATATACAACTTTCTATGCAGCTTTTCTAACACGTATGTCTGATTTTATACGCGTCGGTAACGGGAGTATGTTTCTGTGTGTATGACTGTGCTTTGGTGTATGGTATGATTCTTTACGTGAAAGTGTCAGACTGTTTGTGTGTAAGAGAATGTATGTATATATATATATATATATATTTATAACACAGAGGGTTGTGGTAAGATACCAGGTGAACCATAACGCACCAGGGTACTCAATACGTATGGTAGTAGAGTGGGTAATCGGATCTAGCTGTCGAAACGGCCGGAGCTCACCCATCGGTGTCCTGACTTTTTTTCTTACATATATATATATATATATATATAGAGAGAGAGAGAGGGGGAGATAGAAAGAGAGAGAGATAAATAGATAGATTTCTTTATTTACCATAAAGGCATAAAAAGAAGGGACAAATACAAAGGGGGAGTTTACATATAATCGAGTAAAAAGGGTGTAATATGAAAATAATCGAAAATAACCTCAAAAGGGAGGGGACGTGATGGGGGTTGCACACACCCCCGAAAAAGTGTGCAATCCTTTGCCCGGGGAGCACATGGAGAAGGTGCTCCCCTCTCCTTTACTTCTTTACCTACAGGATGGTATACAGAGAAGGCCCATTTACACGAGCCATTCTCGCCACTATCACCCACCTTTCATAAAACTGCCTGTGGCCAAGCACCTCTCTCTCCATTCTTATCCTTCTTCCGAAGTGATATCGGAAGAAGTAGACCAGACTATGGCCAGAGAGGAAGTTGCCTGACCTCAGACCTTTCAATCGTGTCCACCAAACAACCTCTTTCAACATGGCTATTACGCACAGAAAAACCGCCTTTGCTTCCTTTGTGAAGAGGGGAGGCGGTTTGATTGTCATCACGGACTCGGCGGTCAATTTAATCGGCGCCACCCGCGACAGCAGTTGTTCGGCGTAGCCCCACAGATCAGCCACGCCCGGACATTGCACCAATGCGTGCGCAACGGTTTCTTCGTGACGCACGCATCTAGGGCAAATCTTTTTTGAGGGATCCCTGCCCGGGCGCCCGTGTCTGTAGAGCCTCTCTCGAACGGGTAGAGCCCCCCGGTAGCACTGCCAGGCCAGTGACTTCTGGAAGTTGTCCATTGGTCCTGGGCCGAAAGTCCTACCGAACAGGCTGGCCAGTTCGTCTTCTTCCATGTCCAGCGACTCTCCAAGGGTGTCATCGCCCCTGCTAGCCACCAGCCCTCTATAGAATGATGAGGTGGATTCTCCACCGATGGCCTGGCCCGCTTGCCAGAGAGCCCTGAGCGCCTGAGCACACTCAGTGTGCCAGTCTCCCAGTTTTCCGGATCTTTGCTTGACCCAGGACTGTAGCTCGGTGAGTGAGACGAGTCTCGGAAAGGCTCGTTTCACGAACGGAGCCCACACCGGTTGACCAGTGAGGAATACCTGTAGGTGCCGTAGCCTTAATGCGTGCCTACGCATCATCAACCACGGCATCCCCAGCCCTCCTTTCGAAGGTTGTTGGCAGCAGATGGATCTTCTCACCATAGGAGGACGCTTCTTCCAAAGAAATTGGAAGAGCATGCGTTTCATGGTGGTGAGTGTTTCCTTAGGGCAAGGCACGACAGTCAGGCGGTAGTAAGTGACGGACGCTATGTAAATGTTCGCCACCTCCGCTCGGCCTTTTAGGGACAGCTTACACTTGGCCCATTTCTGGGTTAGTGCAAACACCTTGTTCGTAACCTCGTTCCAGTTCTTTTCCACCTGGAGGTCCGGTCCAAACCAGACCCCAAGCAACTTTACCGGGCCCTCCGTCCAGTGTCCGACGACACCGTCAGGAGGCATCGGTTTGCCTCTCCACGTTCTGAGTTGCAGCCCGATGGATTTTTCCCGGTTCAGTTTCGCTCCTGACAACCTTTCGTACTCCTCCAGTAAGGTACCGATCGCCTCGATCTCCGAGTCGGTTGATACCATTACTGTTACGTCATCGGCGTAGGCCGACACCGCTTTGCTCAATCCTGGTTCCAGGGGGATACCCTGCAACAACTCCAACTTCCTCAGTAAAGGCTCGAGAGTCAATACGTACAGAAGGGAGGAGAGAGGGCACCCCTGTCGAATGGATCGTGTGATTTCGAACGGCTTCGAAAGGTAGCCGTTCACCTTGATCCTAGAACAGATGTGGTTGCTATGTAGGGCAGTGATCCAGCCTCTGAAAACAGGACCGAACCCAGCCGCCGCTATCACCGCATCCAGGTAACCATGGTCGACCCTATCGAAGGCGTTAGACTGATCCAAGTTGATCAGGGCCCCACCGAAGCCGGGTTTGTTGCCAACCCTCTCTATGATGTATCGCATGAGGTGGAGGTTATCGTGAATGGACCTGGATGGGATAGCACATGTCTGCGCATCTCCCACCAGGCCACCCACGACAAGCGCCAACCTCTTTGCTAACACCTTGGCCAAAATCTTTAACTCTGTGTTTAGCAGGGTTATGGGCCGAAAATTATTTATACTATCCCCCTTGTTCTCGTCCTTCCTCACCAGCGTGACTACGCCCTTGGCTACAGAACAAGGAATTCTCCCGTTCTGCTGCCAATTGCAGTAGACCGCTTCGAGGAGTTCGGAGAAGAAGACCGGCATTGCTAAATAAAGTTCGTAAGGTATACCATCGAGACCTGGAGATTTGCGTCTGCTGCATTGGCTCAGCGCATCTCCGATCTCATCAGCCGAGATTGGTCCCTCGCAGGACTCTGCCTCTTCGTTCGAGAGACGCGGCAGGCCGTCGAAGTATGGACCGAAATCCACGCCCCGGCCCGGACCCTCGCCTCCCCCGAACAATCGGGCAAAGTGCTTTTGAAAGGCCTCGCACATCTGCTTAGGCTCCCGGATCACTCGTCCATCTTCGTCTTGCAACGACCGGATGGTGGATCGATTTCCACTCTTAGCTTCTGTCACGCGGGCCCATCCAACGGCTTTGGCCCCCTCATTACCTAGAGCACGTATTTTACTTCGAATGACGCAGCCTTCGTGCTTTGCATCGAAAAACTGGTTCAAGGCCGTCCTCGATGCCAGCACTCTGGCCACATCTTCGCTCTTGATTGCCTCTTCTAATTTACCTGTTAATTCTTTCTCGTTTCTATTCCTATCGGCAGCTAACATCTTGCTATAACTTATTGATTCTGTTCTAATCTCTCTTTTGAGAGATGCCCACCATCGGTTGTTGAGGATTGCACCCGTCAACCTCTCCTTAACTAATCTGCTAATCCGGTTTCTGTAAGTCTCTTTTGCCGGTAAAGACAAATTAAGTTTCCTGTAACCGGGACCCTGTCTATGTGTTTTCTCGAGATTGACCACGCAGGTCACTAATTTGTGATCCGTGTAGCCAACCGTGCGCATTTCTGGACAGCTTAATATGTCCCTATCCTTACTTCTAACTAAGAATCTATCTAAGTACGATCTAGATTGACCACTGTGGTTTCTCCAAGTCCAGGTAGGCACAGTTGGAAAATCTAGTCGATATCTATCGACCAAGTTAAAACGGTCGAGTAACCCCTTGAGGCTGTTACACCCCCCTCTATTAGGACATGCTCCTGCATAGTCCCAACATGCATCCAGGATGTCATTCCAATCCCCCGCTAGAAGCAGGGAACGCGACGTTCCCAGAAAAGTCTCCAAACGCTGGAAGAAGTCGGGCCGTTCAGCTCCGAAAGGGGAGTAGACGGCGACCAGTCTCAAGGCCGCACTTTCACTACTGCCAACGTCTAACACCAACAAACGACCCTCCGGGTCCGAGTGCACAACCTGTACGGCAAGACCCAGGTGTTTTTGCAGCAGTACGACAACCCCACCCCCACCTCCAGGTTGACAGAGAGATGCATGCACCTCAAAGTCATCGAAGATGGGGGCCAGCTGCCGCACGACGCTGATTCGAGTCTCACAGATAACCATTACATTTATACTACATGACCTGAGGTCATTTAGAAGCTTTGCTTGCTTCCAAGTTGAGCCCAGGCCACGTGCATTCAAACATCCTACTCTTAACACATCCATGTGGGCGGCAGAGCCAAAGGAGAGTGTAGAGACCTACCTTTCCGCTTCCCGGGGTTCGGGTTGCACGACTTCCATGGGGTCGGGGGTGTTGGGTGAAGGGGTGTCTTGTGGTGGTGTGGGGTCGTCAGTGTGTGGTGGGGTTGGAGTGTTTGGAGTTGTGTTGGGGAGGGGAAGGGGAGGGGGAAAGCTTTTTAGTAGGACGCGGTTTATGGGTTTGACAGAAGGTGGTCCTACGTCCTCCTTAAAATCCTTTTTTAGTTTTTGGTAGAGGTTCATTGGGATCTTTATTAGTTTTAAATGTGGGTGGTTTTCTGACGAAACAAAGTTTACACCTTCGGTTTGTACCGAAGGATTATTGTATATGAGTTCATTTAATTTATTATTGTTTCTGTTGATGTAAGTATAGTGTAATGTCTTTTTTTCCGATGGTGTGAGTGTTTCGAAGAGGGGAGGGGCAGGTTTGGTGTTGTTTGTTGCTGGAGGGGTGTTTTCTGTTTTGTTGGATTGTGTTGAGATTTGGGTGGGGGTTGTTTGTCCTTGTGTGTTTTGCACATGTTTTCTTTTTTTCCTTTTAATCTGTCTGAAGGACTCCGTTTCTTCCTCCGAATTCGTTGGGTTATCTTCAGTGTTGGAGGGAAGAGGTATGTTTGCTGGTAATGTTTCCGTGTTGGTTTTCTTTATGGGGGAGATGGATGTCACTATGTTAGACTGTGTTGTGTGTTGTGTCTGCGGTGGTTGTGTTGTTTTATTGAGTGAGAGGTTGGGTGGGCCTGTATTTTGTTTTGGGGTAATGTGTTGTGACTGTTTGTGTTGTGGTGGTGTTGTGGTTTTACTGAGGGACGGGTTGGGTGGGACTGAGTTTTGTTGTTTGTTTATCTGTTGTGGTGGTGGTGGTGGAGCTGGTGTTGGTAGCAGGGTTTTCTTTTTGTTGAGTTGGGGACAAGCGGCCTTCAGGTGCCTTCTGCCTGCACAGATATGGCAGGACGGCCTTCTCCCCTCCACGCTAATGTTTATATACCCGTGGTCCTCTAATAGGATTCTGTCGGGTATTTGGGCGATGCGTTCAGGCTTCATTTGTACTACCAGCTCTATACCTGTTCCACTGAACGCATTGCCTGTGGTTTTCCCAATGGAAATCACGTTGTCATTCACTGGATCGATGAAGCCAGCTATGAGCCAGCAGTAGTCCACATCTGGCATCATTGCATCCAGCCATATGCGTTGAGTTCTTTTCCCCATATAAGATGGATAAAAGGTGAAATTTTTCGAACGAATCGGTGACAAAGCACATTTTTTTGCCGCCGATTCGTTCTTCATGATAATTGCTAGGCTTCCATACAGTCTGTCTTTTCTTATGAAAGTGGTTTCATTGAGTACTTCTGTGAGTACTGTTTTGATATCTGCTTGAGAAGGCTGTTCAGGTTTTTTTGTACTCTTGTTGATGGTCCGAAACTTGACCGTTCGGCTTTCAATGTCTTTCGTGAATTCTTGAGGCATTTTTACCGATAAAATACCATTCTCTCCTTCACTTATGTATTGTTTGGCGTCCGTGATCCTTCGTACCACATCTGAAATGTTTTCCGCTATATAAGTCAAAGATTTCTTTGTTTTCTGTGCAAATGAAATCTTGTCGTCTGCTTTGTTTTCTGATATGGTGTTATTTTCAACTGTTATTTTTGTGTTTGTTGTGTCTTTGTTTGTGTTATTAGTATTGTCATGCAATTTTTCAAATTTTTTTTTTTCGTTGTTGGAATCCAAGTCCAGATTTGTGTTTTCGTCATTTAATTTTTTCTCCGCAGATTCGTCTGTTTTTATTTTAATTTTTCCTTCCTTCTCTATGACGTTAGTTGGGAAGGAAGGGAGGACTAAAGCGTGCGAGCTTACAACTCTTACCGCTGTCCCCCCCACCACTATTTTCGTTCGCTGCGTTTAACATTTCTGTTAGACGATTGAAATTTTTTACACAAAATTTTTTAAAACAGGTTTTTCACCTCTAGGAGGGGTAAAGATGAGCTGACCCACCGCCTGACAGTTCAGACGGAGGGTCAAGCTACACAATTGTATCAAAATTAAGTTTGAACTCACAAAATTTCCTCAATAAATTTGAACAAAACTTCTGTGCGAAGTGAATGACATCCACACTGTAGAACAGACGACAGCTAGATCGAGAGAGAGATAAATAGATAGATAGATAAATAGATATATATGTTTCTTTATTAGCCACAGGGGCACAAAAGAAGGGGACAAATACAAAGGCGGAAGTTTACATACAATAAAAACGTGTAAAATGTTATCACAAATGCAATTTAAAAAATTAGTCTATTTTCCCCAATAGGGGGAGACAGTTCATATGGGTAACACATACCCCCGAAAAAATGTGCAACCCTCATCTCCAGGAGTACGAAGAGTTTGTACTCCTTTCCTCTCCTCCTCCTTTTCCTCAACCTACAGGCTGATATAGATAGAAGGCCCATTCACTCGGGCCATTCTCGCCACTTTCACCCACCTTTCATAAAACTTGCTGGGGTACAGCACCTCTCTCTCCATCCTGATTCTTCTTCCAAAGTGGTATTTTAAAAAAAGAATCAGTTGTTGGCCGGAGAGAAAGGTGTCTGACCTCAGCCCTTTCAACCTTGTCCACCATACAACCTCTTTCGCCATAGCTATCACACAAAGGAAAACCGCCTCTCCTTCGTTTTTGAAGGAGGGTGGCGGTTTGATCATGACAATGGACTCGGTGGTCAACTGGATTGGTCCCACCCGCGACAATAGTCGTTCTACATAGCCCCACAGGTCGGTGACGCCCGGGCAGTGTATGAATGCGTGCGCGACGGTTTCTTCGTCTCGCACGCACCTCGGACTGATTTTTTTTGCAGGGTCCCTCCCCGGGCGCCCATGTCTGTAGAGCTTGTCACGAACTGGTAGAGCTCCTCGGTAGCACTGCCAGGCCAGGGACTTTTGGAAGTTGTCCATCGGTCTCGGGAAGAAGGTCCTACCGAACAGACTGGCCATTTCATCTTCCTCTACGCCTAGAGTTTCACCGAACACGTCGTCGCACTTGCTGCGGATCAACCCTCTATAGAATGAGGAAGTGGAGTTTCCACTGATCGCAGGGTCCGCCTGCCAGAGAGCTGTGAGCGCATGAGCACATTCGATGTGCCAGTCGCCCATTTTTCCTCGGTCTTTGCTTGACTCAGGACTGCAGCTCGGTCAGCGAGACGAGTCGAGGGAAGACTAGCCTCACGAACGGGGCCCACACCGGTTGTCCGGTGAGGAATACGTAGAGATGCCGCAGCCTGAGCGCGTGTTTGCGCATCGTCAACCACGGCATCCCCAGCCCTCCGTTAGAAGGGTGTTGGCAGCAGATGGATCTTCTCACCAAAGGAGCCCGCCTCTTCCAAAGGAATTGGAAGAGCGCGCGCTCCATTTTTGGTGAGCGTTTTGGCTGGACAAGGCACGACGGTCAAGCGGTAGTAGATTGCGGACCTGTATAAAAGTGTTCGCCACCTCCGCTAGACCTTTCAAGGATAGTTTGCACTCGGCCCACTTCTGGGTGAGTGCAAACACCTTGGCCGTCACCGCGTTCTAGTTCTTCTCCACCTGGAGGTCCGGACCAAACCAGACTCCCAGCAGCTTTACCGGTCCTTCCGTCCAGCGTCCGACGACGCCATCGGAAGGCATCGGTTTGCCTCTCCACGATCCGAGTTGAAAACCGATGGACTTGTCCCGGTTCAGCTTCCCTTCTGTGAACCTTTCGTATTCCTTCAGTAAGTGCCGACATCCTCGATTTGCGAGGCGCTCGACACCATTATTGTCACGTCGTCGGCGTAGGCCGACGCCGCTTTACGCAGTCCCGGTTCCAGAGGGATGCCCTGCAATAGCTCCAACTTCCGCAGTAGTGGCTCGAGAGTCAGTACGTACAGAAGGGAGGAGAGAGGGCATCCCTGTCGAATGGATCGCGTGATATCGAACGGCTCCGAGAGGTAGCCGTTCACCTTGACCCTTGAGCAGATGTTGCTGTTGTGCATTGCAGCAATCCAGCCCCTGAACACGGGTCCGAAGCCTGCGGCCTCGAGCACCGCATCCAGGTAACGATGGTCAACCCTATGGAAAGCCTTAGACTGATCCAAGTTGATCAGGGCCCCACCGAAGCCGAGTTTACACCCTACCCTCTCTATGATGTATCGCATGAGGTGGAGGTTGTCGTGTATGGACCTGGTCGGGATTGCGCATGTCTGCGCTTCTCCCACCAGGTTTTCGACGACAAGCGCCAGCCTCTTTGCCAACGCCTTGGCCAAAATCTGTAACTCTGTGTTTAGCAGAGTTATGGCCCGGAAGTTGCCTATGTCATCCCCCTTATTCTCGTCATTCCTGACTTGTGTGATTACGCCCCCGGTCACAGAACTGGCAATTCTCCCGTTCTGTTGCCAGTTGCAATAGACCTCTTCCAGGAGACCGGAGAATAAGTCCGGCATTGCTACGTAAAATTCGTAGGGTAGACCGTCGAGACCTGGAGATTTGCGTTTGCCGCATTGGCTCAGTGCGTCCCCTATCTCAGCGGCCGAAATCGGCTTTTCGCAGAACTTTGCCTCGCTGTCCGAGAGTCGCGGTAAGCTGTCGAGGTATGCACCAAAATCCGTAGCCCCTCCCGGCGCGCCGCTCCCCCCGAACAGTTGAGCAAAGTGCCACTGAAAGGCCGCACACATCTGCTTCGGCTCACGTATCACACGTCCGTTTTGGTCCTTCAAAGACCGAATCGTGGACTTGTTGCCACCTTTTGCCTCCGTCACTCGGGCCCAGCTAATAGCTTTGGCTCCCTCGTTTCCCAGATCACGTATTTTGCTTCTGACAACGCAGCCCTCGTGCTTTGCGTCGAAGAACTGGTCCAAGGCCGTTCTCGTTGCTAGCACGCTGGCTACGTTGCCACTCCTAATTGCCTCTTCTACTTTATCTACCAGTTCCTTCTCGGTTCTATTTCTATCTAACGCTAATTATTTACTAAAAACTAACGAGTCTAGTCTAACTGCCCTCTTGAGAGAGTACCACCTTCTGTTGTTGACAATGACCCCTGTCAAGTGCTGTTTAACTAAAGTGCTAATCCGTCTACTGTAGGCTTTGCATGTCGGTAACGACAAGTTCAGCTTCCAGTAGCCGGGTCCTTGTCTATGGGTTCTATCAAGGTTGACCATGCAGGTCACTAGTTTGTGAACTGAATAGGCAACCATGAACATTTGTGGACAGCTTAACATCTCCCTATCCTTATTTCTAACTAGAACCCTATCTAAGTACGATCTAGATGTTCCGCTACGATTAGTCCACGTCCACAGTGGCACAGTCGGAAAATCTAGTCGATATCTATCGGCCAGGTCAAATCGTCCGATTAACTGTTTGAGGCTGTTACACCTCCCTTTTTCGGGACATGCCCAACATAGTCCCAACTTGCATCTAGGAATCCATTCCAGTCCCCCACTAAAAGCAAGGAGCGGGAGGTTCCCAGAAAAGTCTTTAGACGTTTGAAGAAGTCTGGCCGCGGTGTCCCGGATGGGGCATATACGGCCACCAGCCTGAAGGCTCCACCTTCACTACCGTCAACGTCTAGGACCACCAGTCGATCCTCCGGGTCCAGATATACCGTCTGTGTTACGAGGCCCAGGTCTTTCCGCAGCAAAACGGCAACCCCTCCCCCACCCCCCGGCCGATAGAAAGATGCGTAGATCTCAAAGTAATCGAAGATGGGGCTAGCTGTCGCTCGCAGTGGATCGTGGACTCGCAAATGGCTACTACATCCATACTGTGCGACCTGAGGTCGTTTAAGAGTTTGCCCTGTTTCCAGGGCAGCCCCAGGCCGCGTACATTCACATATCCAACTCTTATATTGGCCATGTTGGTTCTGAAAAGTTAAAAGAGGAGAAAAAAACACTCACCTCTTCGTCTCACGGGGATCAGGCCGCACGGTTTCCATGAGGGTGTTAGAGGGGTTGTCTGCGTGGGTGGTGGTTTCCGGCGGGGTGGGAACGGAGATATTTGGCGGGGTGGGGGTGTCTGAGGTGAGGGTGGGGAAACTTTTTTAAAGGACGCGGTTAATGGGTTTAACACAAGGATTACCCACGTCCTTAGGAAAGTTTTCCTTTAAAGACTTATAGGTGTCCGTAGGGATCCTAATCATCTTTAAATTAGGTTTGTCTACACAGTTCAAAAAAGTTTTCCCTTCGGTGAAAACCGAAGGGTCGTTGGATATGACCTCCATTAAAGTTTTGTTTTTACTGTTTATGTATGTGTAATGTTCTTGTTGTGTTGCGGTGATTTTTGTCTGTTGTTCTTGTGGGAGCTTTCGTTTTGTTGTAGGTGTTTGTGTTTTGAGTGATGTCGTGGTTTTGTTTTCGGGACGAGGGTTTTTTTGTTTGTAATGTTTGTGTTGTTTGTGTTGGTGGTTGTATGTTTTTAGTGATGTTTGTTTTTTTTGTGTTCTTGTGGTGTCTTTTCTTCTTTCTTTTCGAACGGAGAGGCTCTCCCTCATCGTCACTTGGTGATGATGTGGGGGCCTCGTCCGTTACGGTGTCTGTGTTATTTGGAAGGGGTATGTTTTGGAGAGCTGTTGTGTTTGTGGGTGTTTTTGCAGTGGTTTTAGGTGGAGTGGGCTGGGTGGGACTGTGCTTGCAGGTTTGTTTGTTGTAGATAGATAGATAGATAGATAGATAGATAGATAGATAGATAGAGATTCATACACATACATATATCATCTTGTTTGATGATCCTGTGAGTGCACAGGTGAAACTCCAGAGTAGGAAGTAGCATCACTTAGTCATAATAAAAAAATATTGACCTCTGCTTCGGTATTGAGTACTCATTCTCGCGTCCATCAATACCGCACAAATGTTTAAGTATATACGCATAGTTTAACTGGTGTCCAAAACGGAGCAGAGGTAATCAACATTGCGTAAAATATGTATATAAGTTTGAAAACTTGTTGTATATAGACATGCAGGTACGCTAAAATACACGTATTTCTCTATAAAGTGGAGCAATACGTATATTTGGCACTCTTACATAAGTATATATTTAAATGTGGCAATTTATATATACATTTACGTCGTCTCTGTTACCTTTATTCTGTATATATATAGATATAAGTTTATGTTATATATAAAATGAACGTACGTGGAGATAATGGATGTTTACGTGAATCCTTTAGAGAAACGAATTGTGTTATAGGTAAATAAGTAACACAATTCTGCTTGAATACCTCAATCAATATCCACGTGTATATGAGACGAATGTGTATTGGTACACACATACACATGTTTACAAGCAGGTGCAGGCATATATGCACACCCACACATCAGTACATGTTTTCGTTCCCGTACATACAAAGATGTATAAAGACATACTCGTCACACACAATGTCAAATGAAGGAGGCTGTGGCATATGTACAGTCAATGTATATATATATATATATATATGTGTGTGTGTGTGTGTGTGTGTGTGTGTGTGTGTGTGTGTGTGTGTGTGTGTGTGTGTGTGTGTGTGTGTGTGTGTACTTGTTAGAGTTAGGGTTATATATACGTATATATGGCAGGTACAATACGGGTGCGCTTATACATTAATAAACTGTCATATATCACGTGCAGATCCTAAACAATGCTGACTCAATATATACGTCTAGACACATTTTCACACAATCTTACGTATACATACAGGCTGCCGAAATAAATGCATATATGTACTAGCATATATACAAATGCATACACATGCATGTAAAAAGATTTGTACAGCTCTCTGCGCTCTGTGTTCAAATCCCGCTTAAGTCAACTTTGCCTTTCATCCTAACAAAGTCTATAAAAAAGGTACCTGTGTAGTGCTGGAGTCGACTCTTCCTCTACGTTCTTTCTCACCCACTCTCTCTCTCTCTATGGAAGAAATCAACTGTATTCAGATCTGGAGAGGAAATGGTCTGCGACCAAGAAACCCCGTGAGGGCGCCCTCCCGACTCTGTCATGAGGAACGGGTACATAAACACTGTAACTGTATAGGAAAACCATGGTATATATACTTATGGATATTTACGTTCTAAGTTCAGCTCCTTTCGAGGTCAATTTTGCCTTTCGTCGGTTTCAGTGCATCTCGATGAAACGGGTTATTCAAGAGTTTAGATTTTGGAACCAAACAAAATGCAGTAGCGGTATGGTAACATGATACGAACAACACCAGCTATTTGATTCAGCTAGTATCATATCGGCTAGGTCTACCACAAAAGGGTTAATTTTGTGAAATATTAGTCACAGCTTCTCTGGAAAGTTTACAAAATGTCTGACTAAAATCTTGCAACATCTTTACAATAAATGTGTTCATTAAAAGAATAAGTGTGGATATTCGTCGGAGCTAGAAACTGTAGGGGAAATTGAAAGTGTAAGGAACATAGCAACCAACACAAGAACAGCTTGTCTTAGTAAATGATTTATTATTCAGATATAAACATTCCATCAATATAGCATTCAGGCGAAAGGTTTACCGGCAGCTAAATGCATCGTAATAATTGTGGTCGTGTAAAATCGCTCCATGCGGAATCTTTCTATTATTTGAATAATTAAGATCGATACTTTCACCATGTCAACAGTCTTGCTTCTATGAACATGATGCAAATTGATGGTGGTATCCATATTTATATGTTTATGCTTATATGTATATACACACATACACACATACACACACACACATATATATGTGTAAATATATATGTACATATATATATATATATATGTATATATGTGTATATATATATATATGTGTGTGTGTGTGTGTGTATGTACATATATATATATGTGTGTATGTGTGTGTCTATACATATATATATATATATATATATATATATATATATATATATATATATATATATATATATATATATATGTATATATATATGTATATATACATATGTTTTTTATACGTATACATGTTTGTGTATATATAGGGAGAGAGATAAAGAGAGATAGAGTGAGAAGTATGTTTATATGTGTGTTTATATTAATGTATGTGTATGTGTGCGTGTGTGTGAGGACAATAACATCTTAAAGAAGAAGCCTAGCAATCATTCACCTGTGAAATTAGCCTTTACCATGGGGCGTTAATGTTATCATTGGGTGTTTTAACCTTTAATAGCAAGATCCCCTTATTGGTGGATCAGCAATGGAGGCCAAATTACTGCTCGTCTTCTGCTGGTTTCCAGCCTATCACCTTACCTCTGCTTCCTATATATATATATATGTACTACAGCATTTTCAGATTCATTAAAAGCAATCTTACCGCATCTTCCTTTTCGCCGGTTAACAAAAGATGCGTTCAGGCTTTAGGTAGAAGGGTCTGATCGGAAAATATATTGTAATCTCCATCAAACGTCGGAGAAATAGTGGTGATAAGCCTGCTGCTTGTCCCGGGCGGATATGGATAGATGCCCAACGGTTGCGTTCCCTAAGATCCCAAAGAAGGTCCAGAAAGGATTTACATTTACAATCGGAAACGAAATTATAACCCTTCAATATAAGGAGCAAGAACCAATAGAGGTGGGCAGATTTTACTTGCTAGATATAGTCGGGGTTTCCTCAATAAAATTCCGTGGCTATGGTACAGCAAATCTGGATAATGGATAGAAGCTCCGCTATTCATACATGGTGTCAGAAAGGACTGCAATGTGGGAATGAGATTAGTCACAATTACGGAATAGATATCATTGAGAGGGTTGATCTGCCTCTTGAAATTGCCATTAAAACCTAATCGTCTAATCATTAGTGAAAATTTATTCAAATGAGGATTATTTGATACATGAAAGAAAATCGGGGTTGGGAAAATATGGATATTACAAAATACCAATAACTATGACAATTAAAGTAGTAAAGGATTGGTGTTGTAGAAGACGGCTGCCTTCCAGTTTGCAAAATTGAGCATCAATAGATCAGATATGACCTTCCATTAGATTCTGATGCCAATACATCCTTTAGATTATATTTCAAAAATTACCTTTAGGCAATTCTGTGGAAAATACTTCATAGAACACATTTTCCATTGCCGCAGTAACATTTTCAAAATAAATACTGTTTAGTGATTCTAATTTCAGGTATACTACTTAAGAGACCGGTCTAGACACTTATATGTACTTTTAAAAAAAAAGGAGGTGGTAGGTGTAAAGACTATTGATTCCAGCCATCCAAATATGTTTATTGACGTTAATATTACAACTGACAGTTCAAATTTCGCTCAAGTACCTTTCGTATTAAATGTTACGTTGTTTCCTACCTTCTTTTTCACCCATATAAAACTGGCGATAGAAGTTAACACTTTGTGCATCTTTTACAATTCCTTACCTCAGTTGAAAGACTATGAATTTTTTTTGTTTTTACCGTTCCGCGGTGGCAAAGACCTCGTCTGGGATGCCACTTGCAGCGACACTTTCTCCAGCCACAACCTGGTACAGTCTATGACTAACTCAGGTTCTGCTGCACGTCGGGCTGAGGAGGCCAAACTCTCCAAGTACCGGTCGCTCTCCGACAGGTTTGCGGTCGTGCCCTTGGCAGTGGAGACTTCTGGTGTCCTTGGCCCTAGGGCTACCTCCCTACTCACAAGGCGCTGAGCTGGCCAGCCGCAGGTGTGAGCCTCGCGAGTTGGAATGGCTCTTCCAGCGCATCTCCCTTACCATCCTCCGGGGAAACGCCTTCTCCAATCTGTCTGCCGGGGCTGTGGGAAGGCTAACACGTGGGACCCCATTTGCTCTCAATACAGAGAGATGGGGAGAGCGAGAGTGATGGAAGCGATGACAGTGGGAATTCAGCTCTTCCACTTTCGGACCATATCCTTGTGGTTGTTTTTAATGTGGTTGTGAAATTTAATTGTTTTATTGTTTTATTGATTTTGTTTCAGTTGACCCCGGATATTGTTTATTTCTTCTTTCCTGTGTCTCTTGGTTTTCTCCATCCCTGCCTAATGATCTCATCCTAATTTTCTATATACGAAATTCATCCAGTATTATATTCTTGTCTCTGCCTTGTACATTTTTATCCCATGCATTATTCTCTCTGGTGGATATTTCATACTTAAAGGTTATATGAGGCAAGCAGATTCTATGTAAAAATGCAAACTTTTATCTGAGATTCGTGCAATCGCTGATGACAAGGATGTACTTTTCGTTCTCTTTCTTTAGATTGGCTTTTGAGGTGGCTCTGCATATATATATATATATATGTGTGTGTGTGTGTGTGTGTCTATATAACATATATATGTGTGTGTGTATATGTATGTATATATAACACATAAATGCTAAAATGTTAATACTAAGAATTTTCCTTGTCACGTTTCACTTCGACTGACAAATATGTGACTTCTAACAAGTATAGAAGACATATTTCGTAGATTCATACTGAGAATATACACACTCACCTCTCTGTCTCTTTCTCTCTCTCTCTCTCTCTCTATCTCTCTATCTCTCTCTCTCGTTTTATTATTCGGCTGGAAAACGAAGTTCTTGAGATAAGTAGATTTTACAGCGTATAGATTAGTGGATGATCATGATATATATATGTATATATATATATATGTGTGTGTGTGTGGTATCTGTATTTATTTACGTATATCTATTATATATACATTTATATATATGTGTGTGCTTGTGCATGTGTGTGTGCGCGCGTGTGTGAGAGTGTGTATGCGTGTGTTTATGTGACTATATGTGTAGGCTAAGGCTTCCGTATATCTTTGCAAACGCTTATCTCAGGCACTAGAAATGATTATGATGGTTGAATGGTTTCCTACAGGAAAAGAAAAAAAAGATATATACTATTAAGTATGGGAGAGTTTGAGAATACGATATATTGTTAGAAGACACTCTACGGATTGGAAGCTATTTAAAGAGGTAGAAGGAAACGATTGGAAATACGGGTGAGAGGAGCTGAAATGTGTAGGGAAGGTTTGGGTTAGACAGTGTACTGCTGCAAGTGAGGGGGAGAGAGAGGGGGAAGGAAAGAAAGAATGAGAAACGATTGAAAGAATGGAAGAATAAATGCAAAAGTAAAGAAATATACGAAACTGTGAAACAATGAACAAAATGTGAACCAATAAAAAGAACACCATTGAGTGGCTATGAGGTGTTTGGGGAGAGATTTAAAACAAAATATGTATGTGGCTTAGTTTGTCATTCAAGCACAAAAAAAAAAATATATATATATATGTGTGTGTGTGTATGTGTGTGTGTGTGTGTGTGTGTGTATATATATATATATAGAGAGAGAGAGAGAGGGGGGAGAGGGAGAGAGACATAATTACATAGATGCATATTTACATAGATACATACATACAGCCACACAATTACATAGATACGTATGTATATACTAGTTGGCCCGTCTAGCTGGCGCCCGGCTAGGTATACCTGCCCCCACCACTCCACTGCAAAGATACCACACACCCTCCTGTGTCACATTGTCCTTCCGACTCTCTCTCTCTCTCTCTC
>OZ024741.1:109308111-109310611 GCA_964016885.1 Eledone cirrhosa
CCCTACCAGATAGTCAAACTCGCAGGAAAATAAATATAAATCCACTAGGAGCGAACTACAGTTCCCGCCTATTGGTTAGTACACCTCTAGCAGCAAATGCAACGTATACATTATCTATCATAAACCTTCCCACCCGTTCGAGTGTATCCTTTGTCCAGTAAGTGTACCCATTTTACTCTTGTCGTTCCTGAACTTATTTCCGAAAATCAGGTTTATTATCTAATCAACTGCTTTCTCAATCAATTCCAATTCCACACGAGTGTATAGAGTGAAGAAGACTTATAGGTACATTGTTTTTATTGTACTTATTGTGCCGCATCTAGTCAAAAGTTCAGTTGTAGATCCTTTACTCCACTTCATATTCATTCCACTAATTGCAAGAATCGTGCCACAATATCTATAAATACCTCCTTAATTACCGCCAAAGACTCATTTACTAAAATAGTCACCTGTCTGTTAACGAACCTATTAGCCCCGACTATAAATGTAATTCCATATACTGTCTTGTGAAATTTGGGATCCAAAAGATTATGTGAACACGTTTTTCTTCTTCAATTGGTAACCACTCAAATTCTCCACAACAAGCTTAAATATTTCCATCAACGAACCCATATACCCTGATCTTATGCAGCAGGATACATTACCACTAAAAATATAACTAATATCACCCCTAACTCCCTATTCAAACCAACAGGTAATATATTTTGCTGGTTACAATGAAATTACCTGCTGCTTTATCTGCAGGTGCGATGATATACTTTTAAAGGAATCCACTTCAAACTTGGTTTACTTCGGGCGTATTAAGATTTGGCATCCCCTGAACTCTCTAACCAAACCCTCATAATCTACTCTTTACCAAGCTAACAACTCTTTTTTTTTTTCATTCTCAGTATGCCACACAAGCAATACCATATTTCAAGACTAGCCTGTCTACAAAATTATCAATTGATTAAAAAATTAACTTATGTAATGTAAACCCATGTGACCTAGCAGATTTTCTATATTTTGTCCCAATCATCATCAGCCACCTGGGATCCTTATTCCCAACTATATTTAGAGCATCTGTAATTACACGCCCTACTTCTTGGTTGTAGAGCCTAGAACCTTCACAATCAGACAACTTCCTACAAGTTTCCCTGAAATTTTCGGCATTAATATCCACGAAGTGCCTATTGTAATTAAACCGTCTCCTCCCGCTCGTTGGTCGATACGAATACCTGACACAAATTCTCCTATCTCTTACCTCCTCAGTCAGGCTTCCATGCATATTCCTATTGCTATAAATCGAATTTAAATACAACCTCTCCTAAAATATTCCACTTTGTCCTTTTTTAGCTTTATCCTTTTCGTCCCTAATTAATCGGTTGCAGAAATTATATATCAGTAAACTAAACTAAGTTGCTATTTTCTCACACATTCCCATCATATCCCTCAGCTCTTACTTGGATCAGGCCCTTAGCAATACAAAACATCGCTAAAATTCCCTTGGAACCGTATAGTTCGACCAGGTTCCTCCACCTATATTCTCTATCACATTTATCTCTTCTAATTGTTCTTAACTTTCTATTTGCATGGTTACGTTTTCTCCTTAGCAAAGGCTGAGAAAAATAAACGTCGTTATCGCTATCTTATTCCTTTGATGTACCAAAGCCAGTGACCCTATATATGTACATATGTCATCCCACATCACTATTGGAAAGTTGCATAGGCATTGGGGTGATGCAAACGCAATCCCAACTACCAATTAATCAACATTTAATAAGACAATATGTAAACATAGATATAGATTGGGAATTACCAGTCTAGACTAGTATAGCCATTGATCAGCTTAATACTCGATACTCAAGAATGTAAAATGTAGGTGTTATGATGAGTCACTATGCAACGCCTAAGCTGTTGCCGTTTCGATGGGCAGTAACTTCTCATAAAATATATATAATGATATAGATATAGATATGTGGGTGTATGTATATATATATATATATGTGTGTGTGTGTGTGTGTGTGTGTGTACATATATATAGAGAGATTTACATATATATGTCTTAGTGTGTATCTATGTTAAGTGTACCTTAAATCTTCAAATAGACGCTTTCTTACATGACAGTTTATCATTTAATTGCGGCATAAAACGTCTACGCGTTATGCAAGTTTAACCATCCATATCAGGTGTTCTTTTCATATATATTTTTTTTTAATGAAATACATACCAATCCTATTGCAATATATATTCATACAATGGACCATAAAGTTAATTTTTCTCTGATGAGTCGAACAACAAATGAAAATATCTTTTGTTTGCTGATGATCGCAATAATATTTGAAAGTCTTTATACTTACAATTCACACTTTTCACGGTAAAGTCATCTTATTTTTAAAAAAATTATATATATCTACTTTACATTTAACCTAAATCTTGAAATTTGCGCTGTGTTCAAGCATAAATATTCATTATATAGAAAGAGAGAAATGGTGGCTAGCTACTGATTTTTTCCTCGAAG
>OZ024741.1:109318111-109323111 GCA_964016885.1 Eledone cirrhosa
ATATCGTGTTAAGATCGCTCTCGTAAGTTTGTTGTTATTCTATTGTTATACAAGATGTTTCGTTGAATTCAAATCCCGCCGAGGTTAGCTTTGCTTTCAGTCATAGGGGTTCGATAAAATAAAGTACAAGTGTTGCACTGGAGTCGATTTAATCGACTTTGCTCTTATCGTTACATTGATAGCCTTGTGCCTAATGTAGAAACCATTATTATTCATATATATGTGTGTTTATATATATATATATATATATATATATATATATGTATGTATGTATGTATATATACGTATGTGTGTATGTATGTATTTGAATTTCGTATTTCTAAAGAAATACGGTATGTTTATAAATAAACATTTAGAAAGCCATAGATATGAATGACACTGGCAGCTAACGCCACCAAGCGGTGCTCGGCAGAAACAAGGGGGACAATCGTCAATGCATTTCGAACTTATAGAGACGAAAAAACTATATATTTTTGCCTGTTTTCAAAGTCCGGCAGTTGCAAGGGCGGGAGAGATCGTCCTGACGAGAACCAGTTCAGATCGAAATACATCGACGATTTCCCCCTGCTCCTGTCGAGCACCGCTTGGTGGCGTTAGCTGCCAGTGTCATTAATAGCTATGGCTTTCTAAATGTTTATTTAGAAACATACCGTATTTCTTTCAAATACATATTTGTATACAGCTATGTTCAAATACATATTTGTATACAGCTATGTTCGAAGCTAAATTCTAATTCTATTATATATATATATATATATATATATATATATATATATATGTGTGTGTAGGATGTGAGTTTTATTGTAGTACAACAAAGCAATGCAGATATCGGATAGGAAGCACTCTACAGTTTGTAGGACTGGAGTATAAATAATATATAAGATCAAAAGATGGTTAAAAGAGTTCCATATATTTTATTATGCGCATTTCAAAAACAAATATCATCATACAATAACATTTGCGTTTTCGTCAGATAAAATAGGGAGACATGATATGAAGGTTAAAACACAGTTGTGAATAGTGCAATTTTAAATCAACATATGAAAAGTAGTTTAGATTGATGTGTGATATTGGGAAAAAACATTTTGAGGGGGGGGGGGGGGGGTGAAAGAGGACGAGATGAGAGTAAAAAGTGGAGGGGGAGGAGTATAATGAGTAAGGATGAGATAGGAGGAGAGATGGGTGATAGAGAGAGAGATAGCTTTTATAACTGAGAAAAAGTATATTGTTTTACATAGAGAGGTTGAAAAACCGTTGGAAGATAATATATAAATTAAAAGAATTTGAAAATTAACGAAGAGAAAAATAATGTTAAGTTAAGGTTTGTATATTGAAGGGTTTAATAATATGTGCGATGAAAAGAAATTGTTAATATGTATTAAGAATAATATTTAAGGGTTTAATAATATGTGCGATGGAAAGAAATTGTTGATATGTATTATTTAAAAAAATATATATATATAAAAATATAGCAATAGTAATGTAAGTAAGGATATATTGTGAAAGAAGTAGAAGATTGGATGAATAAGTTAGATGAGCATGAAAGGGAGAAAAAAGTAATGAATTGAGGATGAATAATCTAACGTCAAAAAAAATGTTTATGTTTACGAAGGATTTTTTCAAGGTGATATAAAGTAAGAATATATTGTGCTGTGTAATAATTGTTTCTACGTTAGGCACAATGATAATTGAGAAGTATCTAGGAAGAAAGGGTGCAGATTAGGGGTTAGAAATTAAAAGAAAAAGAAAAGAAAAGGAAAAAAGAAAGAAAGGGAAGTAATAAATAGGAGTGATATAGAATGAGTAACTAGTATTATATAATGTATAATAAATAACTTTGAAATAAGGTAGAAAGATGGGTATATTTTTAAAAAATATATATGTATATATATATGTGCCTTTGAGAAAAGGATTTTAAATTGATAAAGTATTAGATATTAGCTGTATACTTTATGGAATGTTCTGTGGAATTTATGCAAGCAGAGAGAAAACACGTCAGTGCGTCTATTTATTATAGAATCTAAATTAGATATAATGGTAAATTTTTCACTTAAACAGAGATTGCATGTCTTGGATAGAGAACTGTTCAAGCAGAAGAAACCTTTTTCCAAGAGATGTTATAGTTAATATTTTTGTCTTTCAAGGACCATATGAGTTCTGAGAGTGGTGTGTTGGTTCTTTTAAGTTGGTATTTAAAAGACGAATGATGATTATAAAGACGAGCTTTAAAGGAGGTAGAAGTGGAGCCAAAATAGGTGAAGGAATTGGTGTCAGTTATAACTTTACATTCGTAGATTAAGTTTTTTCAAGACAATGGTTGTTGAGAGGACATTTATTTTTAACAGGGCAATTGCAATTGCGATTAGAGAGATTAGCAGAGTTATTAACAAGTGACCTAGTGTTATCTATAGAAGGAATTGGACTGGAGAAGTTATTTACGATAGGAATACTAGTTTCTTGATTTAGAATGGGATTAAGAACATTTAGCGAAGTTGCGTTTGACGTTGTATTTGGGTTTGCAGAAATTAGCCTAGAGTTTACAATGACGTCGGGAGTACTATTACTATTATTATGATATTCAGTGTTGGAAGGAAGAGATTTAGTATTTAGTATTTTATTGTTGTGTTTAGAGATAATGTTGGAGATGTTGGAGGAGGTCGAATAGGAAAATGTTATAGTGTGTTTGTTAAATATTTTACTATAGATATGTGAGGGAGGGAAGCATTTATTTAAGGCACTAAAGAATAATTTAGGAATATTATTATTAATAGAGATGGAGAAAGGAGCATTATACCAGATTATGTTTTTGTATCTAGGTCTTTTATTAAAATTATTGGAATGATCATGATTAATTATTCTACTGTAAGATCTTCTAGAATTTGTTTCTTTACTATATTTGATTTTATCAGGATAACCGGCTTTAGAAAGCGCGTTATTATAGTAATTGGCGTTAGCATCAAAGATGTTTTTATTAGAAGATAGGTTAGATATTCTTTTTCCAATATTACTAACTATAGCATTCTTAATATTAGTGGGGTGGTTAGATTTAAAATTAACATAATTTAGGTTCTCATTGTTTTTATGGTAAGGGTAATATAGGCCAGTGTCAAGATTAAGAGATACATCCAAGAAATTAGCTAGTTTGATGCTGTTATCAAATTCAATTTTTAAGTTATGTTGGTTAAAGAGATTACGTATATTGTTCTTAATAATATTAAGGTTAACTATATTGCAATTTAAGATAGTAAAGAGTCCATCGTCACGATAAGTTCCGCCACGAAATTGAGGAATTTTCCGACTCAAAGAGTTCAAAATAAAGATACCAATTAAATCTGTTAATTGGGATGAATCGGATGCTCCCATTGTGATGTCAAAGTTGTTAGAGGTATCAGCTCTGGTCCAATATTCATTGTTGTACTCTAGGATAGTTTTACGTGCGGTGAGAATGATGTGAAGTTCATCTGTGGTGATGTTTGAATATTTGTAAGCGAAAGATAGAGCATTGTTGAGAAGTGAGGGCGAAATAAAAGAATAGTAGCTGGCAATATCAAATTGAATAAATTTTTGTTTGTTTTTATTATTCAATTTGTTGAACCAGCCAATCACTTCAGAAGTACCAAACCATAAATTTAAGTTCAAAGAAGAGCAATTAGAACGAACCTGTGGGATAATTCTATCCAAGATGGCTTTGCTAACAACCCCCAGATCAGATTTAGAGGGGGCGATTAATCTAACAGGTAGTTCAGTACGAAAATTGTTTTTGTGATCCTTGAGATTTATCCTCGGAGTTCTTGGGAGGAATGGTTCGGTCTTTTTTCCGATGCCAAGTTTTGACATAATCTCAGAAGCTTCAAAGTTTATGGATTCTAAATTATCATGGTTGGTTTTACGATATTTTTTCCTAAGTTCCTTTAGGATAAGGTTGTTATAGTTATCCTTGGAAATACCATATAAATTATTGGTTTTGTCAGAGTGGACTAAAACATTTTTTGAGGAATTTAGGTTTGAAATTGTGTTCTTGAGATTTACAAGGTGCTCTTGTCCTCTGTAAGGGTTTCTCTTGAATTTAAGATCTTTTATAATGTTAGTTAACTCCTCCTCGAATTGCACTAGATTTTTGTTGGAAGGAGGATTTCTTCTAGAATTAAATAAATGATCGAGGAAGTTATGTTCCTTGGTATAGAAGTTCCCTTTTAGGCGCTGGTCATAGAAATAAGCTATCCATCTAAGCCTTCTTACAAAGGAGTCAGTTTTTTCAATTAGAAGTTTGGTGAATTCAGATTTAACAGGTATAGGAATGTCTTTAGTTGAATTGGTTATGTTGTAATAATCCATGTTGTAGATGAAAAGGTAAAGGACCATCAAAATGTATCCAATATGAGAGTTAGCGCTCAACCGTTAAGGAGCAAGTTAATGTAGGAGGTTGTAGTACAATAAAGCAATGCAGATATCGGATAAGAAGCACTCTACAGTTTGTAGGACTGGAGTATACATAATATATAAGATGGTTAAAAGAGTTCCATGTATTTTATTATGTGCATTTCAAAAACAAATATCATCATGCAATAACATTTGCGTTTTCGTCAGATAAAATAGGGAGACATGATATGAAGGTTAAAACACACTTGTGAATAGTGCAGTTTTAAATCAACATATGAAAAGTAGTTTAGATTGATGTGTGATATTGGGAAAAAAATGTGAGGGGGGGGGTGAAAAAGAGGAGGAGATGAGAGTAAAAAGTGGAGGGGGAGGAGTATAATGAGGAAGGATGAGATAGGAGGAGAGATGGGTGATAGAGAGAGAGAGATAGCTTTTATAACTGAGAAAAAATATATTGTTTTACATAGAGAGGTTGAAAAACCGTTGGAAGATAATATATAAATTAAAAGAATTTGAAAATTAACGAAGAGAAAAATAATGTTAAGTTAAGGTTTGTATATTGAAGGGTTTAATAATATGTGCAATATCACGCATCAATCTAAACTACTTTTCATATGTTG
>OZ024741.1:109328111-109348111 GCA_964016885.1 Eledone cirrhosa
TGGATATATATTTGTATACACAAATACACAAACACACATACAAACATGCACAAATGGCTGACTAAATAGACAAAAGCTTTATTTCGAGAATTTTTTTTTCTGTTCTTTCCTCTACTTGCTCTTGTCCAACTTACTATTTCTTCTTTTAACTTTCATTCCATCTTTTGATGAAAGACTAACATCTAAAACATTGCCATTCTTTACCTAATATATCAAGCGTTAAACTAATATATATGTTCATTGTACTGTTTCGTTCTGCGGTATTGATTTTCTTTCATTCTTCGCTTTCATACACACACATATATATATATATATATGACGGAATGAATTCTGTGAGAGAACATCGTTTTTTCTCCCTCATATCAAGAATTTGAAGACAATTCATTTTCACCTGATGAGATCAGTGATAATCGATCATGGCTTCACAATCGATCTATCTCTTATTGAAACATGTGTCGTGATTAAATGATTGGAATTTTACCTTGCCTTCGGATTTTCATTTTGATATATATATATATATATATTAGTTTCAGAAGATCCCGTTAAGGGTGAAAGCAGCGATTCTTTGCTTAAACTTTAATCTGTTATTTTAATAAATAAATATATATATATATATAGAGAGAGAGAGAGAGAGAGAGAGAGAGAGAGAGAGAGAGAGAGAGAGAGAGAGAGAAAGAAAGAGAGGGGGGGGGGGGTAGTGATAGACAGACAGAACCATTTAAATGGATAAGGTAGACGACATAAAGTAGATTGAGGTCAAAGTGATTGGCGAACTCTATAGAAAAGAACGAAAACAAAAACAACCAAAGATAGATTAGAATCAGAACAATATCGATCTTAATTGATTATTTCATAAAGTAAATGCACAGACTTTTCGAAGAATTTCTGTCTTCTGTGTAAAAATATAGTTAAGAAAGCGTAGAAGAAAAAATACTTGTAGTAAATATGGAATTGTTTCAGACTGTATAGAACTTAAAACGAAAGACTTTTCTGCTACGTTGTGCTTCCTCCCTTTGTATATATGGAGCCGTAACACCCGGTGCAGTCATAGGGGCGCTGCAATGACATATTGCATTTCCTGAGGATTCTTTCAATCTAACAGTGCCTATCTCCTCTCCATGTCTGAATACAGACGATTTCTTCCGGAGAAGGAGAAAGTGGGATAGAGAGAAGTAAGAAAGAGATATAGAGGATGAAACTCACCTCGGCGGAACTTGTACTCAGAGTGCAGAGAACCGGAACTGATACCATAAATCATTCTATTCGACGTTCTACTAACTCTGCCACTTAACCGCCATTCTCTTCGCTTATATAACATCTATTCCATAATTCTTTGAATTGTATTATTTGGTGCTGGTTGTGTATAGAGACAATAACTGAGGTGGTGGTCAACTAGGAGGACATTGGGTCAATTAACATAGACCTATAATTCTAAGGAATACTTAAAAAGTAGTTTGAAATGGGGCCTAGCCTTGTTCTGGACATATTATCAGCTTTGCACAGGTCTGTGCATATAGTATGTTCTATATATGTATGTTATGCTGTGTTATTGGGTGACAGTCGTGTAGAAAATTAGTTGTATTAATTGTTGTATTTGTTCGTTAGATAAAATACAACGGTAATCGATTATCAATGTTTTAGTCAGATATTACAGGGTAGCCTCTATAGCATTAGTGCCGACACACACTAATAAATAACTTAATAATGAGATGTTCTACTCCCTGCTGAAGCAAGGTGAAGAACATCAAGATATGTATATGTCACTGCTTCAGAGGTCTGCTCCGAATACTAATTCCAGAGTAGACACGAAAAAAAGAACAAAAGTCAGCCAGCTGATGTTGTTAAACAGCAGTATAGTGTAGTGTGTTGTAGTTGTTAAACTTTAGTATAATGTACTGTAATGGACTGTAGTTGTTAAATATTAGCATGTGTTAAGTGTAATTCTGCCTTAAGATTGGAGCGTTATAAAATTCTTGCTTCAACTATAATTTGAACAGGGATATTAGAAAGTGCTGATCATTCGACAATAAATAAAGGTAGAATTGAAGCTGAATGGAAGCTATCATTGTAGTGGGTATTAAACTTATTTAATCGTTTGAACCATTGCACAATGTTACAAAATTCGCGAAACTCAAAACTGTACTATACGGACAATCCTCACCAACCTGTTTTTAATAGGATACTAGACCACGTTCACTTAAAAATATATTTTTTAAATCGTGTTCACTTGAAAATAATTTTTGAATAGTACACAAACATGTATATAATTTAAAATGAAATTGGAAGGCCCATATATGTGTGTGTGTGTGTGTGTGTGTGTGTGTGTGTGTGTGTGTGTGTGTGTGTGTGTGTGTGTGTGTGTGTGTCTATGTGTGTGTGTGTGTGTGTGTGTGTGTGTGTGTGTGTGTGTGTGTGTGTGTGTGTGTGTGTGTGTGTGTGTGTGTCTATGTGTGCGTGTATATATGTGTTTGTATATTTATATATATATACTTATATGTATATGGGTGTATGTAACCTATATACACTGATCACAGACACACAGACATATTACACACACACACACACACATATGTATATATGTATATATATATATATACACACACGCATATGCACACACACTTAGAAACCCTTCCTATTTAGCAGAAAATATTCGCTACTCTCTTTTTCTCTCTATCTTTCTGTCTCTCTGAAGGTACCCGGAAAAACACCGCATCTCGGAAAACCCGTGCTCCGATTTACGCGAAACTTGTTTTATTCCTTTTGTATTCCCATTTCAGGGTCAACTTCCTTTCAAAGTATTTTCCCATTATGCGCCGTTTTGGCTGTATTGAATTACAGACAAGCACACAATTACAGAGTTCTAGTAGTATATAGTTAGATTACATGAACAAATTATTATACGAACAGAATTCTTCAATACAAGCTGATCACCATCAAGTAAGAATTGGGAGCTGTCAGCGAGAAACTTCGATACCAGAAGATGGTGGCTGAAAGAAAAATAATTAATAAAATATTCATATAAAAAAAGAACATAATTGACGTTTATTAAATTTTATTTAAAATGGCTTATATCGCGGCACCTCAGACGTTATTGTACAACCTTGTTGTTCCTACAAGCCAACTTTTGGAAACTGACGAAAAATACGCAAACAAGACTTCCACCGACTATCATCTGTGACCTGTGTGAACAATTTTTCTTTGCAAAAATCAACTTTGATAGCTACAAGATGTACCGTCGTGGATGAGAAAATTTAAAAGAAGGAAACGAAGGAGAATTGACAATGACATTCGAAAATACTGTTCAAGTGGACAGAATAAAAAACTAACATTGTTGCTTGATACTGAGAGCGGAGCCTCTCTTGCAGGAATATTCTTTCACTACTTTCATTAACATATATATAGGTGGTTAAATAGATGTGAAGGTAGGTATTAAGAGGGGAGTATGTAGGTACTTTTAGGACGGAGTTGGTTAAGTAGTTATGTAGATAGGTAGATAAGTATGTATGCATGTATGTAGATATGTACGTAGGTGGGTAGGCAGGTAGGTAGATTAGTTGGTGGGTTTGTATGTAGGTGGGTATGTAGGTTGTTCGCTGGGTAGGTAGGTAAGTGCATGTGTAAGTAGGTGAGTAGGTAGGTAGGTAGGTAGATAGATAGGTAAGTGAACAATTAAGAATGTAATGAAGTAAGTAGGGTTGACCTCTGTATAACGTAAAAAGTAATGTTAACCTATCTAGAGGGTTAGCCTAATGAAAGAATTGGTAGAGCGTTGGATAAAATGCCATTGCGATATTTAATATCAGCACAAAACCCGCCGAAATCATTTTTGCCTTCCATCCTTTCAAGTCGATAAAACAAAGTAACAGTCATGTATTGGTGTTGATTTAATCAACTTTACTGTTCCCAAAATGTTTGCTAGCCTTGTTCATGACTTAGATATGAATATTACCTCAGCTATTCGATATATGAAGATCGATTAAATTACTATCAGCTTAAAGCTGTGCTGGCAATAGCATAGTCACAGTTTAATAACTGAAATTAGTAAAATGGGTGTGTGGGTTGATGGCTCGATGGGTGAACGGGCAGCTTGGCGGACGAAAGGACGGATTGACGGGCGGGGCGGACGGGTCGAACGGGGTGGACGAGACGGATAAACGGATTAATGAATAGATATATTTCTTTATTAGCCACAGGGGCACAAAAGAAGGGGATAAAAATACAAAGGGGGAAGTTTACATACAATAAAAACGTGTCAAATATTATCACAAATGCAATTTAAAAAATTAGTCGATTTTCCCCAATAGGGGAGACAGTTCATATGGGTAACACATAACCCCGAAAAAATGTGCAACCCTCATCTCCAGGAGTACGAAGAGTTTGTACTCCTTTCCTCTCCTCCTCCTTTTCCTCAACCTACAGGCTGATATAGAGAGAAGGCCCATTCACTCGGGCCATTCTCGCCACTTTCACCCACCTTTCATAAAACTTGCTGGGGTACAGCACCTCTCTCTCCATCCTGATTCTTCTTCCAAAGTGGTATTTTAAAAAAAGAATCAGTTGTTAGCCGGAGAGGAAGGTGTCTGACCTCAGCCCTTTCAACCTTGTCCACCATACAACCTCTTTCGCCATAGCTATCACACAAAGGAAAACCGCCTCTCCTTCGTTTTTGAAGGATGGTGGCGGTTTGATCATGACAATGGACTCGGTAGTCAACCGGATTGGTCCCACCCGCGACAATAGTCGTTCTACATAGCCCCACAGGTCAGTGACGCCAGGGCAGTGTATGAATGCGTGCGCGACGGTTTCTTCGTCTCGCACGCACCTCGAACAGATCTTTTTTGCAGGGTCCCATCCCAGGCGCCCATGTCTATAGAGCTTGTCTCGAACTGGTAGAGCTCCTCGGTAGCACTGCCAGGCCAGGGACTTTTGGAAGTTGACATCGGTCCCGGGCGGAAGGTCCTACCGAACAGACTGGCCAGTTCATCTTCCTCTACGCCTAGAGTTTCACCGAGCGCGTCGTCGCACTTGCTGCGGATCAACCCTCTATAGAATGACGAAGTGGAGTCTCCACTGATCGCCGGGTCCGCCTGCCAGAGGGCTGTGAGCGCCTGAGCACATTCGATGTGCCAGTCGCCCATTTTCCTCGGTCTTTGCTTGACACAGGACTGCAGCTCGGTCAGCGAGACGAGTCGTAGGAAGGCTCGCCTCACGAACGGGGCCCACACCGGTTGTCCGGTGAGGAATACGTAGAGATGCCGCAGCCTGAGCGCGTGTTTGTGCATCGTCAACCACGGCATCCCCAGCCCTCCGTTAGAAGGGTGTTGGCAGCAGATGGATCTTCTCACCAAAGGAGCCCGCCTCTTCCAAAGGAATTGGAAGAGCGCGCGCTCCATTTTGGTGAACGTTTTGGCTGGAGAAGGCACGACGGTCAAGCGGTAGTAGATGGCGGACGCTATAAAAGTGTTCGCCACCTCCGCTCGACCTTTCAACCTTCTGGGTGAGTGCAAACACCTTGGCCGTCACTTCGTTCCAGTTCTTCTCCACCTGGAGGTCCGGACCAAACCAGACCCCCAGCAGCTTTACCGGTCCTTCCGTTCAGCGTCCGACGACGCCATCGGAAGGCATCGGTTTGCCTCTCCACGATCCGAGTTGCAAACCGATGATAGATAGATAGATAGATAGATAGATAGATAGATAGATAGATAGATAGATAGATAGATAGATAGATAGATAGATTTCTTAGGCAAACTGACAGACAGATAAGACAAATCAACTGACGGAAATTGCGAATATGCAAATGAAATTTTTTATTTTTAATCCTTCAATATAATCCTAACCTTTACCTTGGAAAACATATCTCTGCAAATTTCCATGAAGTGAAATAGACGCCTTTATATTACCGTATTTCCCGGCGCCGAAGACTCTTTGTCCTCGAGGATGCACCTTAATTTTGACAACCAAAAATTTGAAAAGAAAATAATAAACAACCTTAGGCCTCCAGAATGCATGGTAAATTTTTGAGACTTATTTTAGGAAAAAGGTAGCGTCTTCGCCGCTGGGAAATACGGTAATTCGCAGCTCTATAATTTCGTAATGGAAAATCCAAAATCAACCTGCAGGAGTTGTTTCCCTTGTAGTGCTATTTTGTAGGTTGTATAGAATCACATGGTCATTCGTTGCTTTAAACAAACAGTGTTCCGTTTGTTCGATCAACTAGACAGTAGGCTCATAAAAATACCGTGTAGATGGATGAGCAATTTATAGACACGTGTAACCTTAACGTAATTCTCAAAGAGACTCAGCATGATAGAGTGTATGACAAAACTGGCCATTTGAATTACAGGTACAGTTCACCCGACGTGATATATATATATATATGTGTGTGTGTGTGTGTGTGTGTGTGTGTGTGTGTGTGTGTGTGTGTGTGTGTGTGCGTGCGTGTCGCGAGGCTCGGAAGGTATCCAACAACAGGTATTTCTTTTTCCTCAAGCGTAATGAAAATTCTAGCAAAAACACTGCTCAGGCAACTACAAAATATATCTGAGCGAACACTTCCTGAAACCCAATGTAGACTCTATGTATCTTATAACAACAATGACATGATTTTCACGTTGAGGCAGATTAAGGAATCCCAATTTCAATCGTATTCCGCGACTTTTGTAAAGGCATTCAACAATATATGGATATCCGGACAGATTTGTGAAGATAGGCAGTTACACGATGATATGCCTGATACGGTCTTAACCGTGGTGTAAAGCAAGGCTGTGAACTAGCTGCCACGTTGTTCGTATTATACCTGAGAACTACATGTATTAGTTCTTTTTTAATTTTTGAAGAGAAGCCAATTATTTTCGCATGCGCAATCACACGCGCACATCCATCCATCCATCCATCCATCCATCCATACATACATACATCCATACATACATACATACATACATACATACATACATACATACATACATACATACATACATACATACATTGAATGATACGCTTTTGCAATCCAAGAACAGGAAATCAACGCGAAATACCTGATTCACAAAAAAGATAGGATGCAGGCAAAACACCTATATGTGATAACAAGTGCAGATTCTGCAGAATTAACATCGAAGATGTCACCCATGTCATCAGCAGCTGTCCAAAGATGTCATCGCGGTACTATCTACCTATGAGGCATGATGTAGTGGCCAAAGAACTGTACGATGCAATCCGTAGGAAAGATAGCCCCGATAATAAACACATTAAAAGCTACAGCAATGTGGAAGACATCCATGTACATAATATGAAAGAGTACTGGTGGAATGTTCTAGTAAAAACCCCAATAAAATGCAGGCATAACAGACCAGATATTATGATATGGGACAGGGAGTAGAAAGCATGCACAGTAGTGGAAATTAGCTGCCCAGCAGATGCCAATATAATATCAAAGATTAGCGAAAAGGAGAATATTTATGCAGAACTGATGAGAAATCTGCAGATACTCCACCCTGATTACACCTTCAGATTTATGCCTGTGATTATTGGGGCACTGGGATATATTAGTGACTGCCTCAATTCAAATCTTGAGAAGCTGAAACAGAAAGAACACAACTAGTTAGGAAATTACAAGTACAATCCATCAATGGAACAGTAAAAGTATGTAAAACATTCCAAAAATGTTGCATCTAATAACTGCATATGCACATGTACAGATACTAAGCATATACATATGCACACATACAACCCAAAACATCCACATCCACACATACAATAACATCCATATCTACACATGCATGCATGCAGACATGCAGACATATCTACCTAGTTGATGTTGTGTAAATTCCAATGAGAGAATTTGTAACTATGTTAGAAACATACATGGATGGCATGAAAATGACCTTTTAGCCCTTCCAAGCACTTTATTTCTGCTTATGCTGCAAGAAATGTGAAAGAAAAATGAAAAGGCCATGTTCACGCAACACAACTTAAAGTCATTTAGATCAAGAGATGCCTGTGCATGAAGCATGTTTAAGGAGAAAGGCTTTGCAATGGACCACTTCCATTTTCTCAACAACAATGACAAGAATCCAAAAAGAAAGATCAACATCGAGGCGTGGGTTTTACATCAGAGTTTTCCTTCTCCTAGAATCATGTCCTAAAAAAAAATAGGGGTCTTTAACTCCTGGTGGTATAACCACGCGCTCGAGCACCAAACCGAGTATTTCTATCTCCACGCGCATATATCCATCCATTCATACATACATGATGGCTGCAAACTCTGCCAAGAGTATTGCAATCGCTTGTCAGATTCAGATGTGTTGACGCTCGGATATGGCTTTTCAAACCTGCTAGACTTGCACTCCTTCGCACACTGACGACAACTATGGATCTCCCTGGCTTGAGGTCCTGCATAAGATTGCCCGTGTACCCTCACAACACCGTGGAGATCATAGTTCACTGGTTCTCTTTTAACATGGCTGCGACTGTGGCTCCTGAGACCAGATTTGCTCAAGCAAATTCTTCCACACTCAGGGCACTTCAATTCACCGATCGTTTGGTCTTCTCGTGCTCTATGCGTCTGTCCTCAAAATTATGGACCCCATCATTCACCATTCCACGCCAAGTTTCTCTTTCAAGAGCTTCTATCTCCCAGTCAGCCATCATCAAACCAGTTTTTTTCAATGAGTCCTTTACACAATCCTTGAATCGGAGCCTTGGCTTGTGAGGTGGTCTCTTACCTCACAAAGCTCGCCATACAAGAGTTGCTTTGGGATTCGATCATCCTCCATTCTGCAGAGGTGCCCTGTCCATCGCAAACGCCGTTGGTGAATGATACTCTCAATGCTCCGACTCACTTCTCTCAAGGACCTCAACATCACTCACAGGCATCTGCCACTTGATACCGAGCATCCTTCTGAGACACTGCTGGTGAAACCGTTCCAGTCTGTGGATATGCCGTTTGTAGGCAAACCATGTCTCACATGCATACAGCAAAGCTGACAGTACTGATGCTGCATACACTCTCACCTTGATCCTCATTGTGATTCCTCACCTGCACCATACATACATACATACATACATACATACATACATACATACATACATACATACATACATACATACATACATACATACAACCATTGGTAGCTGCTGTTGAACGCCTGACCAAGAACTGGTACACCAATTTGATCCTTAGAGGTGAGAAGGAGCAGGTTAAGACTGATAAGATACATTACCAGAAGGGCATCTTTCAGGGTGATAGCTTGTCAGTGCTACTCTTCGTTCTCTCACTGAATCCACTATCTTACCTACTCAGGAAACAAGGTGGACAAAGAAGTGGGCCCAGAAGTATCTCCCATCTTTTCTTTGTTGATGACCTGAAGTTGTATGGGCCAAATATCAATGACATCAAGAAACAATTGGACTTCATTACACAATTTTCAACCGACATCAAAATGAAATTTGGTGAGTCCAAGTGTGCATATTTGGCAGTAAAACGTGGAAGAGCTGTGCCCTCCTCTAGAAATCTAGAGATGAACGGCCTGACAATACAACCTCTGCAGTCAGGTGACAACTACAGATATCTTGGACAGGATAAGAATGTCAGATATGATGGACCCATAAATAAGGAGAGAACCAGAACTGAATACCTCAGAAGAGTAAAGAAAATATGGTCATCAGAACTGTCAGCATACAACAAATACATTGCCCACAATACTTATGCTGTGCCAATTCTAACGCCAGCATTTGGCCTACTGAACTGGTCATTGCAAGAACTAAGTGAGATGGATGTTAGAACTCGAAAACTTCTCAGTGTTACTGGGAACTTTAACATCAATGGTGATGTGGATAGGCTATACTTCTCACGCAAGGAAGGTGGCCGGGGTCTAAAATCAATATTAACAACATATGAGACCCGGATAGTAACACTGAAGCAACACCTTCAACAGAGGAAAAAGGTTGGCAACCATCTTGCCCAGGTTTATGAGCATGAAAAAAGAAATATCATTAGAATAGCGACTGATCTGGAGGAGAGATATGGAATAAAGCCTGATATAAATCTCTCACCCAGAGAAATCGGAAGATCCTATTCAATGTTCAAACAAGATAAAAAAATTGACCAATTTACAGAAAAAGTTGTGCATGGATACTTGAGGCGTAAAACACAGACCATAGAGGGGATAAACCACTCAAAAAGCCTGGCATGGAGTTCCGACAAGTTTATGACATCACACCTTGAGGGATATCTCTATGCAATACAGGAACAAGAACTCCCTACCAAATATCTGCTGCACAAAAGAGGAGGGCCAGCAGCTGACAATAAATGTAGGCTATGTAAAACAAAGATCGAGGATGTAAGCCACATTGTTGCCAGCTGCGAAAGAATGTCATCTCGCTACTACCTCCCCATGAGACACGATGGGATAGCTAGAACCATCTGGAACGCACTTCGGAAAACAAAATTAACAACAAACGAGGAAGAATACTGGTGGAACCTGAAAATAAAAACTGGTGGAACCTGAAAATAAAAACTGCCACCAAATTAAAGCACAACCGGCCTGATATTGTAGTTTGGGACCACACATTGAAAACGTGTTCTGTTGTGGAGATCAGCTGCCCACTTGATGTAAACGTTGTCAGAAAAATACAGGAGAAGGAGGACATCTACGGACCATTGATGAGGAGTTTACAAATCCAGTATCCAAGATACACCTTTAGCTTCATACCCATCATTATTAGTGCTACGGGTTATATACCAACCCGCTTGGACCAAAGTATGACTGAACTTGGATTTGCGGACAAAAAGCGCAGCTCCCTAATTTATAGTCTACAAATGGCTGCGATAGCTGGCACCTTCAAAATTTGCAAAACATTCTTGCGATTCAAGGGATGACAATTTCTTTTCTTTTACAACCTTGCTACCAGGAAGGTGGCCGGTCAAAAAAATATACTCGAAATTAAGAGAAAGAGAAAACATACATACATACATACATACATACATACATACATACATACATACATATATACATACATACATACATACATACATACATACATACATACATACATACATACATACATACATACATACATACATACATACATACATACATCAACATCAACAACCTTAATGGAAAACCGAAGAAAAACAACAAAGAAAAAAAGAAAAAAAAGTTCTTTAGTTGTAGCTACAGAAAGAACCGAAATTATAAATCGCATTTTTCTTGGAGTTACGAACTTAAAACCGATTTATTTAATTGTTATAAAATGGCAAAAACGACCCCTTTGTTAGCTATATGAACAGAATAAAGCTATACTGTGACGAAATACATCCAGGACTAAATCACTTCACAACCAAACAATTACGCTAACGTTTGTTTAACGTAAAAATAACATGAACATTATGCACTGAAAGTCCCCCAGATCGAACGTGCAATCAACAACAGCAGGCGGCCATGTTACTAGCCTTTCTAGCAGCCTGGTTAACCATCAACAAACAACAGCAATACATAAACAGTCTCTTGAAACAACCACGCTGATAAGAAATTTGACATCACGTGTATCAACTGATTCTACTTCGACTGTTGGGGAAAACACTGTTAATAATAATACGTCTGCTATTAGCCTGGAAAATCAAGAGTATAAACAATTGAAATATACCCCCAGCGAAACTTTCCAAAGAGAAATTAATTCATGTATAAACATTTCTCTCGCGGAACGATATAAAACAACAATATTAAACAGAAAGAAACCAAATAATGAAATCCTGCATGAAATTGTGGGTGAATATTTACGACGAATTAAAGCATTTCGGCAAAACTACGTATGCTTAAATGCCCTGGAAACGACAGAGAAACACTATCTTGGTAATAACAGAGATGTTAACAAAAACAAAACACCACAAAAAAATGCCATCAAATATTACAAAAATAGAAAAGAGATTGCTCACCTACGTAATACTATAGGATATGTGACAATGCTCTCCACGTGCAAACGAAAACAAAAAAAAAACACATTCCACACCAACAAGTGAAAAATAAAATAGAAACGTTTTATTTTTTTTATTTATTTATTTTTTTTTTAGACAGATGACCAGAACTCTTCAATATAAGCTGATCACCCCCAAACAACAATTGAGAACTGTCAGCGAGAAACTCCAATACCAGGAGAGGGTAGATGAAAGAAAAAATAATTAATAAGAGATTCATCCGAAACCAAACACCAGTCTATAGAGAAATAAAGTAATAAATGTCACTGAGGGCCGTTCCCAGGAAAACATAGATTCTTTCTGAAGAAAAAATATGGGGTAAAGAGAAGAAATGCAACCAAGAAGTAGTGTGGCTGAAAGAGATCCAAAAGAACTACTGCCTCCTACACTACAACAAAAACATACAGCATCAATGATGATACCCTTCAGACTGTGATAGGAAAACTCCAAGATAAGAAAACACAAAAAAGAGACGTAATTGTTGGCTACTGGTACAAAAAACTGATATTTTATCGGATGTATCTTATCAACATCTACCGGCACGCTCTTAAAGGAGATGCACATATACCAGGGTGGTTGACATTAGCACAAACAATGTTGAACCCCCAAAACAAAGACACCCACTTAGCAAAAATCTACCGACCCTTTGCATGCTAGAACCTAATGTATTATATGTATACAGCCTGCTTGAACCTATTTCTCCAAAATCGCTGTGACTATAACATCATCACAATCACAGATGAGCAAGCAGCTGGGAAGAAATGTGTTCGGTGGTGTGCTGAACAACTCCTAATTAACAGAACTGCACATAGGATAAATGTGGTTACTGTCTTGCTATACTACAAGGAAGCGTTCGATTCTTGGATGATAGAAGTCCTCCGACTTGCTAAGTCCCAGACACTTTTATCGGAGCCATAGACAACCTATATTATTCTTGGGCTACTATCCTAAATTTGAATACTGAGAAGGAGGTCCCTATTTTCACTGATAAAATAGAATACCGCAGGGGTATATTTCAAGATAGTCTCTCTGAGTTACTATTCATTTTGTCATTAAAACCCTAGTCCTTTTTGCTCACTTGAGAACAGGAATACAAAGCTAAACCATAAATTCTTTGGAGGTTACCTGAAACTCTATGTCAAGAACATAATGTGATGAAGAAAAAACTTGATCTGGTTACGACACTCTCGAAAGCTATAGGAATGGAGGTTGGCCAAGATAAATGTTCATATATGTTTCAACATACAATGTATATAGAGAGAAAGAATAAAGAGAGAAACAGTGAGTGAGAAATAGAGAGAGAGAGAGATGTATACTTGGAGACGACAGTGTATGATTTAGAGGAGTATTTACAGCGATTTAGAGTTACATCACGCTGAGACTGAAGTGTTATGTAGGGGAGTTAACTCTGTAACATTTTTATAAGAGTTATCTAACACTTGTAAGTAAAACTTCATATATATATATATATGGAATATTGTTGGCTTTTCGCTTCAATGTTTTCTATACCTTTCATTTATATATATATATATATATATATATATATATATATATATATATATATATATATATATATATATATTAGAAAGTGAGGTTTTTCTTTACAAACTGAAAAATAACCGAGGTGTCCTACACGAGTGAAAGTATAAAGAAAAAAAGATGAAATCGAAAATGCAACTGGAGTCTTATTTTTAAAAATATATATATATTTATTGGTTCCTTTACCGGTTTCGCAGTTCTTTTGCTTTTCAAAAGTAGAGTTGAGGTGGAGGGTCTGTGGTTTTTCTCACATCATATATATATATATATAATAAAAGTAACGAAGATCGTTGGTATAAATACAGCGTATAGCTCACTCAATGAATCTGACGAATTGCAGTAATTCAGCTGCAATCAACTGTTCAGAGTGCACACATTTAGTTTACTTTAGACACGTTGGTTGTATTTAGGTCGGGATAGATGTTACTATCTCATATATATATATAATTGTCAGGTCACCCTCGAGTGCTACTGGTAACATGTAACCCAGTACAACCTGTCTCATTGTCGGGTCGCCTTTCATCTTAATGTGGTCGATGAAATAAAGTAGCAATAACGCACTGGTGTCGATTTAATCTGCCTTCTATTCAACCAAAATTGTTGATCTTGTAGCTAAATTAGAAACCATTATATAAACCAATAGTGAGTAGCTACCACCATACACGCACGTACACACAGAAGTGAACATAACCACCGATTCAATCTGGTAGAAATATCAGCCATACAAAATCAAGTCACACACACAAACCTCAAATCGCCAGCAATCACTTAGAACAACAACGCATAGCGATCGATTTGACCAGCTAGAAATAACTGCTAGCACGTGGACGGACAGAAACAAATTTTCATTTATTTTTATTGATGTATTTTCACACACTATGTTTCGACAGGTGAAACACTAATTGTTTATATATAATCCATGCGGAGCTCTCTCCTCGGGAATTTTCTGTTCATTAATGGAACATTCAGAAAGTTACAGCTAGGGAGAGCTGAATCAGTATTTCGCTCGTACAGCTCTCGTTCTCGACACCGAAAGGTTACACGGCAAAGTGTATCTCAGTCGGATCTGAACTCAGAATGCAGAAACCCGGAAGAAATATTCAACGCTCTACCAACTCTGCCAAATCGGCCACCATCTAATGTAGATAAATGCGGTCATGAATTATCATGGTATTTGCACCTGGAAAGTTCCCCTCTTAGGCAAGCCCGGGCAAGTTGTTTTTGTGGAAGACCAACAGTTGGCCATATATAGCAGTCTCCGCTCGCCACACCCATACAGCACCAGTGTTGTCGCAACACATTTCTCCATCCAAGTGAACAGTAACAACAGGAAATAAAACTTTACAAATCAAAATAATCACCATCATTTGCGACTACCAACTGCCATCGATTAGGAAGACACGTGATTCAATCCCTGTAGAATTCTTATGGCTTCGATGAAAAGAATTCCATCAGCCACTGATTTAACTGCGCTTCATTTGTGAAAGTCTTTGCCAGTTGGTTGTGCGATGGTAGGAGAGCGGAGTAGTCGCAGTTGCCGCCCAACATTCACGATTATGGTCCAGCTTGGACACCTTCCTTGTTGCGTGCAAGTGATTGAGCAATATTGTTTTCGATGCCCCAAGCAATTCGGAGACTTGACGTGATGTCTGGCGTGGGTCAGTTTCCACCACCACCTCATGCGTTCGTCATTGAAGTTGGATGGATATCCTGTGCGAGATTGATCTTCAAGGCCGTAATAAAACTAAAGCGTACGAAAGTGTCCCTGGCACTGCACTCCAACATGATGCGTGACAAATGCATTGTTAATACGATGACTCCCATGCTGCTGCACTTAATCCAGTTTTGTAATTATAAAATAAACTCACGAATAAACGAGTTGGATAGATCCATATAACTTCTCCTTTGACGGCGTAACAGACAATGAGAAACGCACGTAGCGCATAACAATGTCACGTCTCCAACATTTCCAGAAAACTCTACATTTTGAAAAACGGCAGGAAATGTCTGTCCATCCCGTTCACTGGAACGCCCACCGTGCTTTACCGCCAAAAGCAATTGGCAGAAGATCCAGGAGTAGATCCCCAGCAATATTATTGGATAGCATCAGTTGAGCTCGGTAGGTCTCACTTTGGGTTCCAGCCTTATTAATTGTAGCCAGTTACTTCTGACAGGGCCCCCTTGATCACTATACACCCACGACCATCTCAGAAATAAGTCAGCGAAGAAACAAATTGAACCTGAAGGTATATTAACAAGGAGCATATCTTACAAGGGAAATAACTCTCATTTGTAAGTTTTCTCCCTTCTTGAATTTCACTGTTATTCATGTTCATAAGTACATAAATATTATTGAGTCAGATAGGTCGGAACCTGGCGTTGGACTTACGATCATAAAGTCGTGTTCGATTACTGAACTATGTTGTGTGTTGTTTCTTGAGGCAAATAATTTTCACATCGCTACAGTATTCTCAGTTGTAAATGAGTACCAGCAATAACTGGAGGTTTAACCCTGCGATGGATTAGCGTCCTGTCTAGTGGGGAGTATTGTATTCTCAGCCGTTTAACACCACGGAAACCAGAATAACCACTTGCCTTGTGAGCCTCCGGTCACGAGACAGACTTTAGGCTTAGACGAGTTGGTGGATTAGCAGAATCGGTAGAGCATCGGAGAAAATGTATTCCAGCAGTTGTATCTGATTCTAGCAGTTGTGTCAGAATACAACGTCCAGAGCTGTCTTTCTCGCAGATCGAATTAATACTATTTCAAAGCAATAATTGTTTCTATTTTAGGCACAAGGCCAGAGATTACCCAGTACATTACTGGTACTTTATTTTATCGACCCCGTAAGGATGAAAGGCAAAGTTAACCTCGGCGGGATTTGAACTCAGACCGTAAAGGGACGTAACTATGCTAGAAAGCATGGCGTCTGACCCTCTACCGATACTGCCTCAAAGCAATAATAATAGAGTAACGGAAACAAAAATTACATCAAGGGAGCTTACTTAGGTAAAGTTAGATCCCTTTAATATTTAATATATATTTTTTGTACGCAAGTTACGATATATATATACGAGTATAGTGAAGGTAGTACGGTAATTCTATACATCGTACAATTATTTCTTCTTAACCACAATCCCCCTTTTTTTTTATTCTTTGATAAAAAATATGAAATGTTTTTACCGACACGATAAAGTACCACCGGGTCGTCCATTGATGGCACACCACACAAACCCCTGCTTCCTGTTTACACCAAAGCAAGTCCTTCACTGACCAATAAACATTCCAAAATGCACCCACCAACGCACACACACACAAGCACCCTGCTTCTTGTTTACACCAAAACAAGTCTTTGACTGACCAATACACATTCCAAAACGCGTCCATCCGCACTCACACACACACACACGAATCCTTAATTGCTCGCGCGCCCACGCAAATACGCACATGAATACCGGTGAACATACACCGCAATGCCGCCCCACAAATTACACCAGGATATACACATACGCCCATGCACACAAAAATAAGGCCAATGCCTATATATATACACACATTCTCTGTCCACAGACCACAATATATCTTTTGTCGCATCACCAATCTGAGGAGCAGATCGATACTGGAGTCAGGTCCATAACTCCTATGGGTCACCTTGAGCCAATCCTCTGCGAAACGTAACAGGTCGATACGCAATAAATATCTTTCATATGTATACGAAACTTCCTCGTTTTTTCTATTATATTATATATATATATATATATATATATATATATATATATATATATATAAGAAAATGTTCGATCTACATGGCTGCATTCAATAAATGTAATCTGAGTTTTTCGAATATTAATAATAACATTCGATTCGTTTGTAATTATACAAACAAGCCTCATTTTTATAGCCATGTCAGTAGAATGAACTCTTCTTTCTTGCTCTTGTGTTGGCATATAAACAGAACTGCAGGCACTAATGTTTCTGGGTATCACCCTTCATCAGTACAGCTCACTGTTCACCTACAACTGTCAGAACTAGTGAAAATATATGCTATTTACTAAAATACACAGTGACTGATCGACCTGATTTGCATATTAGCAGACTGGCTGATCAGTCAGATCTGCATATTAGCAGATCCACTGATCAGCCAGATTTGCATATCAGCAGACTGGCCAGTCAGTTTCCTGTATACGAGCGACAAATGGCTGGCTTTGCCACATTCAAATAAAAAAAGAAAATGTTCACTCTACATGGCTGCATACAATAAATGTAATCTGAGTTTTTCGAATATTAATAATAATATTCGATTCGTTTGCAATTATGCAAACGAATCGAATTATGCAGCCATGTAGAGCGAAAATTTTCTTTTTTATTTGAATGTGACAAAGCCGGCCATTTGTGGCTCGTATACAGGAAACTGACTGGCCAGTCTGCTGATATGCAAATCTGGCTGATCAGTGGATCTGCTAATATGCAGATCTGACTGATCAGCCAGACTGCTAATATGCAAATCAGGTCGATCAGTCACTGTGTATTTTAGTAAATAGCATATATTTTCACTAGCTCTGACAGTTGTAGGTGAACAGTGGGCTGTACTGATGAAGGGTGATACCCAGAAACATCAGTGTCTGCAGTCCTGTTTACATGCCAACACAAGAACAAGAACGAAGATTTCATTCTACTGACATGGCTATAAAAATGAGGCTTGTTTGTATAATTACAAACGAATCGAATGTTATTATTAATATTCGAAAAACTCAGATTACATTTATATATATATATACCATTTATCTTACGTTGTTTACTAATGGATGCAACTGGTGATTCCGGGTAGTAAACGACGATGCAGTAAATTAAAGAACTCGACCTTATGCAGATCATCCATCGGAGATGTGAAATCCAGTGGTTGGTACAAAATAACAACAGAAGGTTGGACTCGAAACTTATAAATTTAATTCCGGAATTTTGGCGAACACAAACAGAGAATAAAAATTTAAAGGGCCGATTTTCTATTTTCTGTGTTCGCTAAAATCCGAAGCACTTTGCATACTGTTGCATACTGTCCGACAGAGAAACATTAATAAATAAATAAAAAACCTGAATTAGTGACCACATGTATGGACCACATACAAAAATCATACCTATGCCTCAAACTAACAAAAGCTCCTGGAGGCTAGTGATCCACATCTATCAAGTGCGGGAACCCAAACCACTCGTCATTTAAGCTTGCTCAGCGACATGTACCTGGACTAAATCCCACCCTACACTTCTGCCCAAGCACCCGCAATTCTACCAGGAACCCACTTGGTGAGACCCCAGGTCCACACAGCACTCCCCATCCCTCACCTAGTATACCCACCTACCACCTACATAGTACTATCAACCTACCTATACTCACCTGTAAGTTTCCTTTTACATATTTTACTTCCAATGTGTATATGTGCAGATAGCCTTAAACGTCTTCCTCCCTAATCATATATGAATGTAGCACGTACATGTGTGTGCATGTGTAGGATGCATGTGCCTGCATGTGTAGCATACATGTGGGTGCATGTGTGCAGACAATTTTTCCGCCTTCCCGCCCCATATGGGACTGCATGGGCCAGTGTAGGTGCGTGTGTGCAGACAATTCTAGCACCTTCTCTCACCATTTGGATATGCATGCGCCTGTGAGATTGTGTACGGATGCGCATATCCATGTACCTAGATATATAGATACATGTGTGTGTGTGTGTGTGTGTGTGTGTGTGTGTGTGTGTGTGTGTGTGTGTGTGTGTGTGTGTGTGTGTGTGTGTGTGCACATTTCTATGCATGGTATGTGAATGTGCATGTATGGTTGTGTACACGTATGTGTATGTATGTGTATGTATGTACACGTGTATGTATGTGGGCATGTAGTATGAATGTGGTTATATTCATGTGTGTATACTTTACCAACTCTTCCTACCTACTCATTTATTTGCTTTCTAATTTCTTATCTCATCCCATTACTTCCATTAAAGTAATAATTTATTCTTTTATTCATGCATTTCTATGTAAAACCTTCTAAAACTTCCCAGTATACTGTCGTGTGTGCCTGTATGTATGCAATATGCATACACGTAGTACATACAATTCATCACTGTTTACCAGCCCATATAATTTTTAAACCCTTATAATTTACTTGATCTCATTTGATCCTATTTAATAGACACATTGTCTCTGAATCTCGGGAATTTTAGCCGCCCTAGATAGATAGATTTTCTCTGAATAAATTTAAAACGTCATTGGCTTTCAATATTTAACAATTTTATATAAGGGCGGGGGATTGGCAGTATCGGTAGAGGGTCGGACGCCATGCTTTGCAGCACAGTTACGTCCCTTTACGGACTGAGTTCAAATCCCGCCGAGGTTAACTTTGCCTTTCATCCTTACGGGGTCGATAAAATAAAGTACCAGTAATACACTGAAATAATTGCTGGCCTTGTGCCAAAAGTAGAAACAAATATTTAACAA
>OZ024741.1:109355611-109375611 GCA_964016885.1 Eledone cirrhosa
GGGGTGTGTAAGAAAGCACCATACTATATGCTTATATACAATAAACATTTGAAAGTATATACTTTCTTATGAAAATTAACGGCTGAGCAGACAAATTTGCATATCGAGTGAGTTAGTCGGCCGGGCGCACCGAAAATGATAAATGGAATTTAGTATGCATATACATACATACATGCACACACATGCTCAGCCGTTAATATGCATACGGAAAGTATATACTTTCAAACGTTCAATCAACTGACAGGAAGGTATACGGTGCTGATGACAGCTAATAAGCTAGAAACTAGTTCATCGTTCCTTTGTCAGTGTTGAACAAAATGGCAACGATGGTTGCCGAACACTATACGGCTAATAATTCGGGCTGTTTGTTTACAAACAAACCGAGCATTATAATGTTCAGTAAACCCATGCGTACATATATATATATATATATATATATATATATATATATATATATATGTATGTTCATGTATGTATTTATATATATACTACTGTACGTCTGTATACATATATGTATGTACGTATACATACTTATATTTAAGTATCAGCCGTGCTAAGAGTGAAAAATGAAATTTTATTTTTTCCATTTATCGTTTTCGGTGAGCCCGGCCGACTAACTCACTCAATATGCAAATTAGGCTGCTCAGCCGTTAATATGCATAAGGAAAGTATATACTTTCAAACGTTCAATTGACTGACAGGAAGGTATACAGTGCTGATGACAGCTAATAAGCTAGAAACTAGTTCATCGTTCCTTTCTCAGTGTTGAACAAATGGCAACGATGGTTGCCGAACACTGTACGGCTAATAATTCGGGCTGTTTGTTTACAAACAAACCGAGAATTATAATAAATGTTCGTACATATATATATGTGTGTGCATGTATGTATGTATATATATACATACTACTGTACGTCTGTATACATATATGTATGTACGTATACATACTTAAATTATTTGTATATAAGTTTATGCAAAATACAATGTTAATTGTAGTTCGCGTGAGTGTGTGTGGTGGTGGGGGTGGGGCGAGGTTATTTGTATGTGTGGGTGGTGGTATAGTTGTGTGTATATGTACATAATGCGACACAATACAAACCAAGAATGGGTGAGTAAGGAAAGGTGGGCTATGAATGGGGAGTCACCTATCCCATGCGTAAAGACTAAAAAACACAAACAAACGATTTACAAACACACAAATATAAATCTGTATATATGTATATGTGTGAATGGATGTTTCTCTCTCTTTCGCTCCCTCACTCACACATATACTCTTTCTCCCTCCTTCTCTATCTCTCTCTCTTTATATTGATGGGGATATGTATATGTATATAAGGGACAATATAATTGACAGTGACAGTCGGGGATCTACATATATAACGTGTAAAGAATATAAAAAAAAAATAAAAATAACAAGAAAAATACAATGAAAATTCCTCAATAGTGGGGATAAACAACTTGGGGTGATTCAGGAAACCCACCAATTCTGAACCAACCGATGCATCGAGGGCATCTGGAAAGGATACAAATTAGCCAGCCGACCAACGCATGCTCAGAGTATGCCCATTCACACGGGTCATTCTCACAACATTCAACCACGTTTTAGCAAATGTACTGGGAGCCTCTCCACTTCTTTTCCAAGTTTAACTTGAAAAAGCCGATGAGGGATTGGCCGAAGAAAAAATGGGTCTGTCTTAAGTCCTTTCAACCTGGTCCACCACACAACCTTTTTCTTCACCGTCACCAGACAGAGGAAAATTGCCTGCCATTCCCGGCCAAAAGAAGGCGACGGGTTGATCTTCAGATCTTCACTATGGACTCTGTCGATAGCCAGATCCGTTCAACACGTGACAACAACTGTTCGACATAACTCCTCAAGTCAACAATGCACGGACACTGGACGAGCGCGTGCAGAACGGTTTCGTCGCTCTGCACGCATCTCGGGCAGGTCCGTCTAACAGCAATTCCATGCTTATAGAGTTTATCTCAAACCGGCATGGGAAGCTCTCCGGAACAGACTGGTCAGTTCGACTTGGTTGACGCCCAAAGCCTCTCCGAGTGCGTCGTCGCACTTGGCCACCAATAATTCTCTATAGAACTCGAGAGTGGAAGTTCCACTGGCCGTACTTCCCGCCTGGTAGAGGGCAGTGAGAGCCTGGCAACATTCCAGATACCAGGCGCCTAGTCTCGGTATCTTCTTGACCCAAGACTACAGCTCAGTCAAAAGGATGAGCTGCGGAAAAGCCCTTCTAACAAACGGCGAGCTGTTGGAGCTGTTGCTGCCGTTGCTCTCTTCATCTATTTCGTTGTTGCTGTTGGTGCTGCCGTTATTCATGCTGTCAGGGGTGGTGTTGCTAATTTCATTTTTGCATGCTGTGTTTATAATTAATTTTTGTGTGTACATAATTGTGCTTTTAAGTCGCTATCCCGAAAACGTAGATTTAATGTTGTGGAGGGGGCGTGTCTCGTCCATATTTTATGAGGCAAAGTAATTTCCAAAAGAAATAAAGTTCAAATATTTGGACCCAATGGCCTAAATATTGTGGAGTCGCCTTTAAACAGGGCGAAGACGGGTATCTTATGACCTCTTTGTCACAAAAAATACAATAAATTCAAAGCAAAATCTTGAAAATTAACCAACTCACGGAGTTCGCAAAAACACGATTTCACAGTCCGACAACCAATAATAATTGTTTCTACTTTTGTCACAAGGCCAGCAATTAACCCAGTACATTACTGGTACTTTATTTTATCGACCCGTACGTATGAAAGGCAAAGTTAACCTCGGTGGAATTTGAACTCAGACCGTAAAAGGGCGTAACTTTATGCTGCAAAGCATGGCGTTCGACGCTCTACCGATACTGCCAATCCACCGCCCTATCCACCGACAAACAATAATAATATTAATAATAATTGTTTCTACTTTAGGCACAAGGCCAGCAATTACCCAGTACATTACTGAATACATCAAACACAACAATGGCGAAGATGATGATGACAATGAAGATAACGTTGATGGTCATGATAATTATGATGACGACAGCGACAACATCGATGATGATAATGATAATGATGATACAGTACAAGTGCAAAGTGTGAGAAAAAGAGAGGCGGCTAAAGAAAAGAATATGAAAACGAGGTAGACAAGATGGCGTCACATTAGTGAAAGACGTTTTTAGTAGGACTTGATGTAGGAAGGATATATTATCGCACTAAATTACTAGTTAACAATGGACTATTATGGACAACTCTTTCATACATACACAGATGCGCGCACACTTACATATGCACACATATATACAATCTAGTATATGTATATGTATACATATGTATATGTTTATGTATTTTTATATATGTTTATATATAAATACACACGCACATATATATATATATATATACGTACGTACGTGTATATTAATATGCATATATATACATATTATATATATATATATACATATTAATATACATATTATATATATATATATATATTTATATTAATATAGATATATATATACACACAGACACACACAAAAGCACAAACACACAGGCATACACACAAAAGCACACACATACACACACTCAATTATATGAGCGGGATGTTCTACAAAGGACATAATAGACGTAGAGAATATTATATTTATTAAGAATGATAATTTACGGCTGCCTGTACATGCTCGTCGCTCATCAGAAATATTTCTCAAAGTCATACACACAGTTACACTCAAACACTTAGACTCACACACATACGCATACTTGCATACAAATATATACGCACATACACAGACAATCACACACATATAGACGTTTGTATGTATGCATGTGTACATATATATATATATATATATATATATATATATATATATATATATATATATATATACACACGCGCGCGCATATATATATATATATATATATATATATATAATATATTTAGAAACACACAGATACATGCGAACACACACATATATACATGAATGCATCCGCACCCAACTGTGAGTTAAGGGTGCCAACTTCACCGATGTTGCTCAATGAATGACTGGGACAGACCTATCCAGTTGAACTAGACTGAACCAGTATCAGAGTTAAAAATACATTATGAAGAGAGAAGAAACATTTAGATATAATTAGTAATAAAATGTATCATGCCTAAACTGCTTCTAAATTCCTCGACTACGTAGTTTCGTGGCATAAACAAAAACAATATATCATAAAGATATAGAGTACTTGCGAGGTCTGCCGACTTATCAAGAGGATACCTCATTTTACTAGTCTCAAGAACGCGTCTACACGACGTGAGAAAGAATCCCAAAAGGCGGAGGGGGAGATAGTCACGCGAGCTCTGTTTCTCGACCGTTATATCGCGTGACTATCTCCCCCTCCGCCTTTTGGGATTCTTTCTCACGTCGTGTAGACGCGTTCTTGAGACTAGTAAAATGAGGTATCCTCTTGATAAGTCGGCAGACCTCGCAAGTACTCTATATCTTTATGATATATTGTTTTTGTTTATGCCACGAAACTACGTAGTCGAGGAATTTAGAAGCAGTTTAGGTATGATACATTTTATTACTAATTATATCTAAATGTTTCTTCTCTCTTCATAATGTATATATATATATATATATATATATATATATATATATACTCACACACACGCACATATATATATATATATATATATATATATATATATATATATATATATATATATATATATATATATATATATATATATATATTTATATATTTCGTTTTTGAATTTGTTTCTCATCTGAAAACGTGTGTTGAAACAGACATTGTTGTACTTTGGGAGGGTCATTATGCCAATAAAAACACACACACCTGTTAGTTAACACTTCAATTTCTTATACATTTCCGGTTGGTTGGTTCCATAAACGGATAGTTGATTTTATATTGTCAAAACTCTAGATATATACGACAAATATATGCGACAACACGGAGGACCTCCTCACCACAATCAGTGAATGCAACCTGTCTGGGGACCTAACAAGCTGTATAATAGGGTGTAGTATCTCTATACCCATCCACCGATGTTGCTTTTGCTGTGGAAAAATGCGTAGAAATGATCAGCGAGAGCGAGGTGGAATTCCGTAGGATAGATACCAGTGACCTGGGACTCCTACTTAAACTCACACACAATAAGAAGTATTTAGACACACATGACCTCAGAAGCCGTGCCCCACAAGGCCAGAAAGAAGCAGACCACCTAACATTACCGCAATGGCCAAGAAGATCCGCACAGAAAGATGGAGCGGGTGGACCAGAGCCATATGGACCTGGAAAACCATATTGAATTGAAGAAAATGATCGCACATGCGGTGGGGGCCAGTATAAAACTAACCCTTAAGGAACATATGTTCAAGTTTATTGGTAGCCATTGGCGTTAGCATTGCAGGTGACATAGGTAACCTCTTTATGGTATGGTGGGACAGAAGACTTAAGGAACAATTAGACGGCAATTTTATAACACCGACTATGTACTCCCGCTACGTAGATGACATAAACATCGAATTAAAAACACCTCCACAGGAGAACAGTCAGGAATTATAGAAGAGCACCATGGAAAGCATCCAGCAAATAGCTAGCTCCATCTACCAGAGTATTAAAGTTACTATAGACTACCCAACTAAACACCCCTACCATAGATTAATCTTACTAGGCACAGAACTCTCGTTCGAAACTATTAGTAAATAGAACGCAAATTCTCCATTCGTATTATGTCAAACCCATGACCTCTAAATACCTGATACACCGAAACTCAGCTGTTTCGGATCACAAAAAATTCAATCAATATACTGATTGCGGACTTAGTAAGAGTGAGGAACGTGTGCCGCATGTGCAACTCTAAAGAATTAGAGAGATACATACAACACTTCATCCACTGCATATATACACACACAAGCACACACACACCACACACACCTATATATAAATAAACACACACACACACACACACACACACACACACACACACACACACACACACACACACACACACACACACACACACACACACACATATATATATATATATATATATATATATATATATATATGAACAATTACATTCATATATATGGATTAGCGTGAAGATGAACGTTTCTCGGATTCTTTTTGTTTATGTTTTACTGTATTTTTTAAATATTTATCTAATAGATTTCCCCATAATTCTTTTGGGAAGCCTTTTTGTTGTTGGTGAGAATTCGGTCAGTGTTTTTCTCACAGCCGTCAATTGTGACAGTAACATGGGATCTAAAGTGTTATCCAGCTCATTCATGAAATATCAGTCACTTTCTTCTGAGTGTGTGTCTCTTTATCTAAATCCCGCGTGTATCTCTTTAACCCTTTAGCATTTGCATTACTCTATATATACTATTGTATTTTCGTAGTAAATGCTTTACCCCACATAATTATCTCTCATAATATCGAATCTATGATTTTGATAATACTTACTTTGAGAACAATACCTTAACGTCGGTATGAGTGGCTGGTTACAGCTGGTTTGAACAGAAAGAGCTGAGAGAATTCTGGCCAGATGTGGCCGGTTTAAATGCTAAAGGGTTAAATATCTTTTCGTGTGTAGTGGCAGAGATAGCTTTATGAATACCTTTTGATATTTTGATTAACCTATTATATTTAGGATGCTGTAAGTTGATTTACACAAATGCAGGTGGAGAACACCATGTATATCGGGGCCGTTTTCATTAGTGATGACCATCGGAGGGCTGAATTGAGGGCAAGAATAGTTGGAGAATGTTTAGCAGTGTTAGTTATTGAGTAGTCGCCACTTTAACAGGGTAGATGATTGAAGGTCGTTAGTTGCCAGTGTGGTAAGTGATAGTATCCTCGTTGGATTATCTTGTTGACATAGACGTGAGGGAAGGTCCCTCGATCTATTTACCATCTATTTACAATATTCCTTTCGTCAGGTCGCCAATTCCAGCAGCATGGATTAAAGATGTTATTGTGACACGAGTAACATAATAACGTCTTCAACAGCAGCAATTAGAGATGAAATGTCTGTTTATTTATATGGTTGAAGTTACAGATAAAAAGAGGTTACAAAAGGGAATGTGCCATTGCGCCGTTAAGCCGGCGAGGCTTGGGGTGCAATATCTCCCTGCTACATTATGCGTGTTGCTGGCTCGAAGTTTCTGGTACAAGAGAGAGATTCTTCAAATCTTCGCGGGGAATTTCTTCCTCGGGGCGCGTAGGGATACATCCTCTTCTACTGGCGCTGATTGGCTGAACTGAGCCAAATGACGCACAGAGAATGTATGTGAGCCCGCGGAATGTAGGTCACTACATCACCTCCGACCAGATTTTCAGCCGAAAATCGATAACGAAGAAACCAAGGACCCACATATTATTGAATCAGCAAGAACAAATGCTGAAAGCACATCAGTGAAAAAATAATTGAGCAGAAGGTTGCATGCAAGAACAAAAAATGAGGCGCTACGGGCCGTGTTGAGCCGCTGTGTCAAATGACCAGTTGTTTTGTTGTTTATACGTGACCGCCAAAGGTCTAACAAAAAACGGATAAAGTCTGACATGGGCGAAGTTGCTGTTCTTGCATTAAATGTTAATGGTAAGCGTTGTACCAGTAGCTGTGAACGAAGCTATTATGGTAGTTTACCAGTACTGGCGAGAAAATGATGGCCCCCCAGATGTATTGTCGAATGTGCTGTGGAGCCAGGAAAAAATGGCTGGTTGCTTTGTAAAGAACAAAAGGCAAGTTTAATCTGTAGGTGGGTTGCAGTGTAAATTCCATAATTCGGGCGAATCCACAGAAGTGGCCGAAATGTTGACAAGTCCAGTTCAATTTGTTGCTTTCCCAGCGAGTCGGGCAAAAACAACAATACGGATGGCCGTCATGGACGATCAGTGTGCAACGAGATGCGAAGCTGTTTGAGTTCAGCTGCAATTAGTATTCTCGTGTTGCGGTGACTGTTTGGATCTAGTGGATTAAGCTCTGTGAGCTGCTAGCATATGACAGCATCTCAACCAGGTGAAAAGGGACTCGCAGAATATTACGTTTGAAGAACATATACCAAGAACAACATGTTGCTGTGTGATAAAAAAAAATGTGTGCATATGCAGGCATGTAAAACAGCAAATAATGTGAATGAACAAAAACCATGAGCAAGCAAATAGCAAAAGAGCACAAAACAAGTAAATGCATTCTACAAAGAAATATGTGAATGTAACAAACTGATAATTCAAAGTCAATCTAGGGGAGCAGAGAAATTGCTCAATAAGTTCAAAGTTTTTCAAAGTCAAATAGTTCACACATCACCAGTGTACAGACACTAGTTCTATCTGAAAACTGAAAAAGAAGTTTGTTAATGCCGTTAGGGGTTAGATGTATGGTGTTTTTGTGAGATTTCGTGGCCATTTTCCCGTCCCGCCACACGGTTGTGTTGCTTATTGTTAAAGCAAAGTCAAAGAATCTTCTGTAGAGTAGGAGTCACCAAATATGGCAGCCACGTCTGACGCCATAATGGTGAGAAAACTACTGTCTCAATTTCTCGAGTCCCTGTGGTAACGAGACAGAAGGTATGGTGGTTGCGTCGGTAAAGTTACAAGCCGTTTTGAAATTTCCGATGTGTGGTGGTTGGCGTCGGTAAGGTTATATAGCTGCCACTCACTGTTCCCTGTATTGGTCAGTGGTTAAACAACGCTGTCGCTGCTGCTGTCATTGTTGTTGTCAAGCATAGCCATGACATGTCGGTAGCCATCTTGAAATATTTTCGTGGCGAAAAAGTTTTTGAAATACTGCTAATTTTTCAAAAATCTTAAAAGGAATATTCTGGATTTTCGCAAGTTGCGACGTGGCAATAAAAGTTAAACTGAATGAATAAGAAGGGCTGCGTGATATTCTTACGTCGGTCACCACTTTAGCAGTGTTAGTTATTGAGTAGTCGCCACTTTAACAGGGTAGATGATTGAAGGTCGTTAGTTGCCAGTGTGGTAAGTGATAGTATCCTCGTTGGATTATCTTGTTGACATAGACGTGAGGGAAGGTCCCTCGATCTATTTACCATCTATTTACAATATTCCTTTCGTCAGGTCGCCAATTCCAGCAGCATGGATTAAAGATGTTATTGTGACACGAGTAACATAATAACGTCTTCAACAGCAGCAATTAGAGATGAAATGTCTGTTTATTTATATGGTTGAAGTTACAGATAAAAAGAGGTTACAAAAGGGAATGTGCCATTGCGCCGTTAAGCCGGCGAGGCTTGGGTGCAATATCTCCCTGCTACATTATGCGTGTTGCTGGCTCGAAGTTTCTAGTACAAGAGAGAGATTCTTCAAATCTTCGCGGGGAATTTCTTCCTCAGGGCGCGTAGGGATACATCCTCTTCTACTGGCGCTGATTGGCTGAACTGAGCCAAATGACGCACAGAGAATGTATGTGAGCCCGCGGAATGTAGGTCACTACAAATGTATGGAGAAAGTGTGAGTAATGACAAAATGTATACGATCGCAATAAAGAGCGGCCAAAATGAGATGCCTCCGTAGGGTCTTTGGAGTAATGTTAGTCAATAGGGTACGTAGTTCGGAGATGAGGGAGTCGCTTCAGGTAGAACGGTGGTGAGGAGTGATGGTGGCGATGGTGAAGGTGGGCTGTGGGTAGAGAAGAGAAGGAGGAGGAAGAGGGGGTGAGAATGTAGGAGGAGGAGGAAAGGATGATGATAAGAAGAAGAAGAAGAAGAAGAAGAAGAAGAAGAAGAAGAAGAAGAAGAAGAAGAAGAAGAAGAAGAAGAAGAAGAAGAAGAAGAAGAAGAAGAAGAAGAAGAAGAAGAAGAAGAAGATATAGTGAGCTTCATGACAGAAACTATTAAACTGTTAAGCTATGACAGCCACTATTTGTTCGACTCACTAGATATAGCCTACATATTTTGTTCAAAATTGTTCGATACTCTGAAAAAGTTGTTTTTTGAATTAGCAAAACATTCCAGATATCACATTAAATAATGTAATCCTAGATAAACTGTATCTCGAAGAAATGACAAGTTGATCATCCGCTGGAATGTATTCTATCATAGATATGTTTCATCGTGTTTCAGCTAGTGTTAAAAATAAGGGTTTCTGATTTAGGCACAAGGACATCAATTTGGGGAAGGGGAAAATCGATTAAATCGATCCCAGTACGTTACTGGTACTTTATTTTATCGACTCCATAAGGATGAAATGCTAGGGCAATAAATAAGTAAATAAAAATAAAATAAAGGAAAGAGTGAGAGAGAATCCAAGCAAACACCCAATCATATCTAAAACAACTAGATCTGAAAGATTGGAATCTATGATGCGGGACGTAATAATGATTTCGACAATAGGCACAAGGCCAGCAATTTTGGGGAAGGGGAAAGTCGATTAAATCAATCCCAGTATATTAATGGTACTTAATTTCATCAACCTCGTAAAGATGAAAGGTAAAGCTAACCTTGATGGGATTTGAACTCTGAAGGTAAAAGGCTGTAACTCTATGTTGCGAAGCATGGTGTCAATAGCTCTATCGATTACTACCAATCCACCCCAAAATATTAATAATAACAATAATGCTGTCGACAATAACAAGAACGTCAACAACAACAACAATGTCAACAACAACAACAATGTCAACAATAACAATGTCAGCAACAACAATGTCAACAACAACAATTTCTACAACAACAATGTCAACAACAGCTATATCAACAACAACAATGTCATCAACGTCAAGTATGTCAAAAACAACAACAGCTATATCAACAACAACAATATCATCAACGTCAAGAATCACAAAAACAACAACAGCTATATCAACAACAACAATGTCATCAACGTCAAGAATGTCAAAAACAACAACAGCTATATCAACAACAACAATGTCATCAACGTCAAGAATGTCAAAAACAACAACAGCTATATCAACAACAACAATATCATCAACGTCAAGTATGTCAAAAACAACAACAGCTATATCAACAACAACAATATCATCAACGTCAAGAATGTCAAAAACAACAACAGCTATATCAACAACAACAATATCATCAACGTCAAGTATGTCAAAAACAACAACAGCTATATCAACAACAACAATATCATCAACGTCAATAATGTCAATAACAACAACAGCTATATCAACAACAACAATATCATCAACGTCAAGAATGTCAAAAACAACAACAGCTATATCAACAACAACAATATCATCAACGTCAAGAATGTCAAAAACAACAACAGTTATATCAACAACAACAATATCATCAACGTCAAGAATGTCAATAACAACAACAGCTATATCAACAACAACAATGTCATCAACGTCAAGAATGTCAAAAACAACAACAGCTATATCAACAACAACAATGTCATCAACGTCAAGAATGTCAAAAACAACAACAGCTTTATCAACAACAACAATATCATCAACGCCAAGAATGTCAAAAGCAACAACAGCTATATCAACAACAACAATGTCAACAACAGCTATATCAACAACAATATCATCAACGTCAAGAATGTCAAAAACAACAACAGCTATATAAACAACAACAATGTCATCAACGTCAAGAATGTCAAAAACAACAACAGCTATATAAACAACAACAATGTCATCAACGTCAAGAATGTCAAAAACAACAACAGCTATATCAACAACAACAATGTCATCAACGTCAAGTATGTCAAAAACAACAACAGCTATATAAACAACAACAATATCATCAACGTCAAGAATGTCAAAAACAACAACAGCTATATCAACAACAACAATATCATCAACGTCAAGTATGTCAAAAACAACAACAGCTATATAAACAACAACAATATCATCAACGTCAAGAATGTCAAAAACAACAACAGCTATATAAACAACAACAATATCATCAACGTCAAGAATGTCAAAAACAACAACAGCTATATCAACAACAACAATGTCATCAACGTCAAGTATGTCAAAAACAACAACAGCTATATAAACAACAACAATGTCATCAACGTCAAGTATGTCAAAAACAACAACAGCTATATAAACAACAACAATGTCATCAACGCCAAGAATGTCAAAAGCAACAACAGCTATATCAACAACAAAATAAAAAATTCTTCACAACAATATTGACAACTACAACAACAATGTCAACAGCAACAACTATGACAACAACAATATCAACAACAACAACTATGACAACAGCAATGTCATCAACAATAACAATGTCATGAAGAACAACAATGCCAACAACAACAATGACAACAGCAACAATGACAACAACAGCAATGACAACAACAACAATGACAACAGCAACAATGACAAGAACAACAATGACAACAACAACATTGACAAGAACAACAATGACAACAGCAACATTGACAAGAACAATAATGACAACAACAATGACAACAGCAACAACAACGATGTCAACAACCACATCAACCTTATAGATATATTTCTTTATTTTCCACAAGGGCGCACAAGAAAAGGGGACAATACAAAGACACATGCCGGGGATTTTACATACAGTCGTGTAAAAATATTGAAACAAACAATTATAACAATCGAAATCCCCAATAGGTGCCACAAATGGGTTGATAGAACAACCCTCAACTTCAGGAGCGTGTTGTGCAAGTGCTCCTTTCTTCCTTTTGCTCTCTTCTCTAACCTACAAAGATCGTGGCGAGAGTACTACTGAAGCACACAATATTATCCACAAACGCACTACCTTGTACACGTGATTATGCTACACCAAACACAGATTACAGGCCAACAGAGACACAACCACCAACCCACCACCATCACAACATCACACAACACATAGTCACACCAGATTCTGTCACAGACCACCACAACACCACACAACAGTCACACAATCTCACACACAACACCCACCAACTTATATACGAACGAGTAAGTGCGTCTCGCCGCAAGTATTCCTATTTCTAGAAATAGTAGCCAAAGCCTGATAACATCACTATTTTCAATACAGCCACCCTCACCATCAATACCACCATCGTCACCAATAGAACCACTTCCAGCACCAATACCACCATAATCACCAATACAAAACCACCCCCACCACACCCACCAATTCCACCATCATCACCACCACCACCTTTACATCCCAGTATGACCACCACTATCACCAACCCCACATCCAACATTTTCATTAACACGACCGCGGCGAACACCGCTATGACCACCTCCAGAGCCAGGCCAAACCCAGTCACCACTATCTCTAACACCACCATCACCATCATGAACCCCATCACCACCACCACCATCACCACAAACACTACCACCACTGCCACCTCCACCAACACCATCAGTATCTCAACCACAGCCGCCTTCACCACTACCACCAACAAAATATGTGTCAATAAGTTCACTGATGACTAAGTTGTAAGGAAGACGTTTGACAACAAAAGACTACCTCCTACTTCAGACGTCTCCTACCACAACACATCCAGTGAAACACACACACACACACAGACACACACACACACACACACACACACACACACACACACACACACACACACACACACACACACACACACACACACACACACACACACACACACACACACACACACACACACACACACACACACACACACACACACACACACACACACACACACACACACACTGTAATGATGGCAACAGCAGCAACTAGGCAATTAATTATTCAGAGCACGACGATAGGTGTCGCTATTGTGTGGAAACAATCACGTGGTCAACAAGATGTTGTCATGTTGTGTTTTTCTCATGAATCAATTACGAGGCGACGAGACAGGGCTTAATTTAGTTCTATTTCCTTACTTTTACAACGGTGAGAGTGATCGTTAAATACATGGTTAGTTGATGGTTAGTAATATCTGTGTGAAGGCTCAATGGTTTGAGGGTTGGATTCACAATCTTGAGGTTGTGAGATCGATTTCTGGACCAGCCGGTGCGTTGTGTCTTTCAACAAGACATTTTATTTTACCTTGTTCTAGTTCACGCAACTGGGAAATGAGTTGGGAGGTCAATGGCTAAGGGTACATGTGTCTGCTGAATGCTCAGTCACTTGCTCGTTAAATCCATGAGCAGACTCTACCATTATTCAAACAAATGAAACGTTCATTCTCTGAAATGATGCAGTACAAAACCACCTCTACCATCATCAGAAGGGTTAGTTTGAAGTCAAACATTGAGTACATACAGATAGGAGAGCTCTTAGTATGTTAGACTAAGAAATACTAGCTAGCTTTGTAACATGTGAAGGTAATCCCAGTTTTTTCTTCTTTTGTGTATCAAGAGAATCACAAAGAGTGTCTATACTTGTTCTTTTTTTACAGCGAGAATATAATTGAAAAAAAAAAGCCTGTAGTTATACAGGGTTGCTCAATGTTTTGAGGATATTTGCATGAATTTATTAAAAGACGTATAAGTCATGAAGGAAGATATTTATTCGTGACAAATTGGAATGAATAATCTTGAGATTCTTCTTGACGCTTCAACTCAATTATTCCTCAGTTAACATAAATGGCTGTTTCAATGCGAGGTTTGAAACGTTGACATGCCCGAATAAGATGATATTTATCTATTGGGGACATTGTGCTGATTATGGCAGGCTTCAAAGATTTTTTAGTGTTGATTGATTTTCTTCTCGATTACATAGTAGTCCAACAGTTTCAGATATGGAGTACTAGGAGGCCACGCTTGGGGTGACATGATCATCGAGATTGTAACTCATTGATTTTGCAGTCGTCTTGGCCTTGTGAGACGGCACAGAATCTTATTCGTATGTGTTCTGTTTTCCTTTGGTAAAGCTCACTATCCAACGGCACACAATCCTCTTCATCACCTTATAGTCTGCCACATCGAACGCTGAAGAAAGAAGTGAGGTGATATCGCATATCACTCGTTGCTTACGATTCTCAGAACCAACACAGCTGCCGAAATGTTTGTGTGCATGACCGTTGGAACCTCTTTAGGGTCTCTACATAATCATCTGTCATTCCTTCGGTTGACATTTATTCCTGATCAAAGTTTATCTCATCATTCAATTTACTCAATAAGTGTTTTGTTGCATCAGACGGTTATATTTTGTATTCGCAGGCATGAATCCGCCTCTCCGCATCACGTATGATTTGTATCGAAGGTCCTCATGAACAATTCTTCCTATAGTGAGCCTTGAAACCACGAACTCATTAGAAATGACGCTAATTGGCTTTCTGAGGTTCTTATCGATAATTTTCTGCACCTTTCATACATATGTGGATGTTCTGATTGTATTAAATCCTTAGGAGGTAGCCTACCTAGAAGAAGGACTTTAATTTGAATCTTAACCAGCAACACAGTACAGACAGTATCCTCAGATTTTGTTGGAAACTGCCTTGGGGAAGGACACTCCAAACTACGTCCTATGACCTAAAGACCTCTATCTCACTGCTTCGGCTTGCCTGGCTATGACAGACGAACCGCAGGTGTAAAGAGTGAAGCCGGCTATGCACATATTGTTCCCCATCTTGAAACCCCACTGCACAGGCATGAAGGTCATGTCAAACCCTTCAATGTCCCTGTTCTCAAAAGAGGGTAGCCTTCCGCCACCCCTGCAGTAAGCTTCTGTGCTGATTTTGGGAAATTCAATCTTGCAGAGAAACTCCAAACATATGGAGACACTGGGAACAATGGCTTCTTCTATGAAGCCTTGAAAGTAGCCTACAGCCCGTTTTACGTGCCACTATACTTTCTCCGAAGTTCAGATGGACGGCTCTGGCTAAATGACAGGAACTCCATCCTAGTTCGCTGGTCTGAACACTTTCAGTATCTCTTTAGCGCCAACTGCATGGTCCATGACGTAGCAATTGGCTCCATTCTATAGCTACCTGTGGAAAACACCCTGAGAAAAACACAAAGCCATTAAGCTGCTGGAGACAGGAAAAGCCTCGGGTTTCGCCGGTTTTCCCTCAGAAGTTGGGATCAATGGTGATCATTCCCTTTACTCCAGAATCTATGAATTCTTCATCAGTTGCTGGAATCGTGATACACATATCCCAGACATCCATAATGCAATAATTATCATACAAGAACAAGCTAGGTTACACCAATTACAGTGACATCACCTTTCTCCCCATCGCAGATTAGATCCTGGCCCGAATTCTTCTCCTCAGATTAACAACTATCATTGCTGAGGACCATCTCCCCGAAAGGCACAGTGTAGTTTTAGAGCAAAACAGGGCACCATGGACATGGTGTTTTGTTTGAGACAGGTCCAGGAGAAATACCGTAAACAAAGCAGAGATCTGTTCATCACCTTTCTCAAGTTGACCAACATATTCGACATAGTGTTCAAAGGGGGTTTACATCATATGCACCGATTAAAACCTCTTCAACTTGCAGCAGTTGCAGGGACACACCAAGACCTCAGAAAAACTGCTCCAAGAGCCTATTCGATTACGATGTCTGACCTGTTGCGCACAGTGAAGGAGCTATTATACAACGCCTTATTTCAAGCTTTGCAAATGCTTCTGACGTAGAGGTCTCCAACAGCCTGCTCCCAAGAATGTATATAATCCACCAACTATTTCCATCAAGCAGGCCAAGCTCAATGCTGTGCAGCAGTTCTGCTATCTTGCTAGTGTTATTTACACCGATACTGGAATTGACAAGGGATGGACAACAGACTAGCCAAAGCCAGCAGTGTCTTTGGGAGACTTTCGAAGTGGGTATGGAGAAATAACTGTTTCTACTTTAGGCACAAGGCCAGCAATTACCCAGTGCATTACTGGTACTTTATTTTATCGACCCCGTAAAGATGAAAGGCAAAGTCAACCTCGGCGGGATTTGAACTCAAATCGTAAAGGGACGTGAGAAATAACAACCTCAAAGCAGAGATAAAGCTCAGAGTCTACAAGGCTGTAGGCCATACCATTCTCTTATACGGCTTTGAGTCATGGGTCTTGTATCGTTGTCACACGCCCCCTGGAGAGATTCCACTAGCGCTGTCTGTGCACGATATTAAACATTCACTGGAGATGTCACCAAAACAGATGTCCTCGAGAAAGTCAAGACCAACACCATCAAGGCCAAACATAAGTAGACACACCTAGGCTGGGCGGACTGTGTCTCCAGAATGACAGACCATCTCCTGCCAAAAATAATACTCTACGGAGAATTGTCTTATGGCAGTCGAAACATCGGTGCGTCCAAGAAATAGTATAAATACATGCTAAAAAAGATCCCGAAAGTATGTAACAGCAACCTCCACCAGTGGACCACACAGGCTGCTGACAGGAATGCTAAGTGCTGCACCCCTCGAGACGCTATGCGCATATTTAAGGTAAACTGTCGTGTCAGCCTGGAAGAGAAAAGTGTCCGGTAGAAGGGCTGTGTCATAGGGGAACCATACACCACAGATATTTCCCTGGGGCCACTGGGAGCGAATCTACCAAACTCGGATCGGTTGCATCAGTCACAAGCGTGCATGCACGCGGGAGTGGGTAGAGATGACCCGACTATTATGTTCCCCAGTTTGAGCCCTCGATGCCTAGTGCGTCCGGTTGCCAGTGTGGTATTGTACTTTTGCTATTACACTGTAGTCGTTATCCTTAAGAGACAGACTATTAATAATTGTTTCTACTTTTGGCACAAGGCCAGCAATTATCCCAGTGAATTACTGGTACTTTATTTTATCGACCTCGTAAGGTTAACCTCGGCGGGATTTGAACTCAGACTGCAAAGGACCGTAATTCTATGCTGCAAAGCATGGCGTCCGACCCTCTACCGATATTGCCAATCTCCCGTGAGTAGTTACGAGGTATCAATCTGGTATCATATTATTTATTGCAATATCATATTATTTATTGCAATCGATCAGCTCAAGGAACGATTGGTATCGACGGGGTCCGACTCTACAATCGGAGGCTCCTCAGACTTGTAGATTTCTTAACGACAAATATATCTTTATACAGCGTAACTTATACTACATTGACACCTCATTTCTACACCTGGTCTTTTGTATAAAGTACATGGCAAACTGGCGTATGCCTCCCTAGGTACGCTGAGTTTGCCGAAGCAAGCTGACCTTCGTTCGTCAGCAATCGGAGAGTCACTGCTGGTGAACTTCAATAAATTTCCTTCACAAAAACATCTCTCAGGATATTAGAAAAAATACGTACATACACGCATACAAGCACATATATACGCATACATCTGCAAACACCCACGTACTATCGTCTCACACACCTACTCACACGTGTCTATGTTATTATATTTACTTCTGTGATTATATATGGAGGGCTTTTTCTTTAGTGATTACAACCACACATTCATATATATATATATATATATATATATCATCTACTGATGAGTTTATAGTTTATAAGAGCCCGCTTGTGTATAAAACTATGGATTATATACAAGTTTCTACATAACCTGGACATTATTTATCCCAAATTGTAGAAATCTTATAACGAAACGATCGTCTAGAAGGAGAGAGATATTTATTTAATTATGTCTCATATAAAATAATACAACCAGCTATCCACGAAATACTGATTAGTTAGCACCCCAAACACTAAGTTGGGATAATACTTAGGTATATCCTAATGTTTGTTGAGTGAGATGGAGTTGGTCAGAGTATCGCTTAAGGCTTTCTCTGTTTATGTATTGTATATATATATATATATATATATATATAGAAGTGGTTACACAACAGTTAGTTCACCATACCGAGAACAATTGTTTCGCCTTAGCGGATCCTCAGCTCGTAATGGGCATGGTTATAGGAACAGGAAGGACAACCGTACGAACGCGCATGTGCAGAAACCCGGTCACCTCACATAGGTAATACTAGAATGCGTGCGAGAGGTGTAAGGGAGATAACTGTGAAAGTCTGAACATTTTTAGTTGAAAATAAAATTACAAGGAATCAGTCCGGAGCTTTGTAGTTATGCAATAGGTGTTTGGCGACTTGTGAAAAATTCATTTCTCGTGTTTAGGCAATCACTATTGCGTAATCTCTTTAGAATAGTTATTCGTTCGTCAATACATAAGCCACACGTCGGATTTCCCCTTGCGTATGGCTTGGACTTAGTGATGGCTTTCCATTGAATGGAGTAGTCTATACTTGAGTCCTTGAGGGACCATACGTGGCTCACGAGTTTCGTGGATGAACGTCTGTCCGAGTACCTGAAGGTAGACTGATAGTTCAGGAAACGTTCCTTAAATCGGCCCTCCGCCATGCCCACATAGGATTTGACCTCCTGTGGTTCGTTTGGTCGGTTGGAACTGACCACAGCTTCATAAATTACAGTTGGTGTGTTGCATTGCTGTTGAAGGGGGCAAGCTTCGGGCTTACGGCAAGAGCACCCTGGTGGGTTGTTGCTCCTAGGGCTGCTGGTGATGTGAGCTTTCATGTTCTTAGCGCAGGAGTATCCTAGTTTAACTTTGTGTCGGTTAAAATGGAGCGGTATTTATGACCTATGGGAAAGTGTCTATCTAAGAGGGCTAGACATATTTTTCCTACATTGGTTTTAACGTTGAGTGAGAAGGGAGGAGAGAACCAGATAGTTTCTCTATTGTTGCGCTTACTTTTCTTAATGGTGTTGTTGCTAGTGGGAGAGTAGGTGATAGTTTGTGAGAAGCCGCTGTTAGCCAACGCCGTGTTATAGTAGGGTGCCGCCCTGTCAAAGATAGCTTTAATTAAGTGGTTTAACCCCTTAAAATCCAAAAAAGCGAAGTTCACACAGTTTGACATTGTCGATTTTTACCCGTCGATCTCGGAGACCCTGTTAAACAAAGCGTTGGACTTCGCTACCACTTATACCACCGTCGATGGTTTAGACAGGGAAATCATCGCTCACTGCCGGAAAACCCTCCTCTTCAAATATGGAGTAGCCTGGGCAAAGAAGTCTACAACTTCAGACCTATTCGACGTCTCCATGGGATTGTTTGACAGTGCTGATGTATGTGACTTGGTTGGCCTATTTATCTTAGACATATT
>OZ024741.1:109380611-109390611 GCA_964016885.1 Eledone cirrhosa
ACTATTCGTTATTTAAATACATACATAAAATAAAACTAGATGAAATATGTTAAATTTGTTATCCCAAAATAGTTTCAGTAAAATACTGTTGATGAAAATTACTTCAATATAAAATTGATTAAGGCGAAAGTTGTATTAAATATGTTGGTTAACTTTTCAAAACGCCTGTCTGACTGTCTGAAAAATATGGTTGACAAGACACGTCAACGCGACTTCCGTTTTCCTTGCTCGAGGTGCAATGACCTGGTTGGCTAGATACAGCGACAAACTATTAAATACTAATTACCTTAGACTTCCAGCCTAATTTTAAAGGGCGCCATTGCTGGTGGGACTAAATAGTAGTTAGAAACAATGTTTCGTAAACAGGATGATATGCACCTCACACCCGACACACACATACTCTCACTGGGGTGGCGTGATACCCTTTGAATGCTATTGTGACAATGGCTGACTGACGTTTGTCGTTCGATATAAAATTTTAGAAAATATATATTTAAAAAGTACATTAAATATGTTCAAGGTTGAAGTGAAAATATATACAATTATAATATAGAAAAGAGCGGAAACAGAAAAAGCTGGTCTACCATACGAATCGGTTGATAGCTGTTCTATATAGTTGAAGTTTGTAAGTTGCGTGGCTTTGTGGTAAAAATACTCAACTCGTGATTGTAGGGTCGTGGGTTTGATTCCCGATGGCGTGTTACGTCCTTAATCAGGGCATTGTATTTCGAGTCGCTTAAATCCATCAGCTTCAAAAGAAAAAAAAATCTTGTACATACTGTATGATGCTGATTCTCCATGAGAATTATGCTGAGAGTACAGGTATCTGCATAATGCCAGTGTTGGTTTAGATATTTTAATTAAGATATTTTAATTCTGAACTTGCCTAACATGATATCTATCTATCTATCAGGTCATGAGATACATCATAGAGAGGGTGGGGGTGTAAACCCGGCTTCAGTGGGGCTCTGATCAATTTAGACCAGTCTAAGGCATTCGATAGGGTCGACCATCGATACTTGGAAGCGGTTCTCAAGGCGGCCGGTTTCGGTTCGTTTTCAGAAGCTGCATCAAGGCAATGCACACCAGCATCTTCTCGAAGGTCAAGGTGAACGGCTACTTATCGGAGCCGTTCGCAATCACGCGTTCCAATCGAGCGTCGGCTTATGTCGACAACGAGACGATAATGGTGTCGAAAACCTCGGAAATCGAGGTAATCGGCAACCTACTACAGGATTACGAAAGGTTCACAGGAGCAAAACTGAACCCGGACAAGTCTGTCGGTTTGCAACTCGGAACGTGGAGAAGCAAACCGATGCTGTCCGACAGCGTCGTCGGACGCTGGACGGAGGGACCGGTGAAATTGCTTGGGGTCTGGTTCGGTCCAGACCTCCAGGTGGAGAAAAACTGGAACTAGGTCATTGCCAAGGTATTTGCGCTCACCCAGAAGTGGGCAGAGTGCAAACTGTCTTTGAAAGGTCGAGCGGAGGTGGCGAACACTTTCATAGCGTCCGTCATCTACTACCGCTTGACTGTCGTGCCTTGTCCCCGTGAATACTTCACCAAGATGGAACGCATGCTCTTCCAGTTCCTGTGGAAGTAGCAGGCTCCACTGGTGAGGAGATCCGTCTGCTGTCAACACCCTTCCAACGGAGGGCTGGGCATACCGTGGCTAATGATGCGCAAACTTGCGCTGAGGCTATGGCATCTCCAGGTATTCCTCAACGACCAACCGGTGTGGGCACCGTTTGTGAGACAGGCCTTCCCACAACTTGTCTCGCTGACGGAGCTGCAGTCCTGGGTGAAGCGAAGACCGAAGAAGATGGGCGTCTGGCACATTGAATGCGCCCAGGCGCGCACAGTCCTCTGTCAAGCGGGCACAGCAATCAGTGGAGACTCCACTTCGACATCATATAGAGGGTTAGTACTTTACAAGTGCGATGACGTGCTCGGGGAGACTCTAAGCGTCGAGGACGACGAGCTTACCAGTCAGTTCGGTAGGATTTCCGCCAGGGACCTATGGACAACTTCCAGAGGTCCCTGGCCTGGCAGTGCTACCGAGGAGCTCAACCCGTTCGAGACAAGATCTACAGGCACGGACGCCCCGGCGCGGATCCTTCCAAGAGGACGTGTCCAAGATGCGAGCAGGACATTGAAACAGTCTTGCACATAATTGTACACTGCCCGGGCGTAAGAGTCCTGTGGAACTATGCAGAACAACTGCTGTCGCGTATGGGACAAATCCAGTTGACTGCCGAGTCCATAGTAAGGATCAAACCGCCAGCTTCTTTCAAAAACGAAAGAGAGGCGGTTTTTTCTCTGTACAGTGGCTATGGTGAAAGAGGTTATATGGTGGACGAGATTGAGAGGTCTGAGGACAGATGCCTTTCTCTCCGGACAACAATTGATTCCCTTCTTTAAGTATCACTTTAGAAGGAGAATCAGAGTGGAGAGAGAGGCACTGCATCTCAGTAAATTTACTGAAAGGTGGGTGAATGTGGCAAAAATGGCCCGAGTGATTGGACTTTCGCTGTTTATAAGCCTGTAGGTTAAAGAAGAGAGAAAAAGGAATAAAGGAGAACTTGCACAACACGCTCCTGAAGTTGAGGGTTGTTCTATCGACGGGGTATTAAACAACCCATTTGTGGTGTGTGTGCCCCCCCCCCCCTACTGGGGATTTCGTTTGTTATAATTGTTTGTTTCAATATTTTTACACCCGGTATGTAAAATCCCCGGCATGTGTCTTTGTATTGTCCCCTTTTCTTGTGCGCCCTTGTGGCAAATAAAGAAATATATCTATCTATCAGGTCACATCTTGAGTACATGTCGTCTCTGTAATATGTATTTAGTATGTATATAATATACTGTGTCTTCTCTGGATATATGGTTCTTTCTCTCTCTATATATATATTCATATATCTTCTACTTTTAACTTAATATTGCTCTAGATAATGTCTATTGGGCTTATTTATTGAGAAGCACATAATTCTAACATATTTAATATGTTACTATATATATATATATATATATATATATATATATATATATACATTATGAAGAGAGAAGAAACATTTAGATATAATTAGTAATAAAATGTATCATACCTAAACTGCTCCTAAATTCCTCGACTACGTAGTTTCGTGGCATAAACAAAAACAATATATCATGAAGATATAGAGTCCTTGCGAGGTCTGCCGACTTATCAAGAGGATACCTCATTTTACTAGTCTCAAGAACGCGTCTACACGACGTGAGAAAGAATCCCAAAAGGCGGAGGGGGAGATAGTCACGCGATATAACGGTCGAGAAACAGAGCTAAGCCTCTTATAACCCCGAAGAAAATACCACGGAGGCGGAGGGGGTATTTATATCGAGGCCGTAGAAGAGGTGGTGAAGAAGGCAAGAAGTATGAGTAATGGAAGCCTTCCAGCTGTCCCCACACCTCAAAGATTGCTCGACCAGAGGGAGTTATTAACAATATAATTAGAAACACACAGATACATGCGGACACACACACATATATACATGAATGCATCCGCACCCAACTGTGAGTTAAGGGTGCCAACTTCACCGATGTTGCTCAATGAATGACTGGGACAGACCAATTCAGTTGAACTAGACTGAACCAGTATCAGAGTTAAAAATACATTATGAAGAGAGAAGATGCATTCATGTATATATGTGTGTGTGTCCGCATGTATCTGTGTGTTTCTAATTATATTGTTATTATATATATATATATATATATATATATATATATATATATACAGAGAGAGAGAGAGAGAGAGAGAGAGAGAGAGAGTCAACAGTGTTGAGACCGAGGAGACCACTAATCATGGAAATACTCAATGCATGGGGAGATGCTGAGTTTGTTATAGATAGGTAAAATACCGACCGCGGAATGATCATCTCAGGGCTGTTTTAGTAGCCGCTAAGAATGACACATGTTTCTGGATTCTATCCGCCATCAGTGACATTTAACCAAAAATAATCTAAAGGTTAGATACTTTGACATGATCACAGCTTAAAATATAAAATATCTATAGCGAAACCCTTATGTTTTTAGTATACATAAACATATCCTATATTCTTTCATATACACCTCAAATATGAACCACGCTATGTTAGTATTATTACTAACACACACATACACATACACATACACGAACGCACGCATACACACACACATACGCACGCACACACACACACACACACACACACACACACACACACACACGCATATATATATATATATATATATATATATATATATGTGTGTGAAGAGAGAGCGGGTGGGAATGGGTGATGTGTATATGACCTGTTTGTAGCCGTAGGGGTTTGGGAATGAGCTTTATAAAAGTTCACCTGATAATAAAACATAATTGGGATCTTTAAACGGAAAACCATCTGTGGGTTTTTCATAACGCTAAATTTTAATTGCCATTACATACATACTTGCAAAAATACATGTAGTTCATATACATGTACGTGTATGCGTGTATATATATATGTGAGTGTATGATATTTGTTCGGTTATATCTCTATATTTAAAATCTTTGGAAGTGGTATTCTTTCATACATACAAACATACACATATATCCATAAATTCAAATATACGTTTTTGTAAATATATATTTACATATATATGTACATACATATAGACATACATTTATAACTATATACATACAGGCAGGCATGCAGGCAGACAGACCGATAGCAAGCTCTCACGGACAGAAAATAAAACATGTATGTGTGTATGTATATATATATATATATATATATATATATATATATATATATATATATATATAGTTATACTTTGGGATGGTCATGTTGCCAATAAGAAACACACGCACCAGTTGCTTTCACTTCATTTTATTATAATAAATTTATAAATTTAGGAATTTATAAATTTCTGGTTGGTTGGTTGGTTCCACAACCAGATAGTTGTTTATATATTGTCAAAGTTCTTTCGTCACACATTCTGTGACCTCTTCAGTGACTGGGGATTCTTTTCTTTGTTTTTGTGCCTCTCCTTTGTTCTGTCCTACGCCATTTTGTTTCTGTGTGTGTGTTGTGTGCTCAGTCTGCGCATGCGCCACATCCGGGTGTCTGTGTGTGTTTATATTCGTTTATTTATTTGTTTATTTACATGTTACCGGTTGGTTGTTTGTTCTATGTGTGTGTGTTTTCATTTTGTCCTTAATTGTAAGTTGTGATGTTGCTGTTCCACTCATATTTTCTATTTAATTTTGGTTGTAATTCTTTTATGTTTATTGCCTCTGTGATTTGTCTAAACATTGCGTCTTTTCTGAGTGTAGATTCTATTTTTATTTCTATATTCTCTAATTTACCCTTATGTTCTATTTTAACATGTTGGTAGAGTACAGATGATTCTTTACTATCTTGAAGGTCTCGCCAGTGTTCATTTATCCGTTCCCCTACACTACGAGCTGTCTCACCTATGTACACTATATTTTTGTCTCTACATTGTCCTTCAGTACATCTTATGCTATACACTACATTTCTAGTTTTACAGTTAATATGGGGGCTTATTTTACAGGTTATACATTTCTTATCTATACAGGGGGGTCTTTGAAAAGGGTATGTCTTGCTAATAAGTGTTTTTACGGAGGTACCTGGTCTTTCTACTATCTTAATAAATTTCAGTAGCACCACTCCACATAAATTCCTCAATTTAAGAATGACCTGTAGTATCTATTTCATACTATTAACCCTAATTGAATATATATCTGACCAGGAATGCTTTTTGTGAAAATCAGTCATATGGAACTATTGTCATCTTGCCTGACGGCTTGAACTTTACAACACCACCTGCCTCTTTGAGGTCAAATACCAACCCTACTAGCATCTACAAACTGACCAATGAGAATCAAGACTATTCCTGCTGACAACATTAAATTATTCCTAACAAGCTCATATGTCCCAAGGCTCTGATACCATCAACACTGTAAACACAGAGCTGGCATATCTAAGAACTGATTAACTGCCTGATGAGGTCATAGCCATTCAATGGCTATCATCGAAATATATATAGCAGTAAATAAAGGATTATGAGTTCATGCAATTGACTTATATTTCGTCACTATATATATATATATATATATATATATATATATATATATATACGTATGTGGTTGATGGCTGAGAGAAAGTAGAGTTTTAATATTCATTTTATTAAGGCTAAATATTGAGTCTTGTTACTCTGATAAACAGGCGAAAATTCAGAGTAACAAGACTCACTATTTAGCCTTGATAAAATGAATATATAGCCCCTCGCGTATATATATATATATATATATATATATATACATACATGAGGGGCTGGAAGGTTCCTGAATTTAAGGCTATCACGAAAGGATGGAGCTGCTACCCTTACAGAATAGGTAGGATAACGATTTAGGAGAAAATATGCAAAACATCATGGTGATATACGATATATCTTTCTCTTTTGGGCACATTTAACGCATGATGGCAGCTCCTACAGTGGATTTGGGTAAAATTGAAGCAGAGGCACTCATGAACTTCCCCCTCTTGCAAAGCAAAAGAACGGCAAAATTCCATGGCGAGAAGGATGACTTGAAGGATGGTTGCCCAATTTACTCCACAGTGAAAATCTGGGTGTCAAGGTTTCGGACTGGTCATTTCGATTTCACAGATGAACCCCAGTCAGGACGGTCAACTTCCGCGACCTCATAGTACAAAGCCGACGCTGTGCACTTCATGATTCTCGAGGACCGCCGGATTTCAACTACAGTCCAAGCTGTGATTCTGGGAATTTCCCGCGAAAGAGTGTGCCATATAATCCACATTCTGGACATGAGAAAGCTTTCCACAAAATTGATGCCGAAATGCCTGAAAGCAGATTAGAAGCGTATCAGAGTTACAACATCAAAGGCTTTTTGGACCGGTTTGCAGCGGGAGATGTTGATTTTATGGATCGTTTAGTCACCAGGGATGAAATTTGGCTTCATCAATATGATTCCCAGACCAAGCAGCATAAACAACACACGAAACTCTACAGAAAACACGCGTCTTTGGCTTCGAATTAGTAGAACACACACCTTATTCTCTCAATTTGCCCCCCTCCGACTATAACCTCTTTCCAGAATAGAAGAAATATCTTAAGGGAACGAAATTTCATTCTTATTTGGAAGTGATTGCTGCTACAGAGGCCCAACCTTCCGAGATATTTTTACAAAGTTTAGAAAACTGAAGGACCGCTGCAATAAATATGTGAATCTGAGAAGGGAGTATGTTGCATAAAATCATAATTAACTGATCCTCCTGTAATTTCTTTTATCTAAACCCAGGAACTTTTCAGCACCCCCAGACAAGTACAGGAGTCGATTTAATTGACTTTCCCCCTCCCTATAAATTGCTGACCTTGTTCTTAAATTAGAAATCATAATTTCTAGCAGGTCTATCTAACCAATACAAGTTTCCTCTTCAGGTCGTCGCTGTAACAGATGTTTGTGTATGTGTCAATTATTTTTTCGCAATCTTCCTCTCGAATCAAAATATATTTTATTTTTTAATTAATAATTTTTTTTAATCAGATTTCAAGCCATTTAATTTCTTTCTGCCTTTTTTTTATTCATTTTTTAACGTTTTGTTTTGGAACGTTTTCTGATTTTTTTTTTAGGGTTTGTGTGTGTGTGTGTGTGTGTGTGTGTGTGTGTGTGTGTGTGTGTGTGTGTGTGTGTGTGTGTGTGTGTGTGTGTGTGTGTGTGTGTTATTGTGTCTCAGTGCGAAACCGTATCGTGTTAGTCACACATAAATCTGCGTAGTTCTTCTTCCTCTTGTAAACACATGACTCTACAACACGAGCCTGAAACAAAACATCATACACCATTTTATCTCTTTTTATTTTTGTTGTTGTTGGTTTTGTTGACTGTTGTTTCTTCTTTCTCGCCTTTTCACTCATTCTCCCTTTCTTTCTTTTTTCTCCCCCTTCTTTTCTCCTTTCCTTTTTGTTTTGATAAATGGTTAAAATAATACCACAGCAATCTATTTTTCACTTTAGCTTTGTTAATAAAGACCTGCATATGTATTTCTGTGTATGTGATGGTGTTTGTATGTGCGTATCGAGGAGGGAGTAGGGGAGTTAAATCTTTGCTTTGTTTTTCATTCTATTTAAATGAACATTTTTGTTGTTGTTATTTTGCCATTATTATTTGCTAACTCGAACCAAGCAAGTCAAAGGTTCGAATTACACACGTTTTTTTGTTTTTTTTTTTAGAATAAGAATCTAATCTCAATCGAGAATCAGTGAGAATGTATCGGTCAATACCTGTTTTTTATGATGCAAATCTGCCCATTTTGAATGGTTGATATTTATATTAAAATTTTCCATTATAATTTTGTTTAAGAAAAGTTTCGTAAGTAAATTTTCATAATATCAGCATACTAAAGAAAAATTGAATTTTATGTTTTATTAGTTGGTAACAAATAAGTTAACCTAATCATTACCATATTTCTAATAAAATATAATGCTATTCTTTTACGATCGTTTCAAAGCGTGGAATGAACCATGATATTATGAATATATTGACTAACTGATAGCAGTTATACAACTCCATATTATTAGCTGTCACAAAACTCGACTATATTACTGTTTATACTCAGAAACTAAGGTTCAGGAAGTTTTCTGTAGTTCTTTGAATACTCAACAACATAAACTAAGATAGCATTTTTCCACGAAAACAGATTTCACATTGCTTTGATGAGATATTGATACCTATACTAGGAGTTCTAAAACCGTTATAAGTTCTACCTTAATTTGGTGGATAAATATGAATACTTGAATATTAGTGAAATTTTTAAATAATCAAGAATTTAGAGGAATTTAGTAAAATGACTAAATTTCTCATTATGAAGCTGGCATTTGGATCATAACTTAACAAATGTTGTTACATAAGATTATGATGGAAAATGTATAGAAAAATATGAATACTTGAAAAGAATCCACTTTATATCATAGGTCCCAAGAGCGGGGAAGTGTATCGAAAGGGTTAATTTTAGGTCTGCACAGATAAATAATTCCTGATAAGAAGTATTCCATCCATGACTATCTAGACTTTTTTTTAATTCTAAACATAGTATATAATTAAGTTGGTTAGTTGGAGGTATTCGTTCCGTCCGGTTCTCTGTGATCTGAGATCACATTCTACTGAGGTGAACTTGACTTTTCATTCTTTCAGGCTCCATAAATTTAGTTCAATGGGTTCAAATTCATATTTCGTAATTTAATAGAGTCAGTCTGTAAATAAAAACATTAACATATGGAAATACAGGTATAGGTTTTATGTGAGTAAATATGAAAAGAAAACATTTGATACTGTCATAACATCGCTACCTCAATGATACGGGACGAACAGTGGTGGTGGAGACTTTCATTTGTGTATGGGAGCACATGCGTAAGCCACCAGGTGGTCCCAGTGGGCAGGATGGAGAAAACATTGTCCTGGACAATGACGAGGGAGACGCGTTGGAATAGACATTCCAGCTTGCAGAGATCGCTCCTGCGAGTGGCCAACCCCATCCCGATTGTAGTGAATAGACAGGTTGTCAGAAAGCGAGGAAGGTTGAATATATGCACTGCTACAGGTTCGACGACAAACCTATTGAAGAGTTACTGATATTTCGATAGCCTAAGCTCTTCGGCCTGACGGAGTCAGATCTCTCTCTCTCTCTCTCTCTCTCTCTCTCTCTCTCTCTCTCTCTCTCTCTTTCGTTATTTGGAAGAAATCGGCTGAGATCAAAACTAGAAAGGAATGGCTTCCATCAGGTTTAAAAAGACATAGTAACATCTTATGTCACGATCAACCCCTCGATACTCAGTTGTTAATGTCTCACTGTTGTTGTTATCTAGGATTACATAATCCATTGTACTCTTCCCTTTCCTTTAAGACATATAGTTTGCAGGAGATTTGGTTGTTATTTCTAGTGGATCGAATGTTTTGCTAGAAATAAGTTT
>OZ024741.1:109395611-109398111 GCA_964016885.1 Eledone cirrhosa
AAACATCCATATATTTGCATCGTTATATAAGGTTTCATTACATTTCACCGTAATGTAGTTTATATAAAATATCGTCTTTTTTAAATGTATCAGAGATTACTTTACTGACTACAGAAGAGAGTGTAACACAGTCTCTCTTCAATTTCTGTGCATATTGTCAATTACGATTTTATTTGACATATCATATCTACATGCATGTATATTTGCATATAATATAAATATACACATACTAGCAGAAAACCACAAGGCCAGCAATTACCCAGTCAGTGTATTACTGGTACTTTATTTTATCAACTCCGTAAGAATGAAAGGCAAAGTTAACCTCGACGGGATTTGAACTCAGATCATAAAGGGGCGTGACTCTATGCTACAAAGCATGGCGTCCGACTCTCTACCGATACTGCCAATCCACCGCCCTAATATAATATAATATAATATAATATAATATAATATAATATAATATAATATAATATAATATAATATAATATAATATAATATAATATAATATAATATAATATAATATAATATAATATAATATATTATGATATAATATAATATGATATAATATAATATATTATGATATAATATAGTGTAGTATAATATAATATAATATAATTGTTTCTACTTTTGGCACAAGGCCAGCAATTACCCAGTGCATTACTGGTACTTTATTTTATCGACCCCGTAAGGATGAAAGGCAAAGTAAACCTCGGCGGGATTTGAACTCAGAATGGCAAGGACCGTAACTCTATGCGTCAGAGCATGGCGTCAGACATTCTTCAAGAGTCAGCAACTTAACCTTTCCATGGCAGTATATCTAATTAAATCTATTTTATTAGAATTAATCAATGAAACATTTTAAGTGGATAGAATGTCTCTGGAAAGAATTTTTTGACAGATTTTACGGGCAAAACCAAACGGCAGGAGACACAGGGGTAGACCTCTTGCAAGATGGTTGGATAACATCCACAATCTTGTCTGGTCTCGCTTGGGGATTCAACCGGAGTTGGAGACGGGTGCTTCTGACAGGAACGGCTGGAAGGAGTGTTTGAGAACTCGGCCCAAGAAGAAGAAGAAGAAGAAGAAGAAGAAGAAGAAGAAGAAGAAAGAAATATATAAATAAACTCCATATCTCCCACCGAGCGGCAACAACTGTGAGACCTGGACACTCCAGAAACACTAAATTTTAACCACTACAGTCTTGTATTACTACAAGAAAACAAGTCATACAGATTACTTATTTTAATACCAAAACCGCCTGAACCCGCATATGTACGAAAATACGAAGCTGTTTATTTTAAAGTTTTTATATATATTTTAAAATATTCCATCCTTATTTTATGTATTACTAAATCTCACAAAATGTTTGATTATATTCAAAATTATTTGAAAAAATAGGGGGTCTTTCATTATATGTATGTATCCGTAACTCCTGGTGGAGTCATGGTGGTGATGAAGTGACATACGGCATGTCTTGAGAATTTATTATACCTATCGGAGACCATCTACTCTCTAGGTATGAACACAACCAGTTTCTTCCAAAGAATGAGAGAGTGATAGAGATGAAGCGAGAAAGAGAAATAGAGGAAGAATCCACCCTAGCACTGGATTGGAAATTTTCTTTATCGACCTCGAAAGATAAAAGGCAAAGTTGGCTTCGGTGAGATTATACATCTGATCTCAGAGAGCCGGAACGAATGCCACAAAACATTATGTTTGACATATTAATGACTCTGTCAATTCGCCTCCTGTCTTTCATAAGAAATATGAAAATGAATGATTTAATATACAACACAAGGTCATTCACTACTTAGGCGACACTACCAAGTTGACAGCATTATCTGTTTCACTCCAACAAATATAAGGGACAATTAAACACTTACAATATAGTTACGACATCAAAAGCTTCTCAGACTCAAAAAAACTGTAAAAGAACAGCAACTGGTTCATCTGATTGAGCTACCATTGCACTCCTTTTCTGGGGCCACGACGAGAATTTAGGAGATTAGAGAAATAGATTGGGCAATAGAGAGAGTGCACTATGCCAACACTGTCACACTGCACTCAATATGGTTCCATCACAAGAAGCACTCTCGCCACACACACACACACACACACACACACACACACACACACACACACATATATATATATATATATATATATATATATATATATATATATATATATATAGAGAGAGAGAGAGAGAGAGAGAGAGAGAGAGAGAGAGAGAGAGAGAGAAGGAGAGAGAGAGAAGGAGAGAGAGAGAGAGAATGAGAAAGAGAGGAAAGTAGAGAGAGAGACACATACAATGATGCAACAGTGAAAAATATGTATGATTATGTGTATGAGCGTATGTGGAAAGAGAAAGAGAAAGAAAGGGGGAAAGAAAGATGGGGATGGGGATGGGGGAAGTTGGAGGGAGACATGAAGTCTGCTGTGATGCAATGGTGGGAAGTTCCATTACAAAGAAGTGAAATTAGATGAAAACTAGAAGAGA
>OZ024741.1:109403111-109405611 GCA_964016885.1 Eledone cirrhosa
TATGATTACGTTCCGTAACCATATTTATTCCCTTACAGAAACTAATTAGTTGGAGTGAAATTTTAGTAAGTAAGTTGATTTTCATAATTCTCTTATTTTACGTCTTTCATATATATATATATATATATATATATATATATATATAAATTAGCGAGAATCGTATTTCAGCACAGGAATTAACGAAAATCAACATCCGATATGTGTGGCAAGCGCTCGATGATTCATGTGAATCAGAGCTACAACATACGTTAAGGGCCAAGCACACTGAGATGATGGTTAAACATATCATCCGCACAGCCAAAACAAACGACCAAGTAATTCGGGTCAAACAATAAAAATATATGTGTTGATACTTTACTGGACCCTGGACTGATGGTAAAATCCAGTATTGGTTTCTGCGACTCCAAAATCAGGTACTGTCCGCCTCCATAAAGAATGTCTGGCTTTAGGTAAGATGATGAACAAGGAAGTCGTGTTATCAACGGGTTTTGTTCTAGGATGCTATAGATAAGCGTGTCTATTACTGACCCCACGTGGAGTTCAGCAAGGGAGGCAACACCTCTATTTTGCGAATGATTCAGTTGTGTATAATATTGCGAGAATGCAAAATATCACAAATCGAATAAAGCTCTCGACAGAGTGGTTAAAAATATAACAGAGCTATTCAACAGTCAATAGAAGCAACCAAAAAAATCAATAAAATTAACTGCTCAATAGCTAGACTCTGGAGAATAATACAAATATATATATATATATATATATATATATACTTCATACCTCATTTGACTGAAGAAGGAATTATGTCAGAACAGAAGCATCAAACGCTCCTCTACTTACGCCTAAGCGTTATAAGAATAAGACTTGTTTTATTCGTATCGCTGTAATTGCATTTTCATTTCTTTAATATATAGACTAGTGGTAACCCGTTGGGTCACATTCATTTAAAATTTTTTTTTTTTAAATCATGTTCACTTAAAAATAATTTTTAAATAATTAAAATATATACATACATGTATATAATGTAAAATGAAATTGTCAATCCACTCTCTCACAACTAATATGTCTTTCTCTCTATCTTTCTCTCTCTCTCCATTTATGAAGGTACTCGGAAAAAACCCCGTATCTCTGGAACCCGTGCTCCAATGTACACGGAACTTGTTTTATTTCATTTGTATTCCCATTTCAGGGGCAACTTCCTTTCAAATATTTTCCCATTATGCGGCGTTTTTCTGTATTAAATTAGAGACAAGCACATAATCACAGAGTTTTAGTAGTACAGACACTCCCCCCCCCCCACCCCACAGCCCCACACATGTATATATATATGTGTGTGTGTGTGTGTGTGTGTCGGAATGTATGCATATAAGCGCATATGTGCACACATGTATACAAACACACATAAATACAAACGCGTAGATATGTATATAAATGTGTATGTATGTGTATGTGTGTGTGTGTGTGTGTGTGTGTGTGCGTGCGTGTGTGTGTCTGTGTGTGTATTACTGCACTAGCTTTTGCAATTCTTGCACTTTATTAAGCCTCCTGCCTCCCATCACTCGTGAACACGGCCCAGAGATACTTGAATTTCTCTAGCTGCTTCAATGGAACTCCATTCATATGTAGCGTACACTTGAGAGGATAGTGTCTCAGTTTTCGCAGCACTGATATTCATTCCAGCCATGCAGCACTCAGTATCAAACCTATCAAGTACAAGTCGAAGATCATCTTCTGTAGAGTTAAGTAACACCATGTCGTTTGCAAATACCAGCCGACTGATTTTATACCCGCCAATCATGATACCACTTCCCCGAAGAGCCGCTACTTCTCCGAATTAAAAGATCACAGTTCCGACATGTGGTTAGAATGTCTCAGGAATGAATCGCTGGACAGATTATACGTGCAAAACCAGCCGGCAGGATACCCAAGGGCAGACCCCGAACAAGCTGGTTGGATAACATCCATGACATTGGCTGGTCTCGCTTGGGGACCCAGGCAGATCATTTGGAGGCGGTTGCTTCTGACGGGACCCGCTGGAAGGAATGTTTGAAGACCCTCTCAGGAATTAGTGGGCGAAGAAGAAGATATATATATATATATATATATATATATATATATATATATATATATATATATATATATATATATGTGTGTGTGTGTGTGTGTGTGTGTGTGTGTGTGTGTGTGTGTGTGTGTGTGTGTATATATCTAATATAGATAAAGAGGAATCAGTGATGCATCAAAACATTCACTGATTCCTCGTTATCTATAATAATATACTCTGCTCTGCGCGAGCATCGAGTGCTCAAACGGCATACCGCCTACGGACGCATTTATTGCAACCATACAACAACTATGTTTATAATATATATATATATATATATATATATATATATATATATATATATATATATATATATATATATATATATATATGAAAAAGTTTAACCCCGACGGCAGAGCTCAAACCGTTTCGACGGCTATTTGTGGACTGAAATAGTGT
>OZ024741.1:109410611-109413111 GCA_964016885.1 Eledone cirrhosa
GAAATGGCAAAGGAGGAAGACCAAGAAAGACTACGGAGAGGTTGTGAGAGCTAATCTCAAATTGCTGAAGCTCACAAATGAGTTGAAGGAAGACCCCAATAAGTGGAGGGATGCTGTACTGGTAAAAACCCATCCAACCCATGCAGCATGAAAAAGCGAACTTAAAATGATGATGATGATATTTTGTATGATGTTCTATTTATATCAATCCACTGAATAACAGGATAAATAACATTGGTTATCTATAAACAAGACATTCATGTTTGCTGTATGTAGATGGTTACTTATTTACATGGTTGGTAGACTTAATTCATTGCCTGGCTTAACATCACCATTTGGCCCATGGGTGTCTTTAGTGGAATTTACTATGTAACAAAAATTTGATCCTGATTTCCAGTTTGATGATACTTTTCTCACTCCTTTCCTCTTGCCTGTCTCACTGGCCCCAAAAAGGGTTATGGGTATTGGCCTTCCTCTTACAAAATAATCAAAAACATGTGCCAGATTATTAAATAGGAACCAAATTAGTCATAAATAAAATTGATTAAAACCATTTCACATTCAATTTGATGTACATATCTTTAAAATGAAACATCATCGTTTTTACATTGGCTTTTCTATGCTGGCATGGGTTGGAAGGGACTTTTTGAGGTAATGTTTTACAGCCAGATGCCCTTCCTTTTAAAAACTTCTTATGACATGCAGGGATTTGGTGTACCTATTCCAAACTGGATACACCAGAATTTCTAGATGTAATGATAAGATACATTGTCATAGGAAAGTAGAATGGTATATCACCAACAGATGTACTTCTAGACTTAAAATACTTATAAAATGCTAAAAATAGCCATTACAAATGCTTCTCAGACTCAGGGATTATCAATTGAACACTGGGTCATGCCTTTCCTCAAAGATTTGAGTAGTTTAAAAATGTCCTTTAGCTAAACTTTGCTTTGTACTATGAATGTCTGTTTTACGTGAAAATTATAATAGAATTTAATAATCTTCAAATTGTTATGTCAATGATAATTAATATTACCTATAAAATCGTTTCTATATATACAGATTTATGTTTGATTTAAAATATTGTCAACTTTATATTGACAATATTGTAAGAGTGAAACATATTATAGGCTGTAACAAGGCAAATTGTAAGTCTATCTATCTATCTAGGATTAAATGATATATCCATATTTTTTTCATTTAAGCTTAAAACATTTTGGTATCTGATATATGTATGCATGTATGTATGTATGTATGTATGTATATGTGCATGTGTATGTATATGCGTGGGGACATATAAATAGTCGAGCTGGATTCCTGATCGCGCGCTTAAACCACTAGGAGTGAAAGACCCATAGCCTTTGTCAGGGCATCCTTCTAGGAGATGGCAACTCAGGAAACTGGGATGGCTCCGACATAAAACCTGCAGCTCAGTACTTACCGATGATGTTGATCTTTTCTTCTTTTCGGGTTATAACTACTGTCGCCCAGAGAGTGATTTTCGCTTAGTGCACAATCTTTCCTCACTTTAAAAAAAAATCTTCACGCACAGGCAGTGCACGATAGAATTAACTAATGATTATTAATAATGATGATATATCGTGCAATGGCCATACTCGATAACGAGGGGGCAGCCATCATCATCATGTATGTATGTATGTATGTATGTATGTAAGAATGTATAATACATATTTATGAGGGACTCTCCCGTCGATACCAACTTATGAGTATCTAACAGCTTTACCTTAGTCAGTTGGTGGATATCTACTATCTCTGACATGCTGCCAATATTGAGAAATGAACAAACAGTGCTTAGGGCTCCCTTTTGTGCTTCTTACTCAGATTGAGAAGGGAAGTGCGGTGCCTAAAAGACGTATTTTATCACCATTGATGGAGACAGACAGCAGAATTGCTAGCTGATTATTGCTAGAACGGCTATCACTCAATGTTCGCAACTATATAGGGTGTCAGCTTGGGACTTCCAGTAATCTCCTACAACAGAGTTTCTCAAAGTGGCCGCTACCGCCCTCTAGGGGCGTTGAGGAGGTCCTGGGAGGCACTGGGGAAGTGGGTGGGGTCGGTAGAGATGATATGATAATAAATATTAAATGATACATATATATAAATATAGTAAAATAAAAAATATATATATTTATTTATGCATAGTATATATTATATTATTTATTATATACAAATGAACGATTTTATTATATATTATTTACAACTTGCATGTCGGCAGGTCTCTCTGGAAATAGGGGTGGGGGCGCTGAGGATATTACGTGGCTGTAAGTTCGGTGGGGGCCCAAAACGTTTGAGAACCTTTCACCTTTATTCTTTCGCCAGTGGGCCGGCCAGCTGCTAGTTGACTACCACACTATTGATGTGATGACTTTTCTCATAGTAAAGGATCTGTGCACATGTATTGATTATGATCCCTTGAACAGGGTTTATTGGATGGCCTGAATTCCTCCGCCCTTTGTCTGGCTGCGCTTTTCTA
>OZ024741.1:109418111-109425611 GCA_964016885.1 Eledone cirrhosa
GAACATCCTATACAGAATCACCGAGGGGTAGATTACTTTAGAAGCATCTTACCTTAGGGATAACAAGAATTACCCTTATCCATCCATACGTATAAACATACATGATGGCTTCCCCCTCGTTATCGAGTATGGCCATTGCACGATATACCATTATTAATAATTATTAATTAATTCTATCGTGCAATGCCTGTGCGTGAAGATTTTTTTAAAGTGAGGAAAGACTGTGCACTGAGCCAATCCGACTCTCTGAGCGACAGTAGCTATAACCCGAAAAGAAGAAAAGATCAACATCTGAGCCGCAGGTTTTATATCGGAATTATCCCAGTTTCCTGAGTTGCCTTCCCCCCTAGAAGAATGCCGTGACAAAGGCTAGGGACCCTTCACTCCTAGTTGTTTAACCGCGCGATCGGGTGTCTAGCACGACTATTTCTATGTCCCTGCGCATATGCATACACATGCACACATGTATATACACATATACATACATATTTACATGGGCATATACATATTTACACACTTTTGGATGGTCGGTTGATTCTTATGAGCTCTTACGCCCTTTGTCAGGTTTTGCTTTTTGTCCTGCAGGGTGTCCAAAATCACCCTCATCGGCAAGTAAACTTGGTGCGGTTGCAGGCTTAGTCGCCGAAGACCTGATCATGGGTTACATGTTACCAGTAGTAATCATGAGTGCCCCGACATACATACATACACACATACAAACATACATACATACATACAACCATACATACAAGTATGCATGCATAGAGTACATATAAACATATATATATATACAATATATTATACACCTGAGTGTATACACCCACACTCATTTCACATTAACCTATATGGCTTATCAACAGAGAACTCTTTACTGCAGAGAATCTAGCCTCCACAGCACACACGCACACGCACACACGCTCACACTCACTCACGCACACACACACACATACTCACGCACACACACACACACACTCACACTCACATACACATACACATATACATATATATATATATATATATATATATATATATATATATATATACGTGAATGTGTATGTATACATATAATAGATATACATTGATATATTAATGTATATATATATAAATAAATACATACATATACATCTGTGCGTATGTACGCATGTATGTATATATGTATATATGTATATATGTATATAAGCATGCATATATGTATGTATCAGCACTGCATCAATTGAATATATTGTCACTGAACACTGAAAGTAAAGATGAGCGTAGCTGTAAATACCGTGACCGGACTTTCAGAGGAATATGATATATGGGAACAATAGTAACTACATCGATTGAATGGAGATGTTATCTAAGGAAGGATGCACTCCTATAAATAACTGAAATGTTTATGATGTTAGATAAGTATTTTTAGGTAAATGAAAAATTGAATTTAGAAATATCATATAAAAAGTTATATACAGATAAATATGTTAGTATTTTTCATTCTCATTTTCTCCCTCTCTTTTTACATATTGTATATATAATATATATATATATATATATATATATATATATATATATATATATATATATATATATATATATATATATATCATATATATATATTAAAGAGTTAAACAATATTCAATGAGTATATCAAAGAATGAGTTTTACAGTAGATTGGAAGCACTTTATGAAAAATAATTTTCCAGAGTTATTAATATTAAAGTACAAATATTAATAAAATAGATGTTCTTTTTATCATTATATTCTTTTGTATGTATGTTTGATTGCATATTCAATAAATATAAAATGTAATTGATAAAAAGAACATCTATTTTATTAATATTTGTACTTTAATATATATATATATTGTTATACTTGGGGAGGGTCATATATGGGTAATATTGCCAGAATTAATAACAGAACACACTCACTGTTTGGTTAGTTTTCGCTTTTCGCTTTCCGCTTCTGTGTCTTTTATATCGGTAATCTAATTTATTCGGTCCTCAATGTTACCATTGACTGACCAACGGTCAAAAATAATACAGATACAATATAGACACAAACACATATATATAGTTTATCAATACGCAGTCACCCAATCACGAACACACATCAAACAAAACACTATACACACACGCAATCGCATGCGCAAAGAAGACAAAATAAAATAAACAAATAAATAAATATATAAACAGACTAAATAAAGATGGCGTAGAAAATACAATGTAACGGGAGGAAACAATAGCACCACTGACGATGTTGCAGATGTGCAACGAAAGAACTTTGATAAACTATATATATGTGTTTGTGTCTATATTGTATCTGTATTATTTTTGACCGTTGGTCAGTCAATGGCAACATTGAGGACCGAATAAATTAGATTACCGATATAAAAGACACAGAAGCGAAAAGCGAAAACCAACCAAACAGTGAGTGAGTTCTATTATTAATTCTGGCAATATTAAACAAATATGATCCTCCCCAAGTATAACAATATTTGTTTCGACACACGATTTCATATAAAAAAACCTCGCAAAACTATATATATTATTGTTCTGCAACCCCATGCATTGAACCACAAAGTTACTAAGACAAAACCTATATATTTGCTAGCATAAGTATGCATCTGTGTATTTATATGTTACTAGATATACTAATTCTTTATAATTATCTCCAAATTATTTGTCGAGCAAAAATTGGCCAAAACTGCTGCTATAGTAACAGTCCGGCTGCTGTCTTCTTAAAAAACCACTCTCCACTGATTGACCTCGATGTCACGTGATTGATTCTTTTGAATTTGCCACCGACGCAGTAGGCAGTGATTTTCTCAATGGCTTGGAATTTAGTCCACACTTTGCTTTTTCCATCCACAGAATTATTTTTGTATAAGTTCCCTGTGTCCACGTATTGCCTGGAAACGTAGCTGAGAATAGACTTCCCTGATGACGAAAGGCTTCTCCGTACGCTTCTTCGGAAAGTATGTTTATTCCCTTTCAGAAACTAATTAGTTGGGAGTGAAATTTTAGTAAGTAAGTTAATTTTATAATTTTCTTATTTTACGTCTCTCATATATATATATATATATATATATATATATATATATATATATATATATATATATATATATATATATATATATATATATATATATATATATATATATATATATATATATATATATATATATATATATATATATATATATATATATATATATATATAAGGAAGGAAGATGAAATGATATATATAAGGAAGAAAGATGAAATGCAACTGGAGTCTTTTTTTTTTTAAATATATTCATTTGGTTCCTTTACTTTTCAAAAGTAGAATTGAGATGGAGGGTTTACATATATATGTATACTACATGTAAAAAGAGAGAGAGAAAATGAGAATCAAAAATACTAACATATTTATCTGTATATAACTTTTTATATGATATTTCTAAATTCAATTCCCTAAGTATCTGGTGCGTTATGGTCCACCTGCTTATATATATATATATATATATATATATATATATATATATATATATATATATACACAACACCAACATTACCACCATCACAACCATACCTTACCACCACCGCTATCAGATGAGACAGACGATTCCTGCCATGGAATATTCTAATCTGTTCTCCGATTCAACTAAATAGTTTTGACATCTTGCTTCCGTTGTATTGTCCTGCAGTCAGCCATGACACTGAAAAACCGTTATCAACCATTCCTCTTAATACACGCTGGTGATTTGCTATCTCTTATGCTGTTGTTGATGTTGTTCGTGGTGGTATTGTGTGATAAAGGTGGGCGTATTGGGGATGATTGGGCGTATGACGTCGATGATGATGATGAAGTTGCCTTTTGTGCAGTAATATTGTCCCTGGTGAAGTTCAATAGAAAATATATCAATATATCACAGATAAACACTCAAACTTTACACACGCCCCCCCCCCCACACACACACACACATGCACACACACACACACACACACACACACACACACACACACACACACACACACACACACACACACATATATATATATATATATACATTCCTGATGATTTCATACGAATGAAACTCTTCTAGTCCTGTAGAAGCCATTTGTACATTAAATAATAATATATATCATATATACAATTCTTATGGTGAGCCTGTTACTCTGGAGTTTCACCTACACACTCACAGGATCGTCAGACAAGAGTCTGACTGATGATCTTGTGAGTGCGCAGGTGAAACTCATATGTAACAAGGCTCGCCACATAGCCATAATAAATGAATTTTTAAACACTACTTCAATACTAAATACCGTTCGCCCGTTAATGATATGTGGTTCTCTCTCTCTCTCTCTCTCTCTCCGTCCCTCTCTCTCGCCCTCTCTCTCTCTCTCTCTCTCTCTCTCTCCGTCTCTCTCTCTCTTCCTCTCTCTCTCTCACTCTCTTCCGCTCTCTATTTCTCTCTGTATGTATATATATATATATATATATATGCTCTTGGGTCTCAAATAATAGCACCCCGCTCTGGTTTAATCATTTTTCAGATTTTTTCACATATTCCCCCACTTCACTCTAATTCCAGCCTCTCGTCTTATTAAATTTTGCTATTCTATCTCCGACGAAATTTTATTTGAATTGGTAGCATTCCTGAGACAATTAATTTTCTTTATACATTAAAAAACATTATACATGACAAAAAAGGTACATTAATAGAATCTTCTACATTATAAAATAAATAGGATGATTTGGGGTCTCAATATATAAATTAAACCACTAATTCTGTTTGAGTTTTTAATCAACGGAGACAATCTAGAAATATTATCGATTCCACCCGCCCCCTGTTCCCCCCCCCCCCATTATTTGGGAGCCGAGAGTAGGTATATATATATATATATATATATATATAGTAAAGGCTTTCTGCCCAACGGTTGAGCGTTTACCTTTCAGACTGTTTTAACAGCTCAGCCATAGCACAGGAAAACATTACAGTATCTATACGCTTATGTATAGAGAGAGAGACGAAAAGAGATTGAGAAATAGAAAGTGAGAGAATAAAGGAAAATAAGAATATTAAATAGGTTGATAGAGAGAAAAATAGTTAGATAGATAGGTAGATAGATAGATAGATAGATAGATAGATAGATAGATAGATAGATAGATAGATAGATAGATAGATAGATAGATTTCTTTATTAGCCACAAGGGCGCAACAAGAAAGGGGACAATACAAATGGGGAGTTTACATACAGGTATATCAAAATAAAACTATTAATAAAATAACAAATAACAATTGAAACCCCTAATAGGGGGTGGGTTACACAACAGTTGTACACACCCCGAAAAAATGTACAACCCTCATCTCCAGGAGCACCAAGAGTGAGTACTCCCTTCCTCTCTTCCTCTTTTTCCTCAACCTACAGGATTATATAGAGAGAAGGCCCAACCACTCGGGCCATCTTTGCCACATTCACCCACCTTTTATAAAATTTGCTGGGGTACAGCACCTCTCTCTTCATCCTGATTCTTCTTCCAAAGGAATTGGAAGAGCGCGCGCTCCATTTTGGTGAGCGTTTTGGCTGGACAAGGCACGGCGGTCAAGCGGTAGGAGATGACGGACGCTATAAAAGTGTCCGCTCGACCTTTCAAGGATAGTTTGCACTCGGCCCACGTCTGGGTGAGCGCAAACACCTTGGCCGTCACCTCGTTCGAGTTCTTCTCCACCTGGAGGTCCGGACCAAACCAGACCCCGAGCAGCTTTACCGGTCCTTCCGCCCAGCGTCCGACGACGCCATCGGAAGGCATCGGTTTGCCTCTCCACGTTCCGAGTTGCAAACCGATGGATTTGTCCAGGTTCAGCTTCGCTCCTGTAAACATTTCGTATTCCTTCAGTAAGGTGCCGACCTCCCCGATTTGCGAGGTGCTCGACACCAATACTGTCATGTCGTCGGCGTAGGCCGACGCCGCTTTTCGCAGTGCCGGTTCCAAAGGGATGCTCTGCAATAGCTCCAACTTCCGCAGTAGTGGCTCGAGAGTCAGTAATTACAGAACGGAGGAGAGAGGGCATCCCTGTCGGATGGATCGCGTGATATGGAACGGCTCTGAGAGGTAGCCGTTCACCTTGACCCTTGAGCAGATGTTGCTGCTATGCATTGCAGCAATCCAGCCCCTGAACACGGGTCCAAAGCCTGCCGCCTCGAGCACCGCATCCAGGTAACGATGGTCAACCATATCGAAAGCCTTAGACTGATCCAAGTTGATCAGGGCCCCACCGAAGCCGGGTTTACACCCTACCCTCTCTATGATGTATCGCATGAGGTGGAGGTTGTCGTGTATGCATCTGGTCGGGATTACGCATGTCTGCGCTTCTCCCACCAGGTTTTTGACGACAAGCGCCAGCCTCTTTGCCAACACCTTAGCCAAAATCTATAACTCTGTGTTTAGCAGAGTTATGGGCCGGAAGTTGCCTATGTCATCCCCCTTATTCTCGTCCTTCCTGACTAACGTGACTACGCCCCCGGTCACAGAACTGGGAATTCTCCCGTTCTGCTGCCAGTTGCAGTAGACCGCTTCCAGGAGACCGGAGAACAAGTCCGGCATTGCTACGTAAATTTCGTAGGGTAGACCGTCGAGACCTGGAGATTTGCATTTGCCGCATTGGCTCAGCGCGTCCCCTATCTCAGCGGTCGAAATCGGCCTTTTTCAGAAATTCGCCTCGCTGTCCGAGAGTCGCGTTAGGCCCTGGAGGTATGGACCGAAATACATAGTCCCTCCCGGCGCGCCGCCCTGCCCGAACAGTTGAGAAAAGTGCCGCTGAAAGGCCGCGTACATCTGCTTCGGCTCAGTATCACGCGTCCGCCTTGGTCCTTCAAAAACCGAATCGTGGACTTGTTGTCACTTTTCGCTTCCGTCACTCGGGCCCAGTTAACAGCTTTGGCTCCCTCGTTTCCCAGAGCACGTATTTTGCTCCTGACAACGCAGCCTTCATGCTTTGCGTCGAAGAACTGGTCCAAGGCCGTTCTCGTCGCTAACACGCTGGCTACGTTGCCACTCCTAAGTGCCTCTTCTACTTTATCTACCAGATAGATAGATAGATAGATAGATAGATATATAGATAGATAGATAGATAGATAGCGCATGTGTAATAATTGTTTCTGCGTTTAGCACAAGGTCAACAATTTGAAGGGAATGGGAAAGTCAATTAAATCGACCTCAGTGCGTTACTGGTACTTTATTTTATCGAACCCGTAAGGATGAAAGGCAAAGCTAACCTCGGCTGGATTTGAACTCAGAACGTAAAGGGCCGTAATTATATGCCACGAAGATATACCGGTACTGCGAAATCACCGCTCTTAGTACATCTGTAATAATAATTGTTTCTACTTTTGGCACAAGGCCAGTAATTACCCAGTGCATTACTGGTACTTTATTTTATCGAACCCGTAAGGGTGAAAAGCAAAGTTAACCTCGGCGGCATTTGAACTCAGAACGTAAAAGGCCATAACTCTATGTTGCAAAGCAAGGTGTTTGACGC
>OZ024741.1:109430611-109433111 GCA_964016885.1 Eledone cirrhosa
GCGCCAGGCTGTACCGGCCTTTGGCTTTGTATTGGACATCTTCGGTGATGTCAAGAGGGGTGATTGGCATGTATGTGTGACAGCTGGTCGAGATGCAAGTACCTTGGACGTTCGTGAGCAAAAGCGATTTTTACCTATATATATATATATATATATATATATATATATATATATATATATATAGAGAGAGAGAGAGAGAGAGAGAGAGATAAACTGTCCACAAGTAATGTCCAATTCCATAAGCAAACCAGATATATAATTGCTCTAAACAGATTCAATTAGAGTCAAATAGGATTAACTGCGTAAAGTAATTAACATTTTAGACCTGTAACCCTTTTTACAAATGAAACACTCTCACATATATATATATATATATATATATATATATATATATATATGTGTGTGTGTGTGTGTGTGTATATATATAAATAAATATATATAACGAAGGAAGTGTGGTAAGGAACCAGATGGACCATGACGCACCAGAGTACTCAATACTTAGGGTAGTAGAGTGGGTAATAGAAAAATGTTTAACCCCGACGGCAGAGCTCAAGCCGTTTCGACGGCTATTTCTGTACTGAAATCTCCAGAAATAGCCGTCGAAACGGCTTGAGCTCTGCCGTCGGGGTTAAACATTTTCCTATATATATATATATATATATATATATATATAGATGAGATTCTACAGGACTACAGGATTCTACAGGATTCTTGAGAAATCATCAGGAATCTGATTCCTGATGATTTCTCAAGAATGAAGCAGTTCTAGTCCTGTAGAAAATCATCTATATTAAAACTTTTATACTCTGCTATGTATTGAGTACCTTACTTACTGTGGTTACCTCCGATTCAACCCTGAATAACTTACCTATATATATATATATATATTCGATCACCAATACCATGAGATTGCCATTCACGTAAGTCTGATATTTGATTTCGGATTCAAAGAAACACTTTAAACGATTGTTCGTTTGATTTGTCCAGGTGTACTTTTCTCAACCTGATTAGTTCTATCGTTACTTTGGTATATATTGTGTGTTAGTTTCGCCTACCACAATGTTCGATTTGTCAAGCTATTTAAACGTATGTTATTACTCTAAGGTCCTATCTTATCGAGTGCTTTGCTAACTCATCATTTCATATAAGTAGGCCGAATTTACTTACAAACCGCCAGAGATTCGATTTTACTGATTTCCAATTATATATATATATATATTAAAATAACAGATTAAAGTTTAAGCAGAGAGGTGGAGAATTTGGTGTTACTTGATATAAAGAGTTGGATTCACCATTAACGGTTTCAGAAGATCCCGTTAAGGGTGAAAGCACCGATTCTTTACTCAGACTTTAATCTGTTATCCTTATTGAGCCCTCTTCCGATTTTAGTCTTCACATTTATTATTATTACTATGTGTGTGTGTGTGTGTGTGTATACATATATATATATATACATGTGTGTGTGTGTGTGTGTGTGTGTGTTTGTGTGTGTGTGTGTACATACATATGTATATATGGCCATCGTCGCGCTACTTTTCCTATTTATTGGAAAGTCAAGAAAGAAATAAAGACAATGCTGGAGAACAGTAAATATATAAAAGCTATATACGGATTAGAGATTAGCGGGCTGTGTCACCATGTGATATAATATCCGGGAAGTATATAACTGCAATCTCAATCATCGTATGTATTTTGGCGGGATTTTTGTTACCAACTACTCAATTTTAGGCCATCCAGCGATGGGCACAGAACAACAAACCAGACTGAAGTTTCTGGTCCGGTTGGGGAAACACCGTCAGAATCACGCGGAATACTGCAGTAAGTCTACGAAGATGAGACGATGTCGTGCTCAATGATTTTCGAGTGACATAAAAGGTTTAAAGCGACGCAAGGACGTGAAAGTCGACCCCAGGATCAGGAGGCCTTCACGGAGCATGAGTGAGGTCAACGTTGATCGTGTGAGGCAGGTGGGGCATGGCGATCGTCAGCTCACTGTTTGACTGATCGCAAGTGCGTTGGGCATGCGGAAGATCACCGGCTCACAACACTCTGAGCATATGGCAGTTCCTGGCAGAGAAGAACATCGCCGTACTGGTACCATGTAGTTTGTTGGTTGGAATTAAAATAAATTGTTTGTGACACCAGTCCAGTTGCTTTTCAGACAGACCTGGTATATTAGTTTAATGTTTGATATAGTAGGGAACGTGGCTTAGCGTATCGGACGCTAACATATATCGAAGATAAATGAATGATAAAAGTAGAAATAGAAATATAGACGAGAGTAAGAAGACGAAGAAACGGGAAAACATTTTACGGGGGGAAAGCATATGCGTGTTTAGTCAACCATGGTTAAAGTGAAAGATTTACACCATTGATACTCAATGTTTCACGAGCGTAGTTTCGTTCATGCTCCGTGGCAATAATTGATGAAAAAAAATGAAAAAGGTGAATAGAATTGTTAGTGTTTCCTAGTTCTTATTTTTTTATTAGTGGTCAGTCA
>OZ024741.1:109438111-109453111 GCA_964016885.1 Eledone cirrhosa
AGCAGAAGAACTGCGAAACCGGTAAAGGAACCAAATAAATATATATTTTTTTTTAAATAAGACTCCAGTTGCATTTTCGATTTCATCTTTTTTTCTTTATACTTTCACTCGTGTAGGACACCTCGGTTATTTTTCATTTTGTAAAAAAACCCTCACTTTTTAATATATATATATATATATATATATATATATATATATATATATATATATATATATATATATATATATATATATATATAGGTGTGTGTGGATTTATTTATTATGTTTGGAAGATGTTGTGTTATGCCCATAACATTTATATGCAGTCTGAAACAAGTGAGATTGTTTGTTCTCCTTGCAGAGTAACACGACGGCTGCAAGATAAACTAAATGGACAGGCATAGACAAGTTGCTGTTGTATTGGTTGTGTTGCCCAATAGAGGATGCCGTTATTGTGACAATATCAGTTGCCCCCAGTTGTCACTAAATCTGCAATTACAAGACTAGCTGTTGTCAGTTGTCACGTGACCCGTTGTCATCAGTAGTCATTAGCTGATACGTGACCAATTATTGCGCTAGAATTGTTAGATATGAGAACACTTTTGTGCGACAGGGATTATTTGTATTGCTGTCCTGAGGTGGGTGGGGATGTCGCTGTGGTTGGGGCGTCCGCCACGGGTGACACCTTTACGGAAATAGTTCTTTTGAAGATGTCATATAAGCCTGTATAGGCTGTGGTGTGTGCTGAAAATACAAGGGTTGTCCCTGGCGGCACACCCTGTAGCGGCACGGATGTTGTATTGGTGAAGGATCACATGCCAATCAGTCGAAATGCATTTTATCTATGGGAGATCTAGGATATCTGGGTGGTTTGCGCACATACACACACACACACACACACACACACGAAAACAGACCTACATGTATACACACATACATACACACACACATACACGCATAAACATGCACACATATACATATACACGAATATACCTATACATATGCATTCACACAAACCATGGGAATTTGTATGTATGTTTACATATGCATATATATACACATATATATTTATATATATATATATATACATATATATATATATATTAGAATTGGTGCTCTGAAATAGCTATATATATATGAATGTATATATAGTGTATTTTGCAATACACTGTATGCTTAATTAAAAGCATTTCGAAGACCTTATGCTATTGTTTTAGAGTAGTGACAGACTCACTTACTTTAATTTTCAGCAAACAGGGGAGATAAAGCTGACAGGGCCCTGTTTCGCATAAACGCTCTGTATAATCAGTTCCTGATTATTTACTAGAATTCTATAAGAACCAAACATCCATGATTTCAGCAAACAGGAGGAGTAGTTAGCTTTGATAATCATCAATAAATGCTAAACATGGCCCTATCAGCTTTATCTCCCCTGTTTGCTGAAAATTAAAGTAAGTGAGTTTGTCACTACTCTAAAGCAATAGCATAAGGTCTTCGAAATGCTTTTAATTAAGCATACAGTGTATTGCAAAATACACTATATATACATTCATATATATATATATATATAAATATATATATATGTCTCTCTCTCTCTCACTCTCTCTTTATACATATATATATATATATATATATATATATATATATATATATATATATATATATAAATAGTTTAATAAATGAACAGAGAACAAAAGACAGAGAGCCAGTACAAATGATATTAGTATTAGTTTCGCGAGAAAGGGAGAGAGACAGAGAGAGGGTGAGAGAGAGAGAGAGAGCGACGGGTGTATGACAGTTTTGAAAAAATAATCTATGGTTAAATTTGAAGAGAAACAATATGTACTAGAAATATGGTCGCCAGTCCGTCGATTACAGGAAGTTGCAGTACGACCGGAAGTAGCGTTATGTGTAAAAGGAAACAGACAACATGGAGAATATTATACATTTGGGAATAGGCATGTGGTAACAATCCACAATGGTATTCGGTCGGTGGTGAATTGTGTACCTTTGGGTATAATGTGGGAAAGGGAAACGTGTGTCGGTGGGTACCGGGTAAGCTCTATGGCAATTTGCTAACTGGAATTGTTATATATATCCATATAAATATATATATATATATATATATTACATATATAAATAAATAAATATATATATATATATATATATTATATACATATATAAATAAATAAATATATATATAATAGACATATATAAATAAATAAATATATATATATATATATATATATATATATATATATATATATATATATATATATATATATATATATATATATATATTAATACAAAATATTAATAAATATAGACATTCATGTAATCAAATATATTTTATTATATATATTTCGGAGGTACTGTGCTGTTTCCTCAGTACGTCCTCATCAGATAAAATAGACGACATGTATTTGTGTATTTATGACTTGCAAAAATATTCAGAAGGATATGGTGCGTGTTTGTACAATCAGCTCCAAGAAAAATGCGTTGTCGCTCTGCATTTTTTTGCCGGGGTGTCTGTTATTTTTATGACGTCCGTTTGTGACGTCAGAGCTATCACACCATAAGTGTCGCTTCGCTACATATATACATATAGCCCTCCTCCAGATGACCAATCGATGAAGAAGTAAACATATGTAGTGAGAAGCAAGGCAAAGATAGGTAATAAACAAAAGAAATGTTTGCACAAGCAGCAAACAAAAGGCAAGGCACGCAAAAATGTAACAACAGAAACATGCAAAACAATCAATAAAATGCAACAAATCGTAAGAAAGACAAAAGCAAAGGGCTGCAACAAGGGCAGCTTAAATGTATACGGTTTGACACAGTTTGTTTCCAAAAAGGCTCCAGTGGCCAGTTCATATAATAAAAGTTTGGAAGAGTTCTTTGGGCCAGTGGACTCTTCGACCGGAACGGGTCGTGGTCTTGTATCTTGGTGATGGGGGAACCAAAGAAACAGGTGTGTGCAAAAGAGAAAGATGGGGGTGTATGTGGCTCAGGTGTGTGAGCATCTGTGTGGGCCCGTTTAAGTCTATCAGCCTCAATGGTCTTTCTAGATCCCTTAATGACTACAGTAAAATGTTTATCAGAACGAGCTAATACACGGTAGGGTCCAGAGTACGGTTGTGTGAGAGGTGGTCTCACAGCATCGTTTCTTACGAACACATGGGTCCACGAGGCAATATCCCTCGGGACTGTAGATTTTACAGTTTGTTTCCTCGTATCCATCGGCGGCAGGGCCTGAAAATAAGAACGCAGACGGGATACGTAGGAAAGCGGATCTTGTGCAGCAAGATCGACAGGGGAAAGTTTTGCCCAGGTAATGCTAGAAGAGCACCATACAATAATTCGGCCGGGGAGTCTTGGGTACCAGAAGTCTTGGGTACCATGTGAAACGGAGAAGCCCAAGGGCTCGTAGAAGGGCGAATTATGCCAAGCTGCAGCATGTGGTCGAACTCGGACTGTGCTGCCTTCAATTTGTCCGCAGGCAAGCGACGAGGACGTGAGAACACTGGGGCGCCAGTTGTAGAGATAAAATGCTCCGTTGTGTGAGTCGGTTCGACAACTCGAAAATTTCCCTGTGTAAGCTGTGGAAAAGAATTCAACAATGCATGATAGTGATTCCCAGCATTAGCGATGAAAAAGGTCGGGCTAACCGTTGAAAAATTAGCTTTCTGGCCACGAAAAGAAAAACCCGTAATGCCGTCTACTAGGCGTCGGCCACGGACGTCCACCATCAATGCAAAATGGTGTAGAAAATCCGCTCCCAAGATAAGATATGGTAGGTCAGCAACCGTAAAAATCCATTTGAATTCTCGTCGAAGATTTCTGAATTGCAGAGGAAGCGAGATTTGTCCAAAAGTTCGTATCAGCGAATGATTGACAGCTTGTAGATTCATTGATGACTCAATTAAGAAGTAGCGGTTTGGGTGTGTAGCACAGAGATCAGCTGCCGCCTTCAGTGATTCTGGTCTGCGTTTCCCGAAGTTGAATAGTTACACGGTGGCCGGCAGTGTTTTGCTTTATCAGCGAAGGTGGCATGATACCAGCAAAAAGACGAATTGCTGGCGGGCAAGCTGGCGTTACGGCGTGAAGTCGCGAAGGAATGCGAACGATTTCTTGGCCGCCTGGGAGATGGCCTACTCTCCCTACATAATTTCGCGACAATGCGTCAATCGCCTTCAACATTGCATCCTCGAGTGTCGAGACGAGTTGGTTCGGAAAAGTCGAAGAGGCAACAAGCGAGTCCGACGAGGTAGCTTTCCTAGAGAATTCGACAATTCGATCGGCAGACGCAGCGATCTGCTCCACCGTCCTCGAGTCCACTATGGTAGTCAATATAATCTGTACATTGTTTGGCAAGCGAGAAAAAAATATATTTTTGATAAATGAACTATCCTCATCGGGCAATTCACTGAGGTCCCGAATGTGGCATAAAAATTCGGACGGTGACCTGTCGAGTAAACACTCGTCCTCCAATAATGCACGAAACCTGCTTTCAGCAGAACGGCAGTTTCTCCTTAATATTTCCGTCCTCAACGAATCATACGAAATACCGGTTGGCGGGTCCGTTATTAAATCTTTCACCATGATGGCGAGCGACGAAAGTATAACACTAATCAAAACATTGAGTTTCTGCTCTGTTTTAATTCCATTTGCAGCAAAATATGCATCCAATTGCGCAAACCAGAGCTTGGGATCACCGGAGAACGCAGGTAAATTAGGACTACTCATCATTAGCATGTATCAATTCCACATAAAAATACTAAATGATATCCAAGTAATGAAATGCAATGCGTGTTAGATGTTTGGAACAACGGGAAAACAGCACAAATTTCCTTCAACATCCATGAAGAAAGAAGAAATGCAAATTTCGACAAGAAACAATAATTCAAGGCAAAAAAATTAAATGTTTTTTCTTTTTTTTTTTTTTAATTGGAGAAGGATATGTCATCACATGATGCGTCTCAGCCAATCAGATGGTTGCATTTCGGAGAAGAAAGATAATTGGCGGGAAAATTGGCGGACCAGTCAGCCATTGTGAATTTTTTTTTTTTTTTTTGTGTTAAATGAACAAATTTCAATTTCGTTATTTTCGCATAGTTGCAGAAGTTTTTTTAGAAGTTTTTCGAAGTTTTTTTAGAGGGCTGTGTAATGCGTAATCGGGGTCAACCAATTTTGGACGACGTGTATTTTAGTATTTATGATTTGCAAAAATATTCAGAAGAATACGAATAGCTGGTGCGTGTTTGTACAATCAGCTCCAAGAAAAATGCGTGTTGTCACTCTGCATTTTTTTTTGCCGGAGTGTCTGTGTTATTTTTATGATGTTCGTTTGTGACATCAGAGCTTTCACACCACAGGTGTCGCTTCGCTACATATAAATTGATGTATAACATACCTCAACTGTGCTGATGGTTCAATTCCAGTCTTGGCAGTCATATATATATATATATATATATATATATATATATATATATATATATATATATATATATATATATATATATATATAACGAAGGAAATGTGGTAAGGAACCAGATGGACCATAACGCACCAAAATACTCAATACTTAGGGTAGTAGAGTGGGTAATAGGAACGAGTAGGACCCCGACGGCTGAGCTCAAGCCGTTTCGACGGCTAATTCTGGTTAGCCGTCGAAACGGCTTGAGCTCAGCCGTCGGGGTCCTACTCGTTCCTATTACCCACTATACTACCCTAAGTATTGAGTACTTTGGTGCGTTATGGCCCATCTGGTTCCTTACCACATTTCCTTCGTTATCTAGCTCCTATTCCCGTAGTAGAGCACTTTCCGACACTACCACTTTCCGACCCTACCACTAAAATTCTAACTAGGAGACCAAATGAATCTCTGCTACAGAGTTAAGAACAAAGTAAATAAATACAATACAGAAGTAATAGGAACAAATAATTACATACACGCAAACAGATACGTACATACACAAGCATACGCAAAACCTTACCATGGGTATACAAAACCACGCACATATAAATATGTGTGTGTGTGTATGCTTGTGTACAAATAAATAAATAATTATATAAACGTATATAAGTAAATAAATACGTATATAACAAGCGCACACGCATACCTACATATAAATACACGAATGTTCGGAGACGTAAGTCAACTAAAACAAGAAGTACACATATACACACACCCACCATACGTACGAGCCTGCACACTCACGCGGACGCAAAACTCCCGTATACACATAGCCAAACCCTAAATACCAGAATATGTAAAAAGTATACGCTATAACAGTCAAATATACGTACGAGAAGGTATACATACCTTCACAAAACATACGGGTAATATATACTTACCTATGCAAATACGTAAAGGAATAAACAAAACATATACTTAGCTCCCACATCAAGACGTAAAATATCCACGTATAGATCGTGCTATCCGTTAGGGTATAACGTGGGGCTGTAATACAGGAAAGTTTTGTGCAATTTATGTTTACAAGCCGAAATTGCCTCAGATTTTTTGTTTAAGATGTGGTTTGTAGCGTAGAGTATTTCCAGGGCCTCAGCGGCGCAGAGGTCACATGGTCTTTTATTTCCGTTATACGATCTAGCCCTAGCTAGGATCTCCCAGTGTAACTTATATTGGGTGTGGTTGTCTTTTAGACTCCAGATATAAGCTGAAAGTGACGTCATATTCCTTCTTAGAGGGTAACGAAAAGAATGGGTATGCATGTAAAGACGCTGCTTGAAACTATTGGCGGTTAACCCTATGTAGGCCCTACGGGACGTGGGTGTTACAACCTTACATTTGTAGACAATGTTACTAGAGAGGCATTTCCCGGATAGGGGGCAATCAGCCCGATTCCTACAATTACGGTTAGTACTACCTACAGGGTTGCACGTGTTCATACGGCTAGGTAGTTTAGCTAAATTTGAAGCTGTGATGTTATGTGCAAGGTTAGGAGTCGTAGAGTAAGAAATTTTAATAGTATTTCTATTAAAAATTTTACTATATTTATGTGTAGGGGGAAAATGCTTCGTAATAAGGGAAAGAAAGATCTTAGCTAATGGTGTGGCCACCTCCATATTATATGGTGGGTTAAACCAACAAATGCGACGGGATCTATTTCTTCTAGGTCTATTTTCGTACACTGTATATGCTACCTTATCGACAAATCCACTTCGTGAAAGAGCTTCATTGTAATAAGTGGAATGGTCGTTGAAAATGCGCTCGTTGGTGGAAAGACGGGAAAGCCTCAACGAAACGTTTCTTACCAGGTTCTTGGTTATGCTGGCAGGATGGTTGGAATGCTTACTTATGTAATTAAGCGTATCATTCGGCTTTCTATACGGGTAATACATCCCATTCAATAAATTGAGGGTAACGTCGAGGTAATTAACGACCGAGAGATTGGCCTCAACCTGTATAGAGAGGTTGAAGCCTTTAAAGAAGGCTGTGAGTTCTTTTCTGAACCTGTCGTAAGCACGAGGTCCGCACTTAGTCATGGTCAAAAGACCATCGTCACGGTACAAACCACCGCCCGCGTTGGGGAATTCGTCCTTGATAGAGAAAAGAAGGAAAAGGCCAATAAGATCAGTAACCTCCGCAGAGTAACTGGCGCCCATACTCACGTCGAATGGGGTACTATTGGATTTTTTAATCCAAATAGAGTCGTCGAAATTAATCACCGACTTTCGGGCATTAAGGATGACATCAACTTCAAAATCCTTAACCACTGTGAGTGTTTTAGCGAAATTGATAGCTCTAAGGAGAAGTGGTAAAGTGATGGAGGAGTAGTAATTGTTGATGTCGAATTGGATAAAACGGCAATGTTCCTTGTTACATATGCCGTTGAACCAATCAATCACCGCGAAAGAATTGTTCCACAGTGCGAGAGGGGCCAAACTTCTAATTTCAGGTATAATTCTATCAAGAATCGTTTTACTAAGTCTACCTAAATCGGACTTCGTAGGGTTAATAAGCCGAATAGAGGGGTTGTTCGGAAAATTGGATTTGTGATCCTTCAGGGTAAAGTGGGGAGAGATAGGGTCCAGAGGTTCGGTCCGGTCCAGGATGTTGAGATCAGATGTGATTTTAAACCCAGCATCGTTGATTTCATTGATGACGCACCGATTAGTTTTACGGTAATCCTTAGTTACAGCATTATGTAGTAGTTGATGGTAAGTACTGCGCTCCACTTGATATAGGTTGCCAGTTTTGTCGGAATGGACGTGCACGGCGTTAGAATCCTTAATAGAACGAATTCTATTCTTCAGGTCTTGCAGGAAGGAATTGCTCCTATTCCGAAATTTGATATTCCGAATGAGTTCCAAGACATCATTTTCGAAGGGTAGCAATGCTGGGTTCCACGGAGGGTTATTATAAGTTTTAAATCCAAATTTATCCTGTTTGTTGTCTGCTTTTCGCGGATTATCGAAATAAAAGGCACGCCAACGCAACTTTTTAATGAACGCGTCTGTTTTCTGTATCAGGAGTTTTAGGTATGTTTTCCTGCTTGGTACGGGTATGTTCTTTGTAGAAATATTCAGATGTTGTTTCTGCATGATGAATATAAGTCAGTAGAGTGCTCAACCGAAGGAGCCAAATAGTAATAATAATAAAATTGAAGACTAAAATCCAAAGAGGGCTCGATAAGGAAAATATATATCAAATATATAAGAACCGTAGAGCAAATATTTATTAAAATAACAGATTAAAGTTTAAGCAAAGAATCGCTGCTTTCACCCTTAACGGGATCTTCTGAAACTAACAAAGTCAATCTGTAAACGCAGAACTGGATATTTCAAAAAACGTTGCAACCGGAGGAAGACAGGAAGAAGATACTTTGGTTCGTGGTAACGTTCGCTGGCAAAGAACGGGAAAAAACGAATAATACGTCATTAATAGGAGCGGTGAAAAACAATTACGCGCAAAGACAAAACCACGTTTATGGTATAAAAGAGGTCGTAGACTAATGTTCTCTTAGGTGGTGCATAGAGACGTTCTCTGGCAATGAACGAAAAAACGAAGATAATAAGTCATATGTGGAGCGTGGAGAACAATAGCACGCAAAGACAAAACCACGTAAATGGTATAGCAGAAATCGTAGACTAAAATTCTAACTAGGAGACCAAATGAATCTACGCTACAGAGTTAAGAACAAAGTAAATAAATACAATACAGAAGTAATAGGAACAAATAAATACATACACGCAAACAGATACGTACATACACAAGCATACGCAAAACCTTACCATGGGTATACAAAACCACGCACATATAAATATGTGTGTGTGTGTATGCTTGTGTACAAATAAATAAATAATTATATAAACGTATATAAGTAAATAAATACGTATATAACAAGCGCACACACATACCTACATATAAATACACGAATGTTCGGAGACGTAAGTCAACTAAAACAAGAAGTACACATATACACACACCCACCATACGTACGAACCTGCACACTCACGCGGACGCAAAACTCCCGTATACACATAGCCAAACCCTAATTACCAGAATATGTAAAAATTATACGCTATAACAGTCAAATATACGTACGAGAAGGTATACATACCTTCACAAAACATACGGGTAATATATACTTACCTATGCAAATACGTAAAGGAATAAACAAAACATATACTTAGCTCCCACATCAAGCCGTAAAATATCCACGTATAGATCGTGCTATCCGTTAGGGTATAACGTGGGGCTGTAATACAGGAAAGTTTTGTGCAATTTATGTTTACAAGCGTTACCACGAACCAAAGTATCGTCTTCCTGTCTTCCTCCGGTTGCAACGTTTTTTGAAATATCCAGTTCTGCGTTTACAGATTGACTTTGTTAGTTTCAGAAGATCCCGTTAAGGGTGAAAGCAGCGATTCTTTGCTTAAACTTTAATCTGTTATTTTAATAAATATTTGCTCTACGGTTCTTATATATTTGATATATATTTTCCTTATCGCGCCCTCTTTGGATTTTAGTCTTCAATTTTATTATTATTACTATATATATATATATATATATATATATATATATATATATACATATATGTTATACACTAGACTGAAATTCTACTTGTCCTGTACTTTTCCAGGTTTATTATTATTTAAGAATATTAATACACATGCGCCGGCATTTTTCGGTCTAGTCCCCTTTTCTTAGGGCATTGCAGCAAATTATTTTATTTAAATTACCTTGACCATTTTCTAAGGCATTTACAGTCCTTTTTTCATCAATACAAATTAATTTTTCATTTCAATATTTCTATAAAATCCAAAATATTAAAATTGAAAAGGTATTTTGTAGAATATAATCAATAGAGACATTTGCCTTTTCTGAACACTCTTACTACAAGCCTGCAGGTGTGCCCATAGAGACAAAGCTATAATTGACTATACTCTAATGATCAATTTAGAGTTTAACTTAACAAGTGAAGTTATCAAAGATGCTAGAAAAAAGAAGCAATTAAAATAACTGAGTCAAAAATAAATAGAATTAAGTAGTAAATAAATAAAATGCCAATAAACAGTGAGCTCAAATTCAACAATAATTTGTCCATAATTAGCAGTTAGTCCAAAATAAAATTAAGTAGTCCAGAATTAGCATTTAGTCCAAAATAAAATTATGTAGTCGAAAATCAGCATTTAGTCCAAAATAAGCAACAAGTAGTCAAAAATAAAATTAAGTAGTCCCAAATCAGCATTTAGTCCAAAATAATCAGCAAGTACTCCAAAACAAAATGAAGTAGTCCAGAATTAACAGTAATCCTAATTATAAGTTGGTAGTCCAAGATCAATAGTCCAAAATCCAAAATCTAAATTTTTCCCATAAACAATACAACCACATTAGGTAACTTAGGAGGAAATTTATTGCGCCTTTTTTTGATAATGTTGTCACTAATTTCATCCCAATTTTCAGCACCACTTTTTACCAGACAAGTATAATGGCCTGCCGTAGATGATACTCCTTCATGAAGAATAGCAGCTTTTAATGTGAAATTTGTGCCATATATTTGCTGCTTTTTTGAGCTAAAGTTCATATCACAATTAATTATTTGTTCTCCTTCATTATTAATCTAAAATCTATTAATTAAGATGACAAGATATTTGAAATCGTTAGTAAATTCAATTCTTGAAGTTATTTGATGCTCAGTATTTTAAGAACAAGTATCACAGTATTTAATCAAAGTATTTGTTGTTGAAAGTAGAGATTTAAATTGTTGTGTGCCATTAACAGGATTTAATATCAAATCCTCTTTTATTTGAAATGGAAGTTCAGATTCTATACCACATCCAGGTCTTGAATTACAATTGCAAACATTGTTATTTAAAACTTGGCAATTTGTTTGATGCAATCGGATGCATCTAGTATGATCAGTTTGAATAAATTGAAGTTTTTCTCTAAATACCAAGTCCAAATGTAGAGAGAGTTCTTTCCAAAATTCATGAGCACATTGCTGATTTCCATCATGAAATCTTCCTCCAATTCTTCTTCTTAAGTTAGAGACATTATTATGATTATTAAAAATGATATTGCTTAATTCTTGATGTACTCCATTCATGTTGTTAAAATTATGCAAATACTCTACAAATTCAGGCAATTGATTCAGTGATTGCACAACTGAATTTTCAAAACAAGCATTTCTTTGGTTGATCAATTGATGCTTAGGGATTAAAGTTTGGCTGTTTTCATTTCTTTTCTTCTTTTTGGCAGGTTGGTTTGAATTTTCTTATAAATTAAGTCTTAGTTCTTTTCTTGGGCATGCTAGAAGCATTTGCCATGCAAGGATGCTTTTTCCTGCAAGGTGGCAATGGAGGCAAATCTGCTCTTCCAGTACTAGCCCGTAGTTTGTTGTACTCTTCCCATGCAGATTTGTCAACCATGATCAATGATCTTGGATCAAAGTCACAGAGATACACATTGCAAAGTTTTCTGGCTCTTGAAAGAGCCACATAAGCTTGACCATCAGAAAATATCTGATTTCCTAAATCAGTAATTATTCCATCCACAGAAATTCCTTGTGGTTTGTGAATTGTTATAGAGTAAGCAAGAGGCAATGGAAATTGTGTTCTGGTGACAAAAACACCAGGAGAAGTTTCATAGTCTGCTTGAACTCTTCCAATGGAAATGGGTTTGTCCTTTTTGGTATCAAAAGGCACCAACATTTTGTCAACATTGCTTCCATTCCCAATTAATTCAATAACTGTTCCATTAACACCATTGCATAAGCCTTGATCTACATCAATGTTTCGTTTCAACATCACTCTTGCTCCAATTCCAACATTTAGCAAAGTTTCTAGTCCAGTAGTATCAGAAGTTTTCTTGTTTTTGCCTTTTTCAAAATTTTTTTTTTTTCTTCCATTTACTTGTCTCATACCAGAATCTTTTGCAGCAAGTTTCACTGCATTTATGTTGCATTTTTTAATCATTTCATTATTCAACTCATCAACAGCTTTATTCAAAGGTAAAATGCATACAAATTTTAATTCAGAAATAGAATACAATTCAATCAATTTTTTAGCAATTTCTTCAACAGATGCTTTTCTATCAGGAAATAGGCATCTTTTTTGAAGAATGCTAACATCAGAGTCTGAACCAATCCTAATTCTTCCCAAAATATCAACATAGTTGTCTTTGTCTTCTTTTTGTCTCATATTAATGGTTAGCTCATCATATTAAAAGTATTTCCACAATGCCCACTAATGCCAATTTCTGTTCTTTTGGCATCATATGATGAAATTCTAGAAAATACTGGTTTTTCATTTACAGGTGGCAATTGCATCAAATCACCAAACAAAAGAAGATTCATTTTTCCAAAAGGATAAGCCATTTTTGGGGATCTCCAAAAATTTCATCAAGCCTTTTGTGAATAACTATAATTAAGGGAAACTACTTAGTACAGCTACGATGGATTTATACTAGAGTTATGTCCCTTAGCGTTACTCCTCATCTGATTTCGTCACTTAAAGTCACACAACTCGATCTCTATGGCACCAATCTTTTCAATATTGACAAATTTCGATTCTGCTTATCGAGTCCTATCTACTGAGATGGGTAGCATGAAACTATATTCGAAATTTAAAAAGTTATGATGAGTCAAAGTCAATGAGGGGCCTTATCCACCACTACTTGACCACACATATTTTAGTGTAACTTTTTTTCTACTGACCCAAATTTCAATTTCCTTGTACCAAAATGTAGGCTGGGATGAGTCCGTTCTAGTGCAAAAAACCTGACCAAATTTGGTTGAGAACTGAATAGAGTGACAAGTCCTAGAAGTGGCTGTCGTTGGGAAAAAGTTGACCTTAAGAATATTATTCACACACTACCGTGTGTGAATGATATAAATATATATACATACATACATGTATATCAATATATGTACACATATATATATGTGTGTGTGTGTGTGTGTGTGTGTGTGTGTGTGTGTGTGTGTGTGTGTGTGTGTGTGTGTTTAATATAAAACAAATGTCTCTCTGGCGGACATTTGTTTTCAACCGGCTGGCCTATTGCTCTCGGCTGTAGTCGCCACACAGTGTCAAACTAACCACAAAACCTGAAGCAATCCAACGGAGCTACACACAGAAGATGCCTCAATGAAGGACATGGGCTAATGGGAGAACTGTAAAAAAACAAACTCTACTCCTTGGAACGAAGACAGGAGAGATACAAAGTGATATACATGTGGAAGATCCTGGAAGGAATAGCATTACGAACTGGACCAACCCTCAAATAGGATGCCACTGTTTCGTGCCAATTGACCAAGCTTTCAAATTTAGAATAAGGACTAGATACTGCAATAGCCTGAAGTACAAATGACCTCAGCTCTTAAATAAGCTGTGAAAATACTGAGAGGTCTACATGGAGTAGATGTAGATGTTTTCAAGAAATGTTTCTCGAAACGTTTCTTGAATCACCATACACGAGACGAAATGTAAATAAGGGAGGCAGTGACAAACTCTCTCTTACAACCATGGCTAAACAAGGAACGCTGACTATAGAAAGTGTTGGGGCAATGTTGTTGTCGCCGCCTGGCCTCAGCCAGTCGTCTGGAATAGGGTAAAAGAGAGTAAATAATATATATATGGTAGTTAACTGGTACTGGTGCAGGAGATTTACCGAGCCAACTCAAATTTATTAATAGGGAGATAGCTAGAAAGAAAGAGCGAGAGAGACAGAGATATATAGACAAGCAGATAGAACTAATAGATGAAGAGATATATGGATAGATAGGTATGTGTATGTATATATATATATGTGTGTGTGTGTGTGTGTGTTACATTCCCTATATATATATATATATATAACCAAAAGTTAAACACGGTTCATTGATTAATCAATGAATATAGTTTTACAATAGATTAGAAGCACTCAGCAGTCAAAGTTTTCTGGAGTTATTAATATTAATTCAAAATATTAATAAATATAGACATTCATGTGATCAAATATATTTTATTATATATATTTCAGAGGTACTGTGCTGTTTCCTCAGAACGTCCTCATCAGATAAAATCAATTGATGTCTGACATACCTCAACTGTGCTGATGGTTCAATTCCAGTCTTGGCAGTCAAGACTGGAATTAAACCATCAGCACAGTTGAGGTATTTCAGGCATCAATTTATTTTATCTGATGAGGACGTTCTGAGAAAACAGCACAGTACCTCTGAAATATATATAATAAAATATATTTGATTACATGAATGTCTATATTTATTAATATTTTGAATTAATATTTTGAATATGTATATATATAGGGAATATAACGTCCAATTACTGTAGGTTCACCAGAGTGTAGAACTATGCAGAGGTCCGATGAGATTTGTGTCCAGAGTCGGGCTATATCGATACAGATTGAACCTTGAGCTGATCAATAGCGAAACGCACGTCACTACTCGATAAACGTAGCGAAGGCATACTAATCGTCCTTTTCATTATTATTATTATTATATGTGGATTGGCAGTATGACTAGAGCGTCAGACACCATTTTTGGCAACATAGAG
>OZ024741.1:109455611-109465611 GCA_964016885.1 Eledone cirrhosa
TATATATATATATATATATATATGTGTGTGTGTGTGTGTGTGTGTGTGTGTGTGTGTGTTTATCCAGAGGTTCAAATCGGGAGTAACGACAGTAAGTCAGGTACTCGATACATAGCAGAGTATAAATATTTAATTTGGTACAGAGCAACATACCTGTTGATAACGTGATATTCCTTGTTCGATCATTATACCTAAAGCTTATCATTTTAAGCAGACAGTATTTTGATTTAGGTGTCATAGAAACCCTGCATTTGGATTTTAACATCAATTCCAAAGGGTCCCGGTCAGTTTTTTTTTTATCATCTATTTTGTTTTCACCTGTTTAGCTTGATTTGCTTTTTGGCTTAGGTGGTTGATGCTTTCTTGGCCACTATTTCAGTTTTGTATGGCGTTTTAACATATTGTTTAGCTCTGGTTTTTATCTATGGAGCGCTTGCCAGCATTATTTCTGATTTTTGCGTTTCGTTTCGCTTTTTCTACACACCGAAATACGATCCTCACTGAATTTATATATATATATATATATATATATATATATATTAGTAAACGGAATAGAAAATGCTGACAAATTGTTCACAGTTGAAAAACGGTTTAATTAGGAATAAAAGAGTATTAGTAATTGTATGGGTTAGTATTCAGTTGTGGTTTTAAGTTTTTAAGTTTTTACCGGTTGCGCATTTCTAATGCTTTTCAAAAATAATTTTGAGATAGAGTGTCCGTGTTGTTTGCTCTGATCTGAGCAAACAACACGGACACTCTATCTCAAAATTATTTTTGAAAAGCATTAGAAATGCGCAACCGGTAAAAACTTAAAAACTTAAAACCACAACTGAATACTAACCCATACAATTACTAATACTCTTTTATTCCTAATTAAACCATTTTTCAACTGTGAACAATTTGTCAGCATTTTCTATTCCGTTTACCAATATATAATAACTTGTGTGTTACACCTCTATTCTTTTAACTATATATATATATATATATATATATATATATATATATATATATATATATATATATATATATATATAAATTCAGTGAGAATCGTATTTCGGTGGGTAGAAAAAGCGAAACGAAACGCAAAAATCAGGATTATGCTGGCAAGCGCTCCATAGATAAAAACCAGAGCTAAACAATATGCTAAAACGCCATACAAAACTGAAAAAGTGGTCAAGAAAGATTAATTAAATAACAGATTAATTAAATAACAGATTAAAGTTTAAGCAAAAAATCGGTGCTTTCACCCTTAACGGGATCTTCTGAAACTTTGTTTAATCTGTTATTTTAATAAATATTTGCTCTAGTCGTTATCGAACCCTCTTTGGATTTTAGTCTTCACATTTATTGTTATTATTACTATATATAAAGGCAAGGTTAACTTTGCCTTCCATCCTTACGGGGTCGATAAAATAAAGTACCAGTAATACACTGGATTAATTGCTGGCCTTGTACCAAAAGTAGAAACAATTATTACTATATATATATATATATATATATATATATATATATATATATATATATATATATATATATATATATACGGGATAACAAGTTATAGAGGTAGTCCAGTTAGAGTACTCCGTGTTGTGGATGGTTTTAACGTATGGCTTAGTTTGACTCAACAAGACGCTTCCATAGTGTTGCAGCGAGTTCGCGGGATTTCTATGTAGGATATACTTGGAATAATAATAATTCAAGAAAGAAGAGTAACATGGTTGGCTGTACAATAAGGGCTTTATTCACAGTGCTGACAATTGTTTCGTTGATCTGGTAGGTCTAGAGCTCGGTAATCTCTTGATGTTGCGTCAATCGTACTCCAATATATATATATATATATATATATATATATATATATATATATATATATATATATATATATACATTCCAGAAACTAATTAGTTGGAAGTGATATTTTAGTAAGTAAGTCAATTTTATAATTTTTTTATAATTTTATAATTTTCTTATCTTACGTCTCTCATATTATTGTTCTGCAACCCCATGCATTGAACCACAATGTTACTAAGACAAAACCTATATATTTGCTAGCATTGATATGCATCTGTATGTATATAAATGTTACTAGATATAAATTCTTTATAATTATCTCCAATTCATTTGTCGAGCAATATTGGCCATGACTGCTGCTATAGTAGTAGGCAGGCCGCTGTCTTATTAACAACTCGCTTTCCACTGATTGACCTCGATGTCACGTGATTGATTTTTTTGAATTTGCCACAGACGTAGAGGCAGTGATTTTCTCAATGGCTAGGATTTCAGTCCACGCTTCACTATTTCCTTTCCACTTAATTATTTTTTAATAAGTTTCCAGAGTCATCGCTATGCCTGGAAACTTACATGAAAATAGACTTTCCTGACGACGGAATGCTTTTCCATATATTATTCGGAAAATATATTTACTCCATTCCAGAAACTAATTAGTTGGAAGTGATATTTTAGTAAGTAAGTCAATTTTATAATTTTTTTATAATTCTATAATTTTCTTATCTTACGTCTCTCATATATATATATATATATATATATATATATATATATATATATATATATATATATATATATATATATATATGTAGGAGGTGAGTTTTATTGTAGTACAATAAAGCAATGCAGATATCGGATAAGAAGCACTCTACAGTTTGTAGGACTGGAGTATACATAATATATAAGATCAAATGGATGGTTAAAGGAGTTCCATGTATTTTATTATGCGCATTTCAAAAACAAACATCATCATGCAATAATATTTGTGTTTTCATCAGATAAAACAGGAGGACATGATATGAAGGCTAAAAAACACTTGTGGAAAGTGCAGTTTTAAATCAACATATGAAAAGTAGTTTTAGATTGATGTGTGATATTGGGAAAAATATTTTATTTAGAGAGGGGGAGGGGTGGAAAGGATGAAAAAAAGGGGAGGAGATGAGAGTGAAGGTGGAGAGGGAGAGATGGGTGATAGAGAGAAAGAGATAGTTTTTATAACTGAGAAAAGATATATTGTTTTACATAGAGAGGTTGAAAACCGTTGGAAGATAATGTATAAATTAAAAGAATTTGAAAATTAACGAAGGGAAAAATATGTACGAGGAAAGAGAGGGAGTTGATATGTATTGAGATTAAAAAGTTTGAAGATAGAGAGAAAAAATAATAATTGCGGATGAATATTCTAACGTCAAAAAAAATTGTATGTTTATAAGTATTATGGCAATTTCAAAATTAACGAAGAGAAAAAAATTATTAAGGTTTATGTATTGAAGGATTTGAGAAAAATAATGTGAAGTTAAGGTTTGTATATTGAAGGAATTGATAATATGTGCGAAGAAAGAGTTAATATGTATTAAAAAATTGTTAAGGTTTGTGTATTGAAGGATTTGAGAAAGATAATGTGAAGTTAAGGTTTGTATATTGAAGGAATTGATAATATGTGCGAAGAAAGAGTTAATATGTATTAAGAATGAGTTAGATGATGGGGAGAAAAAAATAATAAGTTAAGGATGAATATTCTAGCGTCAAAAGAATGTGTACGAAGAAGGAGAGGAAGTTAATGTATTGAGATTAAAAAGTTTGATGATGGAGAGAAAAAATAATAATAATTGCGGATGAATATTCTAACGTCAAAAAAACAAATGTATATGTTATGAAGGATTTTACAAGGTGAAGATAGAATGAGGGTAATGAGTAAACAAGTATTATAGAGTGTATAATACCCTTTGAAGTAAGGTAGGAAGATGGGTATATTTTAAAGAGGTATATGTATATGTGCCTTTGAGAAAAGATTCTAAATTGATAAAGAATTGAATATTAGCTGTATACTTTGTGAAAAGTCCTATGGAATTTATGCAAGCAGATAGAAAACAAATCTGTACGTCTATTTATTATAGAATCTAGATTAGAGATAATGGTAAATTTTTCATTTAGGCAGAGATTACAGATTTTAGATAGAGAGCTGTTCAAGTATGAGGACGCAGAAGAAACCTTCTTCCAAAAGATGGTATATTTAATGTTTTTGTCTTTCAAGGACCATATGAGTTCTGAGAGAGCCGTGTTGGTTCTTTTAAGTTTGTATTTAAAAGATGAATGATGATTATAGAGACGAGCTTTAAAAGAGGTGGAAGTGGAGCCAAAATAGGTGAAGGAATTGGTGCTAGTTATAACTTTACATTCATAAATTAAGTTTTTATCAAGACAATGGTTGTTGAGAGGACATTTATTTTTAATGCGGCAGTTGCAATTAGAGAGATTATTAATGAGTGACCTAGTGTTATCTATAGAAGGAATTGGATTGGAGAAGTTGTTTGCGATAGGAATAATAGGAATAATAGTTTCTTGATTTAGAGTTGGATTATGAACATTTAGCGAAGTTGTGTTTGACGTTGTATTTGGGTTTACAGAAGTTAGCCTAGGGTTTACAATGACGTCGGGAGTACTATTACTGTTATTATGAAATTCAATGTTGGAAGGAAGAGATTTAGTATTTAGTATTTTATTGTTGTGTTTAGAGATAATGTTGGAAATATTGGAGGATGTAGAATAAGAAAATTTTATGGTGTGTTTGTTAAATATTTTACTATAGATATGTGAGGGAGGGAAGCATTTATTTAAGGCACTAAAAATAATTTAGGAATATTGTTATTAATAGAGATGGAGAAAGGAGCATTATACCAGATTATGTTTTTGTATCTAGGTCTTTTATTAAAGTTATTGGAATGATCATGATTAATTATTCTACTGTAAGTTTTTCTAGAATTTGTTTCTTTACTATATTTGATTTTATCAGGATAACCGGCTTTAGAAAGTGCGTTATTATAGTAATTGGCGTTAGCATCAAATATGTTTTTATTAGAAGATATGTTAGATATTCTTTTTCCAATATTACTAACTATAGCATTCTTGATATTGGTAGGATGGTTAGATTTAAAGTTAACATAATTTAGGTTCTCATTGTTTTTATGGTAAGGGTAATATAGGCCAGTGTCAAGATTAAGAGATACATTTGTCAAGATTAAGAGATACATTTGACGCTAGAATATTCATCCTTAACTTATTATTTTTTTCTCCCCATCATCTAACTCATTCTTAATACATATTAACTCTTTCTTCGCACATATTATCAATTCCTTCAATATACAAACCTTAACTTCACACTATCTTTCTCAAATCCTTCAATACACAAACCTTAACAATTTTTTAATACATATTAACTCTTTCTTCGCACATATTATCAATTCCTTCAATATACAAACCTTAACTTCACATTATTTTTCTCAAATCCTTCAATACATAAACCTTAATAATTTTTTTCTCTTCGTTAATTTTGAAATTGCCATAATACTTATAAACATACAATTTTTTTTGACGTTAGAATATTCATCCGCAATTATTATTTTTTCTCTCTATCTTCAAACTTTTTAATCTCAATACATATCAACTCCCTCTCTTTCCTCGTACATATTTTTCCCTTCGTTAATTTTCAAATTCTTTTAATTTATACATTATCTTCCAACGGTTTTCAACCTCTCTATGTAAAACAATATATCTTTTCTCAGTTATAAAAACTATCTCTTTCTCTTTATCACCCATCTCTCCCTCTCCACCTTCACTCTCATCTCCTCCCCTTTTTTCATCCTTTCCACCCCCCCCCCTCTCTAAATAAAATATTTTTTCCTCGTACATATTTTTCCCTTCGTTAATTTTCAAATTCTTTTAATTTATACATTATCTTCCAACGGTTTTCAACCTCTCTATGTAAAACAATATATTTTCTCTCAGTTATAAAAACTATCTCTTTCTCTCTATCACCCATCTCTCCCTCTCCACCTTCACTCTCATCTCCTCCCCTTTTTTTTCATCCCCCCCCCCTCTCTAAATAAAATATTTTTCCCAATATCACACATCAATCTAAAACTACTTTTCATATGTTGATTTAAAACTGCACTATCCACAAGTGATTTTAGCCTTCATATCATGTCCTCCTGTTTTATCTGATGAAAACACAAATATTATTGCATGATGATGTTTGTTTTTGAAATGCGCATAATAAAATACATGGAACTCCTTTAACCATCTGTTGATCTTATATATTATATATATATATATATATATATATATATATATATATGTAGGAGGTGAGTTTTATTGTACAATTTTTGAAATGCGCATAATAAAATACATGGAACTCATTTAACCATCTTTTGATCTTATATATTATATTTATATATATATATATATATTTGTACACTCTTTTACTCACTCTCTCTCTATATATATATATATCTATATATATATATATATATAACAAAGGAATTGTGGTAAGGAACCAGATGGACCATAACGCACCAGAGTACTCAATACTTAGGGTAGTAGAGTGGGAAATAGGAAAAACTATGACCCCGACGGCAGAGCTCAAGCAGTTTCGACGGCTATTTCTGGACTAAATTAGAATTTTTAGCCTGGTGAATAAATAGCCGAACTTGTCAAGGGGGTACTTCCTTATATGGGAAGTTTGTAGTTGTCAAGAGGATTGGTTAAAATTTGTTGTAAACACAAATAAGTCTATCATGGCATTTGGTGGGAGGTAAGGGTGGCTGAAATTGTGAGTGGAGCGGTCAAGCGTTGAAAGTGATATGTATACAGCAGATTCTAAGGATAGTGTATGAAGAGGAGGAGGGAGGTTATAGAATAGGTAAATCGAATGAGAGTAGGAGACAATAAAAGATAATAGAAATAAATAAAAAAATATATATAAAATTAGATAGTGAGAAATGAATAAAAAAAATCACAATGCATTCTTACAATTAGAGGTTAATAAGTTGAGAATAGAAAAAACTTGTAGAAATTGAGTAGTATGTGTATGTATATGGATGCGTGCATGTATATATTTAATTATTGTTGATTTCAATAACCTCTGTAATTTATGATCTGAGTTCAAATCCCGCCGAGGTTATCTTTGTCTTTCATCTTTACGGGGTCGATAAAATAAAGTACCAGTCACGCACTGGGGTCAATTTCATCGACCCCCCCCCCCCCCAAAAAAAAAAAAATTGCTGGCATTGTGCCTAAAGAAGAAACCATTATTTTTAACTCTGAAGTTAAAGGGCGGTGGATTGGCAGTATCGGTAGAGGGTCGGACGCCATGCTTTGACGTATAGAGTTACGGCCCTTGCCATTCTGAGTTCAAATCCCGCCGAGGTTAACTTTGCCTTTCATCCTTACGGGGTCGATAAAATAAAGTACCAGTAATGCACTGGGTAATTGCTGGCCTTGTGCCAAAAGTAGAAACAATTATTTTTAACTCTGAAGTCGAGAATCATTCGGTTTCATAAATAAAACTTTAGTCTACGACTTCATTTATACCATAAACGTGTTTTTGTCTTTCCGTGTAATTGTTCTCAACGCTCCACATAATGACGTATTATCTTCGTTTTTTCGGTTCATTGCCAGGGAACGTCTCCACGAACCACGTAAATAGAATATTAGTCTACGACTTCATTTATACCATAAACGTGGTTTTGTCTTTGCATGTAATTGTTCTCACGCACCACATAATGACGTATTATCTTCGTTTTTTTCCGTTCTTTGCCAGGGAACGTCTCCAGGAAACATAGTATCGTCTTCCTGTCTTCCTTCGGTTGCAATGTTTTTTCGAAATATTTACTTCTGCGTTCACAGATTGATTTTTTTTAGTTTCAGAAGATCCCGTTAAGGGTGAAAGCAGCGATTCTTTGCTTAAACTTTAGTCTGTTATTTTAAAATATATATATATATATATATATATATATATATATATATATATATATATATATATATATATATATATATATATATATATATATGCAAAAGTTTTATTTAAAATTGTTAATATGGTATCCCTGAAAGATGTATAATGAAATAAATATGGTTTTATAAATATAGTTTCCATTTGTTTAATATCGTATATATATATATATATATATATATAAGTATATATTACACAAAGAGAAATGTGTTACACGGTGAGAAGTGTGTAAAGAATTATTACAAGTGATTTTACCGTTACTGTATAGGAAACAATATCTACAGGTAAGCAATTAAATAGAAAAAAACCAGATGAGAATCAAATCTCTGGATTGGAATTTTAAATCACAAACCTTATAACTATATTTTTTGCTGATACGAACCTAGTTTTTCGTTTCACCACATATATGTGTCACCACCTCTCTCTCTCTCTCTCTCTCTCTCTCTATATATATATATATATATATATATATATATATATATATATATATATATATATATATATATATATATATATATATATATATATATATATATATATATTTATATATATATATATATATATATATATATATATATGAGTATCGACGGAAAAATAAGTATAACAGGCTGCTATGAAGAATTCTCTTAATCCAAACAAGACCTCCACTGACTATCAGCTGTGACCTAAGTGGCCAAGTTTTCTTGTCAACCATGTGAGGCGGTGTATGGATGAGCAAATTTAAAAGAAGACATACGGTCATAATATATACTATCATATATATACATAATTGTTTCTACTTTTGGCAGAAGGCCAGCAATTACCCAGTACATTACTGGTACTTTATTTTATCGACCCCGTAAGAATGAAAAGCAAAGTTAACTTCGACGGCATTTTAACTCAGACCGTAAAGGGACGTAACTTTGCTGAAAAGCATGGCGCCCGAACCTCTACTGATACTGCCAATTCACCGGTGATATATCAGGTCTATCTATATATTTAGTAGTAGAGATATAATTGCCATCTAATCAAATTCCCAGCTGTCTTCTCTTTGTTTCTGCTTTATTCTTCTTACAAATTGTTCTACTTTGTGCCATGAATTCTAGTAAAGTTTTTCTCTCGGGAAAATCAATATCAGTCAACTACTTGCCTCAATATAATCGAATGTTCCTATGTCGAGAATGCGTAGCCTTCCATCTAAATTCGAAATCCTGGGAGTAGACCTTCGGTATTTGGGGCACATAGGTAAATCTAGTCCTTTCTATTTTTATTATTTTGTTTTTTTTTGTTGTTGCTTTCAATATTCGATCTAACTCAAACCATTTTGTATTTTGTCCTTGTGATTTCCCCTTCCCACTGGAGTAATATATGAGTGTAGCATCTAGTAGTGCTATATATATATATATATATATATATATATATATATATATATATATATATATATATATATATATATATATATATATATATATATATATATATATATATATATATATATATATATATATATATATATATACAAATAAAGATTCAGGGAGAATCGCATTTTCGGCGGGCAGGAAAAGCGAAGCGAAACGCAAAAATCAGAATTGATACTGGCAAAGTGCTCAATAGTTAAAAACCAGAACTAGAAAATGTGTTAAGAACCCATACAAAACTAAAAAGGAGGTCAAGGAAACACTAACCACCGAAGCCAAAAACCAAATCAAGCTAAATAGGTCAAAACAAAATAAATGATAAAAAATAAGTGATAACCAGACCTGGACTCCCGGAATTGTTGTTAAAATCCGATTTAGAGTTTCTGTGACACCTAAATCAAAATACAGTCTGCTTAAAAATATATGCTTTGTGTATAACGATCGAACAAAGAATATCACGTTATCAACAGGTATTTCGCTCTTTACCAAATAAGTGAATGACACAGTGGTAAGTTAAACAACGTGTGGAAATCACAGGGAATAACCCCAGATTTTGGCAAAGTAATTCATTGGTGTAAATCATGCTAAAAATAGCATAAATAGCACAAATCGAATAAGTTCTCAACCGAGTAGTTTAAAATAAACTTATACAATTAACCTGTCAATAGAAATTATTAACAAGTTAATTGTAAAACACGGGAGATTAATACAAATAAAGATTCAGCGAGAATCGCATTTTCGGCGGGCAGGAAAAGCGAAGTGAAACGCAAAAATCAGAAATGATACTGGCAAAGTGCTCAATAGTTAAAAA
>OZ024741.1:109473111-109475611 GCA_964016885.1 Eledone cirrhosa
GTTACGTCCCTTTATCATCTGAGTTCAAATCCCACCGAGGTTAACTTTGTCTTTCATCCTTACGGGGTCGATAAAATAAAATACCAGTAATGTACTGGTTTATTGCTGCCCTTGTGCCAAAAGTAGAAACAATTATTTTCAAATTTACCAGTGCATCGTATGTCGACCAAATTTTGTTTACGCACACACATACATACTAAGGAGAGTTTGAGCACACTGCCCCCACGACCCTCCCAGGATTAATTGAACGAAGAAGAAGAAAATAATATATATATATATATATATCATTATCTATAAATCCCGCCGATGTTAACTTTGCCTTTCATCCTTACGGGGTCGATAAAATAAAGTACCAGTAATGTACTGGGTAATTGCTGGCCTTGTGCCTAAAGTAGAAACAATTATTATTATTGTTGTTGATAGGCGGTAGATTGGCAGTATCGGTAGAGGGTCGGACGCCATGCTTAGACACATAGAGTTACAGCCCTTGCCATTCTGAGTTCAAATCCCGAAACTACAATTGTCACTGCTGGCGCAGCTCCTGCTTCGGCAGTCCAGGTCTGCAATTCATTCACCCACTGCCTGGCAGACAAAAAAGTGGTGCCATAAAATGAGTGGTGCAACCTAACTTTGGTAACTTACGAGCAACGCCGGGCTTTAATGGTAGTATATATATATATATATATATATATATATATACAGCTTTTGACAACAGCTGGTGATATGCATGTAAGTAAATATTCTCTCCATCTGATATTTCGTAACTTACCTTACATAGATCGATAAAGAAGTATAGTTACGATGTATTATCATTACCTAGAAACGATCGTAAAGCAGTGAAGTATATTTCTAATGACTTGATTTTTTATTTCATTGTTTTAACTTATATATATATATATATATATATATATATATATATATATATATATATATATATGTGTGTGTATATATATATATATATACATATATATATATGTATAAGTATATATATATATATATATATATATATATATATATATATATATATATATATATATATATATATATATATATATATATATATATACATCGTTTTTTCAGAGCACCAATCCTAATACCTAATTTTTGCTGGACCGGCAATCGCTTTGTATAATCAGCTCCTGGTTATTACTGGAATTCTACAAGAATCCAGCTTCTATAGTTTGCTCTGATGATCACCAACAGTGTGAAACAGACTCTGTCAGCTCATCTCCCTTCTTTTGCCGAAAAAAAGAAGTAAGTGACATAGTCACTACTTTAAAAATGATTGCGCAAGGTCTTCAAAATGTTTTTAATTAAACATACTGTATCTTGCCAAATATACTATACACACACACATATATATATATATATATATATATGTGTGTGGGGGGGGGGAGTATACACCCCTATGCACCTGTATATGTATCCCTTGGTATGTGTATATGTATGTATTTACGTGTCAATTATGTCTATTTTCCTGTCTATCAACGAGTGTTAATCTATTTATATCCCCCCTCCCTTTTATGTCTATAGCTCCACATAACTATTTAGTCTCCATACTGTTATATACTCGCCAGTTGTATTTCCACATTAGTATACCATGAAATGGAATTGTACATACACCAGTATACCATCAACATTTAACTGTATTTCCACACCAGTATACCATCAGGTGAAAAACACTTAGATGGGACAGGTGAGATAAATTAACGTGAGAAGTCGTAAGGTGACAAGGGAGACACAGTAAAGTGGACAGGTAATACAAAGTGGAACAGTAATTCAACACAAGGTGGATAAATGGGACTCAGTAAAGCGAGGCAAGTAAAGGGTAGTATGGTAAGAGAGATATACTAAGCTGTTTTAGTTGAGACAAAGTAAATCGGTGGAGAAACAGAACAAAGAACCAGGTGGGGCACATTAAGGAGAACAGTTGAGATGCTAAAGTTGCAGATCTGACATTGTAAGGTTAACAGGCGGAGCATATTAATGTAGGACAGTTGAGTAACACTTATGTGGTTAACTCTCATGGAATGAATGGAGTGGACCTATATCGATTTCGATGATCAATGTTACGGTTGTTCGGTTAATAAAACAATCTGCATATGAAATTAATGTGAAGTGACTGAGCATTCGTTAAACAAGTACACCTTTAACATAATTTTCAAGAAGATTCAAAATGACACGTTGTGTTGTGCGACGAGGCTGGCGCTTTCAATTACAGATACATTCTATTCTACCCAATTTCACCCACCATACATGGGCATGGATTGATGCGTTCTATGATAAATGACACTTGCCCAAGACGCCATGCACTGGGATTGAACCTGGGATCTAATGATTGTAAAGCGAAAATTTTAACCGTTAGACAATTCTGCGTCCACGTCTCCATTCAATCAAATATGTAATCGCTCTCCTCTGTCCGATAAAAAGTCTGTCTCCATAGAATGATTTTCATATAATATTTACTAAATAAATATATAATTAAATTGCAATTAAATAA
>OZ024741.1:109480611-109483111 GCA_964016885.1 Eledone cirrhosa
TCCTCCCCAAAATACACAAACAAAATAATCCCGACCGTCCTATCGTTTCTGCGTGCAATTGCCCCACCGAGATCATTTCTGAATATTTAGACACCATCCTCGCCCCGTTGGTCGGCAATCCCCTCCCATATCCACGATACAAATCATGCCCTTATACTCTTCAACTCTTTTCCTTTCCTTCCTAGTCCCTCCCGCATTCTCTTTACCCTGGACATCTCTTCTCTCTATACCGTCATCCCTCATGATGACGGCCTCCGCACTCTCCAACATTTTTTAGTATTACGCCCTACACCTTACACCAGCACTACCACTCTTCTCCGTCTGGCCGAGCTTGTTCAATGGATTTTCTTTTTCGGGTAAATTTTATCAGCAGGTCTCTGGGGTAGCGATGGGAACCAGAATGGGTCCAAACTATGCCAACTTGTTTGTTGGCTACGTCGAAACCCACATCTTCTCCCAGTACGCTGGACTGACTCCTGAGCTATACGGTCGTTATATTGACAACTGTATCGGCGCCACCTCTCTATCACGAGAACAGCTCGACTGTTTTCTTTCTTTTGTCCAATCTTTCCATCCTGCTCTCAATTTCATCGCCTCCGTCTCTGATTCTTCTGTCGCTTTTCTAGATATCTCTCTATCTATTAATCACTCTCACCACACCCTCTCTACTTCCATCTTCAGTAAACCAACAGACTCCCAATCTTACCTCCACTTCACCTCCTCCCATCCAACCCACAACAAACACTCCATACCCTATTCCCAATTCCTCCGTCTTCGTCGGATCTGTAGACAGGACGACGATTTCGAAACCCATTCCCTTCGCATGGCTTCCTGCTTCCTCTAGTTTGGATACCCCCCCCCCCCTGATCCAAGCTGCTCTCGCCCGCGCCCGTGACACAGACCATATATATATATATATATTTGAAAAAAAATGAAAAGAATGACTTCACTTGTAGTTATAAATAATTTGATTTAATTTTATAATATTATAATATTATGAGTTGATAGATCTAGTAAGTTCTTTATTAACTTCGGTGGGAAGAATTTTAAAGATTACTGGTTAACTTTTTGGAGAACTTTCTCGCATTCGTCGGTGGCGATTATATATATATATATGTATATAATATATAAATATATATATATAAAACAAAGGAAGTGTGATAATAAATCAGGTGGACCATAACACACAACAGTACTCGGTACTTAGGGTAGTAGAGCGGGTAATAGGAAAAGAGTCAGGACCCAGACGGCTGAGCTCAGCCGTCGGGGTCCTGACTCTTTGCCTATATATATATATATATATAAAATACAATATGTTGAAAAGGTAACACACTAGAGAGAGATAGAGTGTCATCAATAAAACAGGGAAAACCACCAGTGTATGGAATCTATAATCTATGGAAGGCAGGGAAGACACACAATAATTAAAAATATAAATTAAAATGTATATACGCACCTCTATAACTATATTGTATTTTCAACATATTGTATTTTAAAGAGCTCAGGATTCCTTTTCCTTTGAGCACATAATTTACAGGGACTAACGACAGTCCATGGCTCCGTTAATTTATCCTGATATATATATATATATATATATATATATATATATATAATAAAATATATATCCCTACACGCAAAAAACATATAGGGACACATGTATTATCCAACCGTATGCTAATGTGGTTCTATGGCAGGTTAATAAATTAACGAGCCAGAACATATATAATCAAGGTTTAGCAAATAAGAAAAAGTTTCAAAATAAATTTCAAAAAATTCACTGTACTTACTATATATATATATATATATATATATATATATATATATATATATATATATATATATATATATATATATATATATATATATACATACATATATTATAAAGAGTCGGCAAGAGCTCAGCCGTCGGGGTTCCGGCTCTTTATAATATAACCATTCTCTACTCTCCCAAGTATCGAGTACTCTGTTGAGTAATGGTCTAACCAGTTTCAAACTGAATCCACCCTGATATTCCCGTCCCTTCAATCTTTCCAATTTATCATTCCTTCTTTTGATGAAGGACTAGCGTCCGAAACATGGATTACAGGTTAAAATATAGTCTAGATAGATGTGAAACAAAACGAGGATGTAGTTTATGAAACACCCAAATGATTTAGAAGTTGACCTTAAGTAGGAGCAATAGCATTAAGAATGTCATGAACGCCACCACAGCACTTTCTTTTGAAAATGTTGAAAGTAGGTTTATGAGTATGAATTTTCATAAGATTTTCGTAGGTGGGCTCCCTTTATCTCCTGGTAACCAATATTTTTATATAAATCTACGACCGTCGATTGTTTTACCCGTAATTAAGTATTCAGAAAACAAGTAGTGGCTCCTTCATTGCTTTAACTGGGATGTGGGGTTGTGATGAGGGATGAGTCAGAAACGTAGTGAATAGGGTGATTTACGCTATGATGTTCTGTGGTTGTTTAACCCCGGGTCATCGCTGATTGAGCCGAA
>OZ024741.1:109488111-109520611 GCA_964016885.1 Eledone cirrhosa
AAATTTTATCCGGATAGTTTACACACACACACACACACATACACACACACACATACGCACACACACACACACACACACACACACACACACACACACACACACACACACACACACACACACACACGCACATATGCACACACACATGCACACACACATGTTTATATATATATTTATATATATATATATAGGAACGAGTAGGACCCCGACGGCTGAGCTCAAGCCGTTTCGACAGCTAATTCTGGCTTCGTTATATATATATATATATATATATATATATATATATATATATGTGTGCGCGTGTGTGTGTGTGTGTGTAAAAGGTAAACAGAAATAACAACACAATCGGTACAGTATATGGAAGGTATATATTAGGTTAACGCTGGATATAGCAGGAAGAGGGTCTTAACGTTTCGGACGCTAGTCCTTCATCAGAAGAAAGAATGAGAAATAAAATAGATTAAGGGGACGGGCGGGATGGAATTGGAAAAAATGTCTTCAGATAAAATAATAGGTCCATTCATGTTGACATCTCTTGCATATATATACACAAATATATATATATATATATATATATATATATATATATATTCCATCTCTCTAGTGGGTCCGGGTATGCATTTTACATTCATTTCATTTATTGATTTATTGATAATTTATCTGAGTGGCCCGAATCTTCCATATCGAACTTTTCGGTTATTTGGTTGATTGTAGACATATTCTACGTGTGACGGTATTTTAACGATAGTTATAGCTCTAATTTATTTGAATTATAGAGCCCTCTGCCGATCATCTCGAATTTTGTTTATCGTGAACTCGTGCGCCGATTTTTCGATACTCGATTATTCTACTATATTTAGCTCTAGACTTAGCTATTGACCAGTTAATTTTATTGTTCATTTTTTGTCGATTCTATTAAATGATGAATAGCCCCTGTTTATTTTAACATGTCTATTGAGCACTCTTATTCGATATGTGTTTTTGTCACATTTTTCCGAATATTTTTGCGGATATAAAGGTTATCTCCCTTGCTGAAATCCATGTGCGTATTTTTAGCCTGGGTCTTATCTTTTTATCCATTCGGACGAAGCTCGTTGATGAAGTAACTCCAGTCCCCATTATCTGTAAGGCTTATATTTTTATATGAGCTGATAGATGACGGTTTAAGGATTTACAGAAACCCAAGAAGCTAGATATTCCATCTCTCTAGTGGGTCCGGGTATGCATTTTACATTCATTTCATTTATTGATTTATTGATAATTTATCTGAGTGGCCCGAATCTTCCATATCGAACTTTTCGGTTATTTGGTTGATTGTAGACATATTCTACGTGTGACGGTATTTTAACGATAGTTATAGCTCTAATTTATTTGAATTATAGAGCCCTCTGCCGATCATCTCGAATTTTGTTTATCGTGAACTCGTGCGCCGATTTTTCGATACTCGATTATTCTACTATATTTAGCTCTAGACTTAGCTATTGACCAGTTAATTTTATTGTTCATTTTTTGTCGATTCTATTAAATGATGAATAGCCCCTGTTTATTTTAACATGTCTATTGAGCACTCTTATTCGATATGTGTTTTTGTCACATTTTTCCGAATATTTTTGCGGATATAAAGGTTATCTCCCTTGCTGAAATCCATGTGCGTATTTTTAGCCTGGGTCTTATCTTTTTATCCATTCGGACGAAGCTCGTTGATGAAGTAACTCCAGTCCCCCATTATCTGTAAGGCTTATATTTTTATATGAGCTGATAGATGACGGTTTAAGGATTTACAGAAACCCAAGAAGCTAGATATTCCATCTCTCTAGTGGGTCCGGGTATGCATTTTACATTCATTTCATTTATTGATTTATTGATAATTTATCTGAGTGGCCCGAATCTTCCATATCGAACTTTTCGGTTATTTGGTTGATTGTAGACATATTCTACGTGTGACGGTATTTTAACGATAGTTATAGCTCTAATTTATTTGAATTATAGAGCCCTCTGCCGATCATCTCGAATTTTGTTTATCGTGAACTCGTGCGCCGATTTTTCGATACTCGATTATTCTACTATATTTAGCTCTAGACTTAGCTATTGACCAGTTAATTTTATTGTTCATTTTTTGTCGATTCTATTAAATGATGAATAGCCCCTGTTTATTTTAACATGTCTATTGAGCACTCTTATTCGATATGTGTTTTTGTCACATTTTTCCGAATATTTTTGCGGATATAAAGGTTATCTCCCTTGCTGAAATCCATGTGCGTATTTTTAGCCTGGGTCTTATCTTTTTATCCATTCGGACGAAGCTCGTTGATGAAGTAACTCCAGTCCCCCATTATCTGTAAGGCTTATATTTTTATATGAGCTGATAGATGACGGTTTAAGGATTTACAGAAACCCAAGAAGCTAGATATTCCATCTCTCTAGTGGGTCCGGGTATGCATTTTACATTCATTTCATTTATTGATTTATTGATAATTTATCTGAGTGGCCCGAATCTTCCATATCGAACTTTTCGGTTATTTGGTTGATTGTAGACATATTCTACGTGTGACGGTATTTTAACGATAGTTATAGCTCTAATTTATTTGAATTATAGAGCCCTCTGCCGATCATCTCGAATTTTGTTTATCGTGAACTCGTGCGCCGATTTTTCGATACTCGATTATTCTACTATATATATATATATATATATATATATATTGCTTATGCTGGACACCACCAGAGGGTCATAGCCCCGGACTTTTGCATAACTACGGCTTTCTAGATGTTTATCTATAAACATATCGTATTTCCTTAGAAATACGAAATTTCAATACTTATATGTATACAGTTATGCATGCAGCTAAATCCTAATTCGATTATATATATATATATATATATATATATATATATGTGTGTGTGTGTGTGTGTGTGTGTATGTGTGTGTGTGTGTGTGTGTGTGTGTGTGTGTGTGTGTGTGTGTGTGTGTGTGTGTGTGTGCATAATAATACAATAATTCAGATTTCATGAGCCAAAAAATATTTTAGAATTATTAAAATATGAAATATTGAATATTAGTATCTCTGCTTCTGTATTATTGTATGCATACATTACCAAATCTATCTGATGTATGTTTCTGTTTATTTACATGTATGTGTACGTATCTGTGTCTGTGTGTTTATGTTTTCATGTATGCCTATATGCCTGGGTGTACATGTACACATATTGAAAAATGTCTAGAATTATTTACCTTACGATTTTTATGTCACTCATCGACTGGTTCCTCTCAAAGAAAATTATTAATCACATACACAAACACATACGTACATGCATACACATTCATGTGCAAACACACACACACATCCAGAATGATACATACACATATACACTCATGCAACAAGTAAAACCCCTATACGCGCATATGCATGCACACACACACCCACACACACAGACAGACATGCATACATGCATACATGCATACATACATACATACATACATACATACATACATATACACATACACATATACAAGCATGCATATAAAAATAATGATTATATTCATACATATATATATATATATATATATATATATATATACATATATACTGTGCATGCATATATACACACATACACACATACATACTTACACACACACACACACACACACACACACACACACACACACACACACACACACACACACACACACACACACACAGACAATAGACAAACGCAAATAGAAAATGTAAACAAACACATCTACGCACATCCTCACGCACATATATACCATGAAAGAGAAATACTCATTAAGTCAAACATAAACACATAAACACACGCAAAAGATTAATTACTGAAAAGGTATAGTTCTCGATTTTTAATGGCGATTTTTAATTACAGTAATTAGCATGTACAACTAAAAGTGACCTCTGCCACAAATATCCCAATCGTGAATGTCATTAAATCGATAAGACAGATCCTGTGTAGGGCTGAAATTAGACCCGAGATATCCATAAACTATTGTTTTATTAGAAGTGTTCAATTATTTTAGCGAAATTGATGTTAAAATATAATATAACTTTTAGAGGTTAGTAACCGTAATTTGTACCTATTAGCAGAGTTGTTAGAACGTGTGATAGAATGCTTTGCAGTATTCGTTCCAACACTCCGTTATCTGAGTTCAAATCTTGCAAATGTCAATTTTGCGTTTCAGCCTTTAGGAGGTCGATAAATCAAAAGCACCAAATTAGCACAGGGGTCGATTATTCTTCTATATCTCTTTTTCACTTCCTCACTATCCTTCTCTATATTCAAACGTCAGGTTTTAACAAATTCCTCCTAAACGCCATATTTCACTACGAATTCCCAACGACACCACAAGGAGTTACGCGTCAAAGAGACTGGCTAAAAAGTTATAATATTTATTCAGGCTCTCTGTGCTCTGAGTTCAAATCCTGCCGAAGTTAAATATGCTTTTATTCCTTTCGATTTCGATTTTTTAAAAATACCAGTCCAGTACTAGCGTCAATTGTTCCACTATGTCACTTTCTCATTTCCTAATTTACAATGTAGATATTTACGATATATGTGTCTGTATAAAACGCAGCATAACGGAAAGGTTAAGAAAGATCGCTTCAAAAAGATTAGATCTCGTTTCCGATCCCATTGGATGGCATCAGAGACAAGTGTTAATTACCATAATTCGATCGGCATAACTGTTCTGAAGCCCGTCAGATGGAGTTTAGTTGTAATTTAAAGGGGCTACACTTGTCAACCACTGTCACACTGAATCCCCCAGGTAACTACTTTAAGGGTACATGTTTTAACATGCTCTGTTATTTTTATGAGCAGGATATAGCGTAGATCGAACAACTGGGGTGATCATCGTCGAATTTAATGGGGGTCCCTTCTTTAAATCTTTCTCACTTCCTATCTCCTCTACTCCCCCCACCCCATTCTCTCTCTCTCGTATATCGTGATGACGCTCCCTACGACTCCATCAGGTATTACGACACAATTGAAAATACTGAAGGCTGACGCTTTCATCCTCATCTCAAACACTTATCGATTGTTTTCAATTTGCTGCCGCCCGGTAAATTGTTTGGAGAATGAGAGAGAGTAGCGAATATTGACCGAATAAAGGAGTCAGCGAGTACAGCTAGGAGAAGACACTAATGTTTGCTATAATCCTGATTATTAATGGTTAAATCATTTGTATCACACCCTTATCCCCCGGCTCGTTTTTATGTAGCTTTACCCAGCCCCACATGGAATGTAATACTACATTTATGAGGTTTATTTTATATGAGTGAGCCTTTGTGCCTCACAAATTAACCGTTTGTTATCAGTATTAGTAATAATGGGCGATGAATTAGCAGAGACGTTAGATTATTCAATAAAATGTTTTGTGGATTTCTTCCCAGCTCTCTGCGCTCTGTCAATCCCGCCAAGGTCAATTTTGCTTTTCAACCTTTCGAGGTCGATAAAAAAAGTACCAGTCCAGCACTGGTCAATTCTTCCTCTATAGCTCTTTATGGCTTCCTCTCTATTACTTTAACTCTCTTTCTCTGGATGAAATCAACTATCGTCAAAATTGAGAGGAGATGGGATCAGCCAGGTTTTTGAAAGATGCCCCCAAACCGCTGTATTTAACTACGGCACACATACGACTCCATCAGAGTTGTAGGTCCACACATACATACGTGTTTTGCCCGAAATGCAATGTAAATACTACGTTTGTGACGTTTATTTTATAGTATGAGAACCCTTGTGACTCATAAATGAAATGTTTGATATTAATATTAGTAGCATTATTAGGATTAGTGTATATTCACCCATTCTCTTTCGTCATTCAAAATACATGAACGACAACAACAATAGTTAATTAGTAATAATAAAGAAATATTAGAAAGATACACACAGACAAAGAGAAAGGTGGTGGTAGAGGGGGGAACAGAGAGAAATAGAGACCTAAATACACACAGATATACACACATATAGATGCTTTCACGGGGACACACAAAAGCGTTCACTCCCTCAAAGGCACAACATGATTTTTCAGTATTAAGTAGAGATGCTTGGGTGGTAGTGGTGGTGGTGGTGGTGGTAGCGGTGGTTGTTGTCTTCTTGTGTAAAGGTGACGGCCGGTGGAGGAGAACACTGCGTCTGTATGTAATTGTTGCTGTTTTCTCAGTCATGTCCTCATTATGGCAGACATTTAGCTGAGCAATAATTGAATAGAATTCACTGAAACACCTCACCTCATCTCAGCTTACCCACCCACTTCGATACCCGCTACCTACCTACCTGCCCACATACATACATACACACATATATACAATGCACATACATACACACATACATACAATGCATACATACATTGCATACATATATATATACTATTGCTATCCTACACCTAACCACCACCTGCATACCCAGCTTGTCTGTACTACACACCTACCTGTCTATTTTAGATAACCAACTCACCTGACTTCATTAGAACATTCTTGCTTCTTACACACGTTGTTTCCATCATCCGACCTATATATATATATATATATATATATATATATATATATATATATATATATATATATATATAGAGAGAGAGAGAGAGAGAGAGAGAGAGAATGATAAATATATGCATAAATATATGGATATGGATATATGCATGCATGCATGTATGTATGTATATATAAATATATATATATGAATGTAAATACATGAGTATACGTACATGTGTATATACATATATACTCATAAATGTGCGTCTGTGTGTGTGAGAGAGAGAAGAGAATGTGTGTGTGTGGGGGGGGGGGGTATCTGTGTGTGTGTGTGTGTGTCTGGGTGTGTATCTGCGTGTGTGTGTATATGTGGTGTGTGTGTGTGTGTGTGTGTGTGTGTGTGTGTGTGTGCGTGTGTGTGTGTGTGTGTGTGTTACAGATGGACTTTGATATTTTGGTTTTCCTCAGTAGCGCTAAAGAATGTTTCTGCTGGAATCACTGAGAGAGATATGGCTAGGAGAGCTGAGACAAACAGAAAGCGTCTCATGAGGATCTCTTGCACTAGACCATACTGTAACCACAACTTTCTTAAAATGGGTTTTCTCCAAAAGCTATTTGTTACTTCCTCTATGTTTCTATTTTTTTTCTTTTATTTCTCATTCTATCTTTTGATGAAGAACTAACGACCGAAACGTTACAGCTCTTTCCTATCAAGCGGAAATCTAATATATTTCTTCGTTGTAGTGTATCGTTTAATGTGTTTCTTTTTAATTTAATTTCGCACGCGCGCGCACAAACACACACACACACACACACACATATATATATATATATATATATATATATATATATATGTGTGTGTGTGTGTGTGTGTATTCTACTTCTATGTGTCCATGTATTTCTACTCCTCTTATTGGGACTTTTACTCACTTGTACCCATTAGCACACGACACTAGAATGTCTCACCCTGAGAACAAAAATAAATATTACCCGATTATATCCCTTACTCTACATCCCACTAGGATAACTTATAGAGGATCTATATAATACAATTAATGTTTCTTCATAAAAGACTCTCTTTAACTAAACCCCGCAACTCAAAACCTTAATAAAGATTTTTTTAATTTTTTAAACGTTTAATTTTTAATGTTCTATTTGTTCAATTCTCAATCTTCTTACTCTTTAATTTTATAATGTTATTCTGAATTATTTCAACTTCATCCTATAAATCTAAACTATATTTTAACGTTACAACTTTCTGTCGGACTGTTGGTTTGGTTTTCCTGGCGGCGGGACCGGCCCCCTGGCGCATAGGCCTACCTTGAGTGCTTGGAAAAATAAATTTCCTCTTCTTTCGGTAAATGAAACTACTCGGAGTGGCTTGATTCGCCCCGGGGGCCCGGCGCACAGCCAGTTTTTTTACCGCCATATAGTACCTTTAAATTACAGATCAAATCAGAACTATTAGATGTATCACGCCTCCCTCTACTTAAGCAAATCCCCCTCCTGGATAAAGGAATAGTACTGGTTTTGTACAAGGATGGCCTAACGATGCGGGCTGACTTCCTGCTGGCGCACCTGAAGCCTGTTATACATTCCTAGAGTGCTCGGAAAAATCGATTTCCATATCTTTCGCTAGACGATATCACTCGGAGTGATGGGCTGCGCAAGCTTGTGGTCGCCGCATGCTGTTTGACGGCTAAACAAAGACATAATCTTTACTCTATAATAAAATTTAAGTTTCTTCATAAAAGACTCTTTCTTTGCTTAAACCGCGCAACCTTAAAAATGTTAAACTGTTTAACTCTCAATTTTCTAATTTCTTTAATTTTATAATGTTAATATTAAATATTAATCTTTAAATATTAATCTTTAACTTCATCCTATAAATCTAAACAAAAATGTAACGTCCCAATCTTCTGCTCACACATTATAACATACAGACCCACAAGATACGGGTCCCTTTGAAAATATTTTTTCGTGCCATTCCTGGCCTGACTGTAGTTTGACATTAATATCGACCTTTCTATCTTTCTTCTTGTAGCCATCAACCTTGACTTTTCTTCTTCTTCCTTTTCTTCTTCTCTTCCCCCTTCTTTCTGTCTTTCTCCTTGTGGCATGATATTAACGCTGACTTTCCTCCCCCTTTTTGTTTGCCAATATTTGACCGGTAGTAGTTGTTAAGATACGGGTCCTTTAGAATAAATATTTTTCGCGACATTCCTGGCCTGACTGTAATACCGACCCTTCCTCCTCTTTCTTTCTGTCTTTCTTCTTATAGCTGACCTTAACCCTGACTTCTCTTCTTCTTCCTTTTCTTCCTTCCCCCTTCTTCTCTCTTCTTTCTTTCTTTCTTTCTTTTTCCTTCCTCCTTCTTCTTCTCTCTACTTTCTTTCTTTCTTTCTTTTTTCTTGTGGCACGCTATTAACGCTGACTTATGTTCATGTTCCTATCCCTTTCTGTTTTCTTTTATTTGACCTATAGTAGCACACTGTAAGCTTTAGCCACGTCACTAGAGGGCGATCGGCAAAGGCGGAAGATGCTGGATGGCGGTCGTCCTCGGGTCTTCGATTTCCAGCCCCATGGATTATATCTATTACATTCACTTATTATATTTCGAATACCTGATGATATCACCGGATTCATACGGAACCCGGTCATTGAAATGATCATAGTATAATAAACCTTTCAAGGATTTACACAAGTCCAGCCTCCTGCCATTTCATTATAATATTTAACTCCGTACTAGCACCACCAACTACAAAAACAAAGACGGTTGAACTGCTTTACGTTGAGTACTCTCCATATTATTACATCAAGATTGACCATACGGAATTGACCAGCTCTATCCAGTGGTGAACCTCAAACCTGAATATATATATATATATATATATATATATATATATATATATATATATATATATATATATTTATGTATATATGTATATATATATTTATGTATATATGTATATATATATATATATATATACATATATACATAAATATATATATATATACATATATATATACATATATATATATATACACATGTATATATATATATATATATATAATATAAGTATGTTTACGTACATACATATATGTATACAGACGTACAGTAGTATGTATATATATATACATACATGCACACACATATATATATATATGTACGTATTTATTTACCGAACATTTCTTATAATGCTCGGTTTGTTTGTAAACAAACATCCCGAATTAAGCCGTACAGTGTTTAGCAACCATCGTTGCCTTTTTGTTCAACACTGACAAAGGAACGATGTACTAGTTTCAAGCTTATTAGCTATCGTCAGCACTGTATACCTTCCTGCCAGATGATTGAACGTCTGAAAGTATATACTTTCCTTATGCATATTAACGGCTGAGCAGCCTAATTTGTATATCGAGTGAGTTAATCGGCCGGGCACACCGAAAACGATAAATGGAAAAAATGAAACGAAATTTCATTTCTCACTCTTAGTACGGCTGTTACTTAAATACAAGTATGTCATTCGGTATATATTCCCATCATAAACTTCTTTCCTTGTAGTTGATTGCATGATATATACATCTTCTAATGGGGGTCAGATTATATCCAAAATCGATTAAATACGTTTATCATTTTTATAATTTACAGGGAAATTCATATTTTTTTGTATGTTTCCATGCCCTACATATCAGATATGTGTATATATTTATATACAAGTTGATGCAGTTTCGGTTTCACACTATATATTTATACAGATATATCTTCGTCCAGCACATCTGCGGGTAACGCACTACTTAATTTATATCTTAATTGATTAGAAACACGAGCGTTAGTTATATGCAAATTAGTAAATCCATTTCAGAATGATACTAAGAGCAAATACGTATATGCACCAATCATATACATGTTTATTCTCGTGGTTGATTGGTTGATTGGATATATAGATATATATATCCAATATATATATATACATACATACATATATATATATATATATACACAGATATATATATATATATATCCAATATATATATATACATACATACATATATATATATATACACAGATATATATATATATATATATATATATATATATATATATATATATATATATATATATATATATATATATATATATATATATATATATTGATATATATATATTGATATATATATTGATATATATATATATATATATATATATATATATATATATATATATATATATATATATGTGTGTGTGTGTGTGTGTGTAGAGAGAGAGAGAGAGAGGGTGAGTAATATTGTAGAACAATAAATCTATGCATATATCAGATAAGTAGCACTCAACAGTTGGTACAACTGGAGTATATATAATAAAGAAGAAATTAAAAGATGGTTAATATATATATATATATATATATATATAAATTAGCGAGAATCGTATTTCGGCTTTGGTATTAGCGAAACACAACTTCCGAGATGTGTGGCAAGCGCTCAATAATTCTGACGAACCAGAGCTACAACATACGTTAAAGGCCAAACACACTGAGACGATGGTTAAACCGTCATCCGCACAGCCATAGAAACGACCAAGTAATTCGGGTCAAACAAATAAAAAAATATGTGATTGAAAAAATTTACCCGGACCCCTGTATGGTTGGTAAAATCCAGCATTTGGCTTTCTGCGACTCCTAAATGAAGTACTGTCCGCTTAGACAAATAATGTTAGGTTTCTGGTAAGATGATTGAACAAGGAAGTCACTTTCTCAACAGGTTTTAGTTCAAGTGCCAGGCAAAGGAATGACCGTTACCGATACCCACGTGGGGCTCGACAAGGGAGGCAACCCTTATTTTTGGCGGATGAAATTCAGTATGTGTATATTATTGCAAAAATGCAAAATATCACAAAACGAATTAAGCTCTTAACAGAATGGTTATAAGTTAACAAAAGCTATTCAACAGTCAATAGAATCAACTAAAAAATTCAAGAAAATTAACAGGTCAATAGCTAGACTTTGGAGATTAATACAAATATAAATTAGCGAGAATCGTATTTCGGCTTTGGAATTAGCGAAAAACAATTTCCGAGATGTGTGGCAAGCGCTCAATAATTCTGACGAACCAGAGCTACAACATACGTATATATATATTAGAACGTGAGGTTTTTTTATAAAATGAAAAATAACCGACGTGTCCTACACGAGTGAAAGTATAAGGAAAAAAGATGAAATCGAAAATGCAACTGGAGTCTCATTTTAAAAAAAATATATATATATATTTGGTTCATTTACCGGTTTCGCAGTTCTTCTGCTTTTCAAAAGTAGATTTGAGATGGAGGGTCTGTGGTTTTTCATAAATATATATAGGAACAAGTATGACCCCGACGGCAGAGCTTCAAGCCGTTTTGACGGGTAATTCTGGACTAAAAAGAATTCTGGACTAAAAGAATTAGCCGTCGAAGGGCTTGAGATCTGCCATTGGGGTCATTCTTGTTCCTATTATCCACTCTACTACCTTAAGTATTGAGTACTTTGGTGCGTTATGTTCCATCTGGTTCCTTACCACATTTCCTTCGTTATATATATATATATATATATATTATATAGTTCAAGAAGACAACAAATAGAGGCATAAAAAGTCTTATTAGTTTCATGCTTTATATTGAAAAGAGGAAAGAAAGTTTGACGTATCAGGCTTACTTAAGCCCTTCTTCAGGAGTACACATAGAGACAAGATCACAATTGAGAAACCGAAAGAGGTCCTGTAAAGACACACAAGAAAAACGAAAATGAAGAGGGATTATATACATATATATATACATATACATATTTACACACACACACACACACACACACACACACATATATATATATATATACTATCCAAGGAAAACTTGAACCGTTAAGGTATATTCTCCTTGGTTATGTCAAAAGTCATAAAACAGACTTTGTATTTTATCTGATGATAGCGTACCAAAATGTTGGTACCCTTGAAATATATATATGAATATTGAAGAATAAATATGGTTTTATAAATATAGTTTCCATTTATTTAATATCATTGTATATATATATATATATATACATACACACACACACACACATATATATATATAATATATATATATATATATATATATATATATATATATATATATATATGTGCGTGCATGTATGTATATATATATACATACTACTGTACGTCTGTATACATATATGTATGTACGTATACATACTTATATTTAAGTTACAGCCGTACTAAGAGTGGGAAATGAAATTTCGTTTCATTTTTTCCGTTTATCGTTTTCGGTGCACCCGGCCGATTAACCCACTCGATATGCAAATTGGGCTACTCAGCCGTTAATATGCATAAGGAAAGTATATACTTTCGGACGTTCAACTATCTGGCAGGAAGGTATACGTTGCTGACGATAGCTAACAACCTTGAAACTAGTACAGCGTTCCTTTGTCAGTGTTGAACAAACGAGCAACCGTGGTTGCTAGACACTACGGCTTAATACGGGATGTTTGTTTACAAACACACCGAGCATTATAATAAATGTTTGGTGAATCCATACGTACATATATATATGTGTGCATGTATGTATATATATACATACTACTGTACGTCTGTATACATATATGTATGTACGTATACATACTTATATATATATATATATATATATATATATATATATATATATATATATATATATATATATATATATATATATATATATATATAATTACTAGACTGAAATAATTACCAAAAGTTTATTGCTCTACATGACTGAATACAAATAAATTTAATCTGAATTTTTCGAATATTAATAATAATATTCGATACGTTTGCAATTGGCAAAGCCGGCCATTAATCGCTCGTATGCATGAGCCTGACAGGCCTCTCTGCTGATATGCAAATCTGGCTGATCAGTGGTTCTGCTAATATGCAGATATGACTAATCAGCCAGTCTGCTAGTATGCGAATCAGGCCGATCAGTCACTGTATATTTTAGAAAATATCATATATTTTCACTTGCTCTGACAGTTGGCAGGTGACAGTGAACTGTACTGATGAGGGGTAATTACCCAGAAACATTAGCATTTGCAGTTCTATTTACATGACAACACAAGAGCAAGAATGAGGGGCTCATTATACTGACATGGCTTTAAAGAGGCTGTTTGTATAATTACAGACGAATCGAATATTATTATTAATATTCGAAAACCTCAGATTACACTTATTACACACACACACATAATATATATATATATATATATATATATATATATATATATATATATATATATATATATATATATATATATATATATATATATATATATATAAAGATATATATATATATATATATATATATATATATATATATATATATATATATATATATATATATATATATATATATATATATATATATATATATATATATATATATATATTTATATATATATACATATATATATATCTTTATATATATATATATATATATAAAGAATTAAAAAGAACAGAAAGATGCAGTAAAAGAGATTTATTCGGTTCTTACGTACGTTTCAATAGACATCTATTTGCCTAGATCTCGCTACATCTATAATATTATATATTTAGTAGAGCATTCGATATCCAATGCACAATCGATCCCATATCATCAGAGATTATCTCTGATGATATGGGATCGATTGTGCATTGGATATCGAATTCTCTACTAAATATATAATATTATAGATGTAGCGAGATCTAGGCAAATAGATGTCTATTGAAACGTACGTAAGAACCGAATAAATCTCTTTTACTGCATCTTTCTGTTCTTTTTAATTCTTTATACACGCCCCGGAATATAGCTAAACTGGAATATACACCTTTTTTCTGCATTTATTTCGTTGAGCACCACTCTGTTGTAAGCTGACATTCCACTATACGGTACATAACACTGTGTCCTGGAAAACATTAATGCACTCGTGCATAACCAATTATATATATATATATATATATATATATATATATATATATATATATATATATATATATATATATATATATATATATATATATATATATATATATATATATATATATATATATATATATATACATATATATATATAAATGGCTGAAACAGGTAAAAGAGTAAAAGAGTAATATATATATATATATATCTTTATATATATATACATATATATATATATATATATATATATATATATATATATATATATATATATATATATATACATATATACATATATATATATATATATATATAGGAACGAGTAGGACCCCGACGGCTGAGCTCAAGCCGTTTCGAGGCTAATTCAGTGCAGAATTAGCCGTCGAAATGGCTTGAGCTCAGCCGTCGGGGTCCTACTCGTTCCTATTACCCACTCTACTACCCTAAGTATTGAGTACTTTGGTGCGTTATGGTCCATCTGGTTCCTTACCACATTTCCTTCGTTATATATATATATATATATATAAATATACACGGGTGTGTATGATTGTGTATAGAAGATTATATTAATAAAAGGAATTCCAACTTTACTCGTTTTATTTACAATCCTTTAAAATTATAATGATATTATAATGAAATAGTATGGTAGAATATTAAATGTTAAGTGTTAATTGAACAAGTACTTTCATGCTTTCGCAATCTTCAGGTTCATATTCAGTGGTGACAGTCAAGTTTGCAATTTGAAAATTTCTAATATTCTACCATACGATTTCATTATAATATCATTATAATTTTAAAGGATTGTAAATAAAACGAGTAAATCAAACAAAGTTGGAATTCCTTTTATTAATATATATATATATATATATATATATATATATACATATATATATATATATATATATATATATATATATATATATATATATATATATATATACAAATGGAAGTACAGCATATTAAAAGCCAGAGCCTCAGCTAAGCCGACGAATGCTTTCAGCAATGCAGTCAAGCACTCGACAAGGTATAGGACTCAGAGTAATAACATACATTTTAAAGGGATTTGCAAAATGAAGACAGCGACCGGTAATTCAGCCGCAGGATCCGTAGCAACGAATGAACTGACTCGTGAGAAAAAATACATACACACACACACACATATATATATATATATATATATATATATATTATTTGTGACTAATCCCGGTTTTTTAATAAAAACTGCGATAATATTGCTTTTTGCTGAACTCCTTTTGTAGAGTTTTTTTCGGAATGTATTTGACTGTTGTTTCTTGTAAACAAACATTCGCCTCATTCTGACGTCACTAGCCCCGTCTTTCCTCATGTGCGTTTTTCATAATCACGCATGATGTTGAACTAGCCAGTTTTAAAATTCCCTTTTTGGCATATAAATTTGTGAGAGTCCTGGTTATCGAGTTGAGCTCTGCTGACGATTGAAATCCAACCGTGACCATCTCCACTGAAAGTCTTCATGAAATAGTCTTGAAGACTATACAGAGCATTTGAAGTTTTTCCAAATTGAAGGATGAGTATTTTAGACTTTATTTTATCATGAGTTAAGGCTCTATTGATTTTTCAATGGATTTCACTAAATTCTGTGTATGAATTTATATCCTGATTCTATTTGAGATGAGTTTGAATTATTTTTCCCATATCTTACGTTAACTATTTTTCTCATCTTGACGCTATAGTCGATATATGTTATGGAATACTGCTAGCTTCTCGCTACAACAATTTCTATACCTTTTATATATATATATATATATATATATATATATATATATATATACTAGCAGATTTACGCGGCGTTGCCCGGGTTTGAAATTATGCTAAGAATAGACAGCTAGGAAGTAAAAGAAGAAAATTATTCGTCCCCAACCTGTCAAAATAAGCAGAAGTCTTCAATAATTATTGCAAACGAATATTTAGTGCAATATTTGTACACATAAAACTATGTTGATAATGAAGGAAAATTTTGTTTTAACTGATTTCTTCAATTTTGTTTTAACTGATTTCTTCACTTCGAAAATTTTGCAATATCTCATTTAGGTTTCTGTAAATCCGAAATCAACAAAATCCGCTTGCAGTGTATGCAAGTTAAGTTTCTGGAAGATCGAACAGTGGATTTACTTTCTCAACAGGCTTTCGTTCTGACCCCAATTCGGTTGTGAGGGCACATGTTACTCCAAGGGGAGCTAACTCCGGTTTTTGGCGGTCAAATTCGAATTATGAGCAATGGAAAAAGTTCCATACACAAACTGAATTAAGCACTCAACCAGACCGATATTAAACAAACAAAATAATTAACCAATTAATGAAAATGTCAAATTAAATTAATCAATTAATCATTAGGTCAAGGAAATAGTAACACAAATGGAAGTACAGCATATTCGAAGCTCGAGCCGCAACTAAGCCGACGAATGCTTTCAGCATATATATATATATATATATATATATATATATATATATATATATATATATATATATATATATATATATATATATATATATATATATATATAATATATTTATACAATATATTTATACAAATATATATACAAGCACAATAACTATCACTTTGTAATACTACCACTTGCTTCCTTTTTCACTCCCACATTATCTCCTTTTCAACCAGTAAATTCTCACCGTTTCTGATTCTCTCACTCTTTCCATCTTTCTCTCTGTCCTTCTATCTTTCGCTCTCTCACTCTCTTTCTAAAGATTTCAGATTTCATTACAATTACGATTTGTGTGCGGGGGGGGGGGGGGGGATAAACATTTTAACTCAGCGAAGCGAAAAAATATAAACAGGAGACACTCGAATTAGTTATAGTGTATAAGTATTTACGTATATATATACATGTATATATACATACATGTATATATATGTATATACACACACACACACACTCATATATATATATATATATATATATATATATATATATATATATATATATATATTATATATACTACCAGAAAAATGGTTTTCTGTTAGCATATTGATATTATGCGCAAGTATATATACATGTAGATATGATATATCAAATAAAATCCTAATTGACAATGCACACAGAAATTGAACGAAGACTGCGTTACACTGTCTTATGTAATCAGTAACATAATCCATGATACTTTAAAAAAGACGATATTATATATAAACTGCATTAGGAGAAAATTAGTGACGGAAATATATGAATGCTTATTTAAACGATCACTAATGTGTTGACATTTGAAAACTTTAAAGAAGTGAATCTTTAAATAAGCAATAAAATATATTTTATCAAAAGCTACGAAATTTAGAAGATAAATCATGTAATATTCATTCATTATTTATTATGGATTATGGAGGGCGGTGGATTGGCACTATCGGTAGAGGGTCGGACGCCATGCTTTCCAGCATAGTTACGTCCCTTTACGATCTGAGTTCAAATCCCGCCGAGGTTGACTTTGCCTTTCATCCTTACGGGGTCGATAAAATAAAGTACCAGTAATGCACTGGGTATTTGCTGGCCTTGTGCTTAAAGTAGAAACAATTATTTATTATGGATTAAAAGAAATAAACAGTACGCAGTCCCGCACTCCTTACTTTATTATAGTTCATATATATATATTGAACTTTCGTAATTCTAAAGATATACGGTATGATTATGGATAAACATTTAGAAAGCCATAGCGATGCATAACACCGGAGCTATCGCCCTCTGGTGGTGTCCAGCAGAAGCAAGCAGGACAATCGTCAATACATTTCGAACTTAACTGGCACTCATCAGGACGATACCTGCCACTCTTGCGACTGTTGGACTTTAAAGCAGGCCAGAATATATGGTTTTCTCGTCTGTGTAAATGAGGTGCTTAATCTCATTTGCATATGAAGCTTCATAAGTTGGCTCAACTTATAATAGAATAGAATTTGGAATTAGCTTCATGCATAACTGTATCCAGATATGTATTGAAATTTCGTATTTCTAAAGGGTGATAGCCCCGGTGTTTTGCATAGCTACGGCTTTCTAAATGTTTATCCATAAACATATATACATACATGATGGCTGCACCCTCGTTATCGAGTATGGCCATTGCATGATATACCATTATTAATAATTATTAATTAATTCTATCGTGCAATGCCTGTGCGTGAAGATATTTTTTAAAGTGAGGAAAGACTGTGCACTGAGCCAATCCCACTCTCTGAGCGACAGTATCTATAACCCGAAAAGAAGAAAAGATCAACATCATCGGTAACTACTGAGCCGCAGTTTGTGTTGAGGCCTTTGTCTAAGATGGAGCTCACTGTAAAACAGTTGTTTTGGGATCCTGCTTTCTTTCATGCGGACGATAAGTTCTGTCCAGTGCATTTGAGAAGATATTACTAAAGACTCAAAACTTGGGCATTCCGCTTTGAAAAGGACATCCATGTCAAGTGTTATGTCTAGCCCTCTTGTTGTATATGCGTCTTCGACATTTCTGCTGAGCTCGAGCAATTTGATATGTTTATGGAATAGTGTCTAGGTTTCGGAGGAGAATAAAATAGCAGACAGAACACACACACACACACCTTGGTATTGTTGGTAATGTTGCGATTAGCCCAAACTCTCTTTTCCAATTTTCCGAAAGCAACAGAGGCCTTCTGGGTGCGCAGATGTATTTCAGCATCCAAGGAGCCATCATTTGATAGTGTGCTACCCATGTAGACAAACGTTTCTACTATTCCAAACTAGATTCCATCAACCATAATATTGGGTTCAGTTTATGGTTCACCAGGAGCAAGGGTAAATATAACTTTGTTCTTTTTAAAACTCATTGTAAGCCCAAATGCTGCACACGAGGATGAGAAATGGTCCATAATGTGCTGCTTGTCAGCTTCTGTGTGTGCTAGGAAGTCAGCGTCTTCGGCGTAAAGGTCTCTGATCAAAGCTTGAAACGTTTTTGTTTTGGCCTTTAACCTTCTTAAGTAAAAAAACATTTCCGGTAGTTCTTCTCCCAGTGCATTTGCTAAAAGGTGGGGGAATGTAGCGAGAAATGGCCCGCATGAATGGGCTTACTCTGAGCATACGCCTGTAGACTGGTTAATTGGTGGAGCAGAGGGGTGCACTCAAAGCGTCGGGTGTTTCTGGATTCGTGGAGTACATGAGTCGCCCTTGGGTGGTTGCCCCACCCCCGTTTGGTATTTGATTTGTTATATTTTTTATATATTTTATATTTTTGTACATTGTTAATTGTTTTTGTTATTGTGACAGGGGTCTTTGTATTGTCCCTTATATATCAGCCCTTGTGGCCAATAAATGAAATCATTATTATTATTGTTATTAACATGTATAGTGTTGTTATATATATGTTTTTCATCGTTTTTACTGATTTTGTTGTTCTTACAAACTGCTGTTGGTCTTTTCTCTATGATGTATAAGTAGTAGTAGTAGTAGTAGTAGTAGTAGTAGTAGTAGTAGTAGTAGTAGTAGTAGTAGTAGTAGTAGTAGTAGATGTTTTCACTGATTCAACCGTTAGTAACCTGTTTGTTTCCTCTCATCCGCTAATAACTATTATTGGTGCCAAATTATTTCCGTGAACCTAATATAGTCACCTATATATTTATCTCCTTGCCTGTGTGTATGTCGTCTGACTGTACCACTTCTACTCCCACCTCATCCGTCACTTCTTTTTATATGTATTTATATATGTGCATGTATATATAACATATATATGTGTATATGGATTGATAGATGGATGGATGAATGGATGGACGCTTGTTTGTCTAGGTAGCTTCCAACCTGGATCTGTCTCCAGATTATTCTAACCCCCCCCCCTCTTTCTTATTCTCTCTCTCTCGCTCTCTCTCTCTCTCTCTCTCTCTCTCTCTCTCTCTCTCTCTCTCTCTCTCTTGATAAATAGATAGATGGATAGATAGATGGATAGATAGATAGGTAGATAGTTAGATACATAGATTTCTTTCTCGCTGTATCATCGTGAACATAGTACAGTTTGAACTTGCCTCCATTACAAAATCACATTCGTTTTTACATATAGAAAAAGTGCTGCGTTACATATTTCACTATGGATAATTTGCCTAAAACGAGTTCTATCAAATATATTAATGAATCCAATAGTATGAGTTTGGGCAATTGATTCAAACGCTGAAAAATATAAATAATAATAATTGTTTCTACTTTTGGCACAAGGCCAGCAATTATCTCAGTGTATTACTGGTACTTTATTTTATCGACCCCGTAATATAAATAATAATAATGATTTCTAGTATAGGCACAAGGCCAGTAATTTGGGGGCAGAGGAAAGTCGACTAAATCGACTCCAGTACGTTATTGATGCTTTATTTTATCGACCCCGTAAGGATGAAAGGCAAAGTTAACCTCGGCGGGATTTGAACTCAGACAGTAAAGGGCCGTAACTTTATGCTGCAAAGCATGGTGTCCAACTCTCTACCGATACTGCCAATCCACTGCCCTAATATAAATATAAATAATAATGATGAAAATTATTGTGCACATATCTCAGGTGCACTACAACTTATCACAGGTGCATGTATAGTACACAGAATAATGTAAAAATGTCAGGAAAGTGAACAGTATATGAGTCATGATACACACACAGACACACACACACATGCGTGTGTTTGTATGGAGGGGGAATATCAAGTGTAGAGTTGGCGAATTTCGGGAAGCATGGAAGTTTTGAAGGATGCAGTGTCTTAACAACTGTTTTGTAAATTCGTTGTGTACTTGAGCAAACATGTTACTTCTTGTTGCTCCAGATCATTCAACTAGAAAATACGAGCTGTACCTGTAGATTATACACTGTCATGCTGAATTTTGTCATGGGAATACGTTTTTGTAGAATGCTCAGCCACTTAAACGATAATTTCACAATTGCCAGCTGAGTGGCTTGGAGCAAAGTGAAATAGAATGTCTTGCTCAAGGTCACACGAGTCACCCTGTCCGGGAACCAAACACATGTCATAACGATCGGGAATAGAACACTCTAGACCAGGGGCGTGTAACAGGTGGCCCGCGGGCCACAATCCGGCCGGCCAGACCAATCAGAATGGCTCGCGACAACCGTTTTTAATCTTTACCTTGTAGGCTTACTTAGAATTTTTTTCGTAACCAGACATTGATAAATGGTGCAAAAACACCAAATACATTAATAAAACTAAATTATATTTTATTTGTCGTTATTGTTTTAAAATGTATTCACAATGTGTTTATGACACAATTCATTGGTTTTCATTAGATTACATATTTTTTATAGTGACTGGCCCTAATAATGGTTCCAATGTTCAAAAGTGGCCCGCCAATGGAATATGTTGCACACCCCTGCTCTAGACTCTAGGGGCTAGGTCACAGACCAAACATTCAATCACACACACATTCAAATACACAGATGCACTCGAATTTGCCGACGACATAGTTCTGGTGACAAACACAGTGAGGGAGGCAGAGGATTTGATGTAGGAGGTGGAGACTGTATCGATGTGTGTGGGGCTGATAATGAATGAGATTAAGAAGTATTTGTTAGAGAATATTAAAAAGCCAGAGAAGATTACTAATGTAGGCGGCAAGCCGCTAGAATTGGTTGAGGACTTCCTGTATTTAGGAGCAAAGATTGGGAATACGGAAGATGATGTGGTCGAGAGGAAGAGCAAAGCCTGGGCGGCGTGCCATATTTTGAGATCGGTGTGGAAGTCGGACCTTCGTAAAAACCTGAATATCCGTCTATTCGTTGCTGTAGTGGAGTCTGTGCTGCTCTACGGGTCTGAGACTTGGACACTGACCGAGAAACTCACTCAGATGGTGGATGGGTGCTACACGAGAATGCTGAGGATGGCTCTGAACTCAGGGCTGTACGGGAGCCTCCCAAAAGTGAGCTCGAGAGTAGCACAGAGGAGACAGAGGTTAGCTGGACATGCTCACCCACATTCAGAGTTGACACTGTACTCAGTGCTCCTGTGGGAGCCCCTGCATGGACACACTGGAAGAGGAAGACCGAAGTTAACTATGGTGATGTCCTAAGGACAGACACTGGTCTCTTGGAGATGCGGGAGATGACAGCGATAATGAGGGACAGAGACCGCTGGAGAGAACTCGTCTATGGATCTCAGGAATTTTACCCGCCCTAGACATAGACATATATATATATATGTATATATATATATATGTGTGTGTGTGTGTGTGTATACACACACACACACATACATATACATACATATATATATATATATATTATTTTTTTAATATCCAATTGAGTTCTTCACACGTATTTAGAATTCCTAACAGGGTTCAATGACCTACGCGTATATTATTTTATATTTTACCATGACCTCCCCTTCCCTTTTGGGGACAGTGGGAAATTTCTTTTTGAAGGACTACTGGGTTTTCAAACTTAGCAGTCCTTCTAGCACTGACGGAGACCATCACTGAATATTAATATCAATGTAGTTTTTTTATATTGATATTGCCTGGGCATCCACTGATGAGTTATTAAGGCCCACTTGTGTGTATATCTATGGATTATATACAAGCTTCTACATAACTTGGACATTATTTTTCCCACCTTGTAGAAATCTTATAACGAAACGATCGTATGGAAAGAAAGAGAGGTTTATTTAATTATATCTCATATAAAATAATACAACCAACTATCCACGAAATACTGTATAGTTAACACCCCAAACACATAATTGGGATTATACTCAGGTATAATTATGGTCAGAGTATCGCTAAAAGCTTTCTCTGTTAATGTATTAAATATATATATATATATATATATATATATATATATATATATATATATATATATATATATATATTTATTTATTTATTTATTTATTTATTTAAGTTTAAGCAAAGAATCGCTGCTTTCACCCTTAACGGGATCTTCTGAAACTCATCCTTATCGAGCCCTTTTTGGATTTTAGTCTTCAAATTTATTATTATTACTATTATTACCAGTAATGCACTGGGTAATTGCTGGCCTTGTGCCTAAAGTAGAAACAATTATTACTATATATATATATATATATATATATGCGTGTGTGTGTGTGTGTGTGTGTGTGTTGTGTGTGTGTGTGTATATATATATACTAGCAGTGGTACCTGGCGTTGCACGGGATACGGTATTTTGGAACGCGGGCTGCCAACAGACCTAATAGTGGAAAAGTGCATGCCTGGACAATATGTAAAGAAAATAAACCGAATACTCTGATGGTTGGATAATCTAAGATTTTTCTCGATGATGCAGGAAAAATGCAGGTTTTCACCTAAGGTGGGCCACAGGGGATCAAGAAAATGAATGTTTTTTATGTGCATAATATACCTTGAAATTTCGGGAAAAAAATGGCTAGACGTAACGCCTCAAAAAAGCCCGAAAAAGCTGAAAAAAATGAAGTTTTTCACCTAATGCGGGCCCTAGGCCATAAAAATGTTGAATTTTCTTTGCGCACGGTATGAAGAAGAGACTAACTAATACATAGTTACAATTTCAAGGAAATCAGTCTGATGTAACGCCTGAAAAAAGCCCTAAAAAGCTGAAAAAAAACGCAGTTTTTCACCTAATGATCCTAGGGATCAAAAAGTTGAATGTTTTTATGTGAATAACACTCCCTGAAATATAAGTAATACACATGTAAAGTTTGAAAAAGATCGGTTGGGTACTTCTCGGGTTTCACCCACACACACACACACACACACATACACACACATACACACATACACACATACATACATACATCCTTCCTCAGTTTTATATATATATACATATATAGATTAAAATAACAGATTAAAGTTTAAGCAAAGAATCATTGCTTTCACCCTTAACGGGATCTTCTGAAACTAAAAACATCAATCTGTGAACGCAAAAGTAAATATTTCGAAAAACGTTGCAACCGAAGGAAAACAGGAAGACGATACTTTGGTTCGTGAAGACGTTCACTGGCAATGAACGGATAATTGCGAACATAATACGTCATCAATGTTCGTCAGAATGTCGTAATGCAGACAAGCAGGTATACAGACAGATATTATAAGAGCGCGACGGAGATCGATAAACGGTGCCTAACACCCCTTTAGCAAGAGAAAATTGAAAAATAAAAGCTGTAGTTAATATCTTTAGACCGCAAGGAATATATAAATGTAAGTTTGAAGTCAATCGGAGTAGAAATGGGGATTTGTATAGACTTTGCAAAAATGAAGGATCACACACAGACATCAGTTTTATATATAGAGATATATAACGGAAACCTAAACTTACATACATATACATATACAAACACAACTACACACATACACACACGAGATATATAGCTCTGTTTAAACAGCAGATTTCAGCCATTATTTGAAGTTAGTCAAACTCCGGGTGGATAGAAAACGACTTTTCTGATATTTAGTTCTAAATTGAGAATATGTGAGGGTTCTGAGTGGGTTCCTGGTGACGGATTGGGTAGAGGGCATTGTATTGTAACTGCACACCTACATGTATTCATTCACACACACACACACACACACACACACACACACACACACACACACACACACACACACACACACACACACACAGACACACGCACACGCACACACACACACACACACACACACACACACACACACATATGTATATATATATATATATATATATATATATACATAACACAGGAACACTCATATATACGCATTATACGTTTATACGTGCATATATATATGTGTGTGTGTGTGTGTGTGTGCGTATGTGCATATATATATATGTGTGTATATATATATATATATATTGTTATACTTTGGGAGGGTCATGTTGCCAATAAGAAACACACGCACCAGTTGCTTTCACTTCAATTTATTATATATTTATAAATTTATAAATTTACAAATCTACAAACTTATAAATTTCTGGTTGGTTGGTTGGTTCCACAACCAGATAGTTGTTCATATATAGTCATAGTCCTTTCGTCACACACTCTGTGACCTCTTCAGTGACTGGGGATTCCTTTCTTTGTTTCTGTGCCTTTCCTTTCTTCTGTCCTACGCCATTTTGTTTCTGTGTGTGTGTTGTGTGCTCAGTTTGCGCATGCGCCACATCCGGGTGTCTGTGTGTGTTTGTGTTCATTTATCTATTTGTTTATTTATTTATTTATTTATTGTTGGTTGGTTGTTTGTTCTATGTGTGTGTGTGTTTTCATTTTGTCCTTAATTGTAAGTTGTGATGTTGCTGTTCCACTCATATTTTCTATTTAATTTTGGTTGTAATTCTTTTATGCTTACTGCCTCTGTAATTTGCCTAAACATTGCATCTTTTCTGTGTGTGGATTCTATTTTTATTTCTATGTTCTCTAATTTACCCCTGTGTTCTATCTTAGCATGTTGGTAGAGCACAGATGATTCTTTATTATCTTGAAGGTCTCGCCAGTGTTCATTTATTCGTTCCCCTATACTACGAACTGTCTCACCTATGTACACTATATTTTTGTTTCTACATTGTCCTTCAGTACATCTTATACTATACACTACATTTCTAGTTTTACAGTTAATATGGGGGCTTATTTTACAGGTTATACATTTCTTATCTATACATGAGGGTCTTTGGAACGGGTATGTCTTGCTAATAAGTGTTTTTACGGAGGTACCTGGTCTTTCTACTATCTTAATATTGAGTTTATGTTTATTTAGGGCCCTTCTAATTTTGTAGGCTAGTTCGCCTCTAGGGGTTGTATTGATGAACATTACACTCTGGTATTTATTGCTATCATACCATGAGTTTATTCTATTGGCCTTGTTCCTAGTTCTTTCTATTCTATTCCAAAATTTGCTCCTATACAAGGGGCAGGTCCCATTTATGTCATTATTTACCATTTTTTCCCATTTGGTTCTGGCTCCTCTATACACTCTGATTCTATCTCTCTGATTGTAGCCAGAGAAATGCATACGGTGGATGAAGTGTTGTATGTGTCTCTCTAGTTCTTCGGGGTTGCACATGCGGGACACATTTCTCATCACCTGTACCAAATCCGCAATCAGTATGTTGATTTTGGTATGGTCCGAAATGGCCGAGTTTCGGTGGATCAGATGATTATAGAACAGTATAGCAAGAAGCATAATAGAATAGAGGCCCAGCAACTGGGAGAAAAATCTGCAAATGGCTTGCGTAAGCTCATGCAGCGCTCACGTAATGGAGAGATAGCATGCTTTCCAACAGACAAGTCTAGCAGAATGTCGGTTGACAGCCTGCCAAACTACATCCAGGCAATGCAACCCCACATCACTAACACAAGAGAGGTAATACCACAGGAGCATGAGGATAGAGAAAAAGCCCTTAATGGCCATATGGTGATGTGGACGAATATAATGCAGCCCAACAAAAGGACTGCCAACAACTTCCAGGCCTGGAACAATGACGTGCCGGCGTTGTATGGGCTTCGAAAAGACCATAAAACGGGCTGTGACCCTGTCGCGGGACCACCAACACGGCCAGTCTGTGACGCTAACATTGCTAGTAACTACAGACTGTCCTACTTCCTCTCCCTGATCATACGCCCCATCATTGAGATGTCCCCAGATGTATGTGACAGCACGGAGGACCTCCTCAGCAGAATCGGCGCGAGTAACCGATCTGGGGACCTAACAAACTGCATAATAGGCAGTATGGATGTTGTGTCCCTGTATCCATCTATTGACGTGGATTTTGCTGTGGAGAAATGCGTAGAAATGATCAGCGAGAGCAAGGTTGAGTTCCGTGGGATTGATACCAGTGAGCTGGGACTTCTACTTAAGCTTACCCATAGTAATAGTTACCTAGACACTTATGACCTTAGCAACCTGTGCCCTACAAGACCAGCAAGAGGCAGACCACCTACCATTACCTCAATGGCCAAGAAAACCTACACAGATAGATGGAACGGGTGGACCAGAGCCATACGGACACCCGAAAACCACGATGAACTGAAGAAAATGATTGCACATGCGGTAGGGGCCAGCATAAAATTAACCCTTAAGGAACATATGTTCAAATTTAATGGTAAAACATATGCCCAAGAGGAAGGAGCAGCCATTGGTGTTAGCATTGCAGGCGACATAGCTAACTTATTCATGGTATGGTGGGACAGTAGACTTAAACAAATACTTAAAGAACAATTAGAAGACAGCTTAACCCTGATAATGTACTCCCGCTACGTAGATGATATAAACATCGTAGTTAAGACACCCCCACTAAAGAACAGTCAGGAACTAGAGAAAAACACAATGGAAAGCATCCAGCAAATAGCAAACTCCATCCACCAGAGCATTAGAGTTACTATAGACTACCCAAGTAGACACCCCAACCATCGATTACCTGTACTAGACACAGAGCTCTGGTTAGATACCATTAACAACCAAAAACAAATCCTCCTTTCCCATTATGCCAAACCCATGATTCCAAACATCTGATCCACCGAAACTCGGCCATTTCGGACCATACCAAAATCAACATACTGATTGCGGATTTGGTACAGGTGATGAGAAATGTGTCCCGCATGTGCAACCCCGAAGAACTAGAGAGACACATACAACACTTCATCCACCGTATGCAGTTCTCTGGCTACAATCAGAGAGATAGAATCAGAGTGTATAGAGGAGCCAGAACCAAATGGGAAAAAATGGTAAATAATGACATAAATGGGACCTGCCCCTTGTATAGGAGCAAATTTTGGAATAGAATAGAAAGAACTAGGAACAAGGCCAATAGAATAAACTCATGGTATGATAGCAATAAATACCAGAGTGTAATGTTCATCAATACAACCCCTAGAGGCGAACTAGCCTACAAAATTAGAAGGGCCCTAAATAAACATAAACTCAATATTAAGATAGTAGAAAGACCAGGTACCTCCGTAAAAACACTTATTAGCAAGACATACCCGTTCCAAAGACCCTCATGTATAGATAAGAAATGTATAACCTGTAAAATAAGCCCCCATATTAACTGTAAAACTAGAAATGTAGTGTATAGCATAAGATGTACTGAAGGACAATGTAGAAACAAAAATATAGTGTACATAGGTGAGACAGCTCGTAGTATAGGGGAACGAATAAATGAACACTGGCGAGACCTTCAAGATAATAAAGAATCATCTGTGCTCTACCAACATGCTAAGATAGAACACAGGGGTAAATTAGAGAACATAGAAATAAAAATAGAATCCACACACAGAAAAAATGCAATGTTTAGGCAAATTACAGAGGCAGTAAGCATAAAAGAATTACAACCTAAATTAAATAGAAAATATGAGTGGAACAGCAACATCACAACTTACAATTAAGGACAAAATGAAAACACACACACACATAGAACAAACAACCAACCAACAATAAATAAATAAATAAATAAATAAACAAATAGATAAATGAACACAAACACACACAGACACCCGGATGTGGCGCATGCGCAAACTGAGCACACAACACACACACAGAAACAAAATGGCGTAGGACAGAAGAAAGGAAAGGCACAGAAACAAAGAAAGGAATCCCCAGTCACTGAAGAGGTCACAGAGTGTGTGACGAAAGGACTATGACTATATATAAACAACTATCTGGTTGTGGAACCAACCAACCAACCAGAAATTTATAAGTTTGTAGATTTGTAAATTTATAAATTTATAAATATATAATAAATTGAAGTGAAAGCAACTGGTGCGTGTGTTTCTTATTGGCAACATGACCCTCCCAAAGTATAACAATATCGGTTTCAACACACGATTTCAGATAAAAATCTTGCTAAACAAATTCAGAAACGAAATATATATATATATATATATATATATATATATATATATATATATATATATAATATAGATGATATTAAAACTTTTATACTCTGCAATGTATTGAGTACCTTACTTACTGTGGTTACCTCCGATTCAACCCGGAATAACGTACGTATATAGATATATATATATATGTTTGTGTGTGTGTGTATACACATACACACCCAAAACTATTTACGCGGTAGTAAATAATGTATATGCAAGCTAACTTATTTCTATGTTGTGTATATGTGTGTATGTGTCGACATATGCATATCTATATGTGGGTATGTTTGTGTTCGTGTGTGTATATGTGGTTTCATATGTATCTAATAGTCTATGAGTATTTTGTGTGTGTTTGTTAATGCTTCTGCGTGTGTGAGTATATGTGTATGATTGTGTGAGAGTGTGAGTGTGTGTGTGTGAATATACTTGTAATGAGAAAGTAACATGTTAACCTTCATAGTTCAGTGTAAACGATTTGAGCGCCGACTGGTGAGAATGTACAGACACTATCTGAAGTGTTGGATCAAACACACTGACAACGTCATTTTATCGTTGTTTCTATTGTTGTTGTTATTATTGTTACATCTTACTGAACTTTCTTCAAGAGGTAACTTTGTGACATTTATACACATACACACACTGTCTCTCTTTCTCTCCAAACACTCTTATTTCCCCCTTGCAACCTTTATATGTACGTGTATATATATATGTATGTGTGTGTGTGTGTATTTACACACACACACACACACACACACACACACACACACACACACACACACACACACACACATATATATATATTTATATATATATTTATATATTCAATGATATTAAATAAATGGAAACTATATTTATAAAACCATATTTATTCTATTATATATATTTCAAGGGTACCAAAACTTTGGTACTCTCTCATCAGATAAAATACAGAGTTGGTTTTATAAATATTGACATAACTAGGAAGAAGATCTTAACGGTTCATGTTTTTCGTGATGAGAGAGTACCAAAGTTTTGGTATCCTTGAAATATATATAATAGAATAAATATGGTTTTATAAATATAGTTTCCATTTATTTAATATCATTGAATATTATACCCCAGAAAACTTATCGAATCAGTTATAAACATTTATATTTCTTGAATTACCAACAAATTAAATATATTTATATATTTATTTTTTATATATATATTTATATATATATTTATATATATATATATATTTATATATATATGTATATATATGTATATATATATATGTGTGTGTGTGCATGTGTGTGTGATAGTCCACGTTACTGTGACCGGGAAGACCACAAATGAAAGAAGTCCTCGATACATGGTAAGATGCAGAGTCGGTATGTTAAAGAAAGTAGAGGATCTACCGCGAGCTCAGCGGTTTCGGTTAACAGTTGAGCTTCACAGTAGATCTACTTTTACTAATATATGTTTTCCCTGCCAGCAAGGGTTAGACGAGCCCATATTGCTGACTTTCGAGGCGGTTTCAGAAAGCATTGTGTTGAAATCATTGTTTCTACTTTCGACATAAGGGAAAGCGAAAACCGATTCAATCGATCCCAGTGGTGCTTTATTGACCTCGAAAGGGCGGAAGGTGAAACTAATCGTGGCGAGATTTGAACTCAGAACGCATAGTTCCGCGTAGCAGTTTGCCCGATGCTCTACTGATACTGCCAATCCTTGTAGATATAATAAATTGAAATGATTGGAAGGTTAAACAACGCACATAAAATTTAAACGTTCTATTAATAAATGCTCCAGTCTAAAAACTCCCATCTGTGTATGTAAAATCTGTTTTGCTTTTTTTCATGCCAGAAACCTTTCAGCGTTTGTTAACAGTCGAAGTTTGAAAAGGGTTTAGTTGAAGCTATAGTAGAAATTTAAAATGAATAGTGTCAGGCTAGAAGTGTGGGCTTTTAAAGGGCTTTTTGTCGTTAGTTTTGCTGCAAAGTCGTGTATTTTGTGAAATATTTCTAAACGTTGTTTGGTAGTGTTTGTGTGAGTATTGTATACACTTTGAAATATATCTGTATTTTATATCCTGTTTCGTGTAAATACGCAGATAGTGTCGTCTTCAAACGGCGTTAGCAGATGTTTTGAAAAATATTTCTCTGTAAAAAAAAGTATTGTTCAACCGATATTCTGTCCGTAACGATCACACCTTTTTTTTCCTGTCATATTATATTCAATAGTATATCTTGTATATTTAATACTCTTTGAAGACAGTAGGAAATTATTTAAGAGACATTTGACTGCACCTTCTTGCATATCGAGTTTATTATTACTGTTGTTTGTAGCTGTAGTGGAGTTTTGCTTTCGTATCTTGATGGAAGGTAGCAAATTTGAGATGTGTAGCTAGAAGATTAAGTCATTTTCTGCAATGCTCCTGGCAGAGTGATGGTGTTGGTGTTGCTTCGTACCTTGCCGGAAAGTAGTAGTAGCAGTGGAGGTGTGGTTTCGTGCCTTGACGGAAAATAGTTGAGCTGGGGAAGGTGAGATTTCGTGTCGTGCTGCGTTCCACAACATTCCACGAAAAAAATCCTTCTCTCAGTTGGAGATGTTTGTTAATAATGTTAGTTGTTTTTTTTCATTTTATTCTTATTTATATGTATTTTTCTTTTCCCAATTTTTTGTTCTATATTCCTATTTTTGCCTCTTTCTTTCCATACCTCTCTAATATCCCTTATACTTTCTTTCGTTCTCTTCATTCACTTTCCTCTTCCACTCTCCCTTCTTAATTTTCTTCTTTTACTTGTTTAACAATAGTTAGCTCTCATTCTCACATACTGTCTTCATTCCTACTTCATTTGCCTAATCTTTCTTTCTCTTCTACCACCTTCTGCTTTCTTTTCTTTTTCTCAATATATATACAAAATACAAAATATGTATATATCACGTTCCTTCTATGTCTATCTGTCCATCGATCTATCTACCTATCTACTTCTCTATCTCTATCTATTTATCCCTATCGATATATCTATCTACTCGTCTTTCTATTTATCTATCTATATATCTATCTATCCATCTTTCAACATCTGTCTATCGACCTAACTACTCATCTATCTCTCGATAAATCCATTCACCTCTATCACCAGTTCGAGACAAGCTCTACAGACATGGGCGCCCGGGCAGGGACCCTGCAAAAAAGATCTGTCCGAGGTGCGTGCGAGACGAAGAAACCGTCGCGCACGCATTCATACACTGCCCGGGCGTCACTGACCTGTGGGGCTATGTAGAACGACTATTGTCGCGGGT
>OZ024741.1:109533111-109535611 GCA_964016885.1 Eledone cirrhosa
TACGTCTATTACATTTGTAATGAATGTGTGTGTATTGTGTCGCTGCCTGTGTGTATATGTGTGTGTAGGCTTTAATGTGACGTGTTGTGATATGGCATGGTCGGGTATATATACATTAATAAAATTACGCGAATTTTTTTCTGAATATACATGTGTGTGTGTGTGTGTGTGTGTGTGTGTGTGTGTGTGTGTGTGTGTGTGTGTGTGTGTGTGTGTGTGCGCGCGCGCGCGCGCGTGTGTGTGTGTGTGTGTGTGGGTGTGTGTGCGTGTGCGTGCGTGCGTGTGTGTGTATGTGTGTCTTTGTATATATGTTTGTGTGCATGCAATATGTGCAGTTTTATTAGACGAATTTTCGAGTAAATACATATAAATACATATCAACATATAATTTTTGTAAACATACATACATATATATGTATACGATGTCTCTCTATATATATCAATATATATATATATATATATATATATATATATATATATATATATATATATATATATATATATTCGTGCGTATTTGTTTTTGTGTGTACATACATATTACATATTACATATATATGTAAACCTAAATTTATAAATATTTATACTTATGAGTGACTATATGTGTGAGCATGCGCGCAAGTGTGTGTGTGTGTATGCATATGCATGTGTGTGTGTGTGTGTGTGTGTGAGTATACGTGTTTACTCTTTGTTTTAGCACTACTTGATCTATGTTGGAATAAAGCAAATAATAAACAGCTTATTATTTTGAGACAAACACCAACCAATAAGGCATAGAACAAACCAATGTAAAAAAAAAAACTGTAAAAAAACTATGTACAACATCAATAATAATAATAATAATAATAATAATAATAATAATAATAATAATAATAATAATAATGACAACAACAACAACAACAATAATAGTGATAATAATTTAACAAGAACCACAACAACAAGGACGGCAATAAATCAATAAGACCAAATAAAGGATTAAAACCAAAGAAACAACACGTCGTGCCAAGTAATAGTGGAGTCGAGTCTAACATCCTAGACAGAGTTATAATTTTTTCACCGCCATTGTAAATATAAAGAAAGAAATATATAGAGAGAATATCTCCCATATTTCAATGAATAAAATGCTGGCAATAGATTACCAGTAGTGTTAGCACTGTAGTGAAGCGAGTGTGTTTCTATGTTGATGTGTGTATGTATGTGTGTTCGTGTGCCTGTATGTTTGTGCATACATATATATGTATTTGTATATATGTATTTGTATATTGTATGTATGTATGTATGTATGTATGTATGTATGTATGTATGTATGTATGTATGTATGTATGTATGTGTAGTTGTGTGTGCAATATTATCTACACATTAATACATTTTTATATAATATATATATATATTATATTATATTATAGTATATATATATATTATATTATAGTATATATATATATGTGTGTGTGTGTGTGTGTGTGTGTGTGTGTGTGTGTGTGTGTGTGTGTGTACTATAATATAATATACCTATATATACATTTATGATTACTAGATATAAATTTATATGTCTGTGTATATGTCTGTATATATGGCTATATATTCTTCTCATTTGTGATTTTTGATTCTTTGTGCATTAATTAAAATGTATTTGTGCCTGTGTACACAAAGTATGCGTAAATTTGGTAATCTTTCTGCTTGGTTTATGTGTGTATGTATATATGTATGTATGTACATATATATGTACGTATATATATGTACATACGTATGTACATATATATGTACGTATATATATATATATGTACATATGTATGTATGTACATATATATGTACGTATATATATATATATATGTACATATATATGTACGTATATATATATGTATATATGTATGTACATATATATGTACGTATATATATATATATGTACATATGTATGTACATATATATGTACGTATATTATATGTATATATGTATGTACATATATATGTACGTATATATATATATGTACATATGTATGTACATATATATGTACGTATATATATATATGTTCATATGTATGTATGTACATATATATGTACGTATATATATGTACATATGTATGTATGTACATATATATGTACATATATATGGGCTTATTTATAAATGTATGCTGTTATGACTGAAGCTGGTTTGTCGTTGCCTTTGCGTATGCATGTCGTGTGTGTATGTATGTGTGTGTTTGTATGTAATTGCGTGTGTATGATTATGTAAATGTATATGTGAGTGTATGTTTGCTCTCTGCAATAATGTTTAACGTGTGCATGTTTTATGTATTAGAGTTAATTTATTAGATGTGTATGTACCAAATTACGTATGAATATACGTATGTATGTGTCTATGTATGTACGTATGTATGTATGTGTGTGTGTACATATGTATGAGTACAATTGTGTATAAATGTGTAACCTTCAATGTGTTTGTGTGTAACCATGAGATTGTTTTACAATATGTATGTGTGACAATATACGTATGCTTGTCTGTATGG
>OZ024741.1:109540611-109558111 GCA_964016885.1 Eledone cirrhosa
ACCAACACTGTTTATTACGGTGACTCTTAAACATTAAGTAACGTAATTATACTTAGTCACGCTGTAACACAGGACATAAAGTAAACAGATTACTTTATACCTAACTACACTTCTCTCAAAAAGTTACTCCGCATTTTCGTTTTGAATTTACCGCTGGCCATGTTAATTCCGCACACAGATATGAAGCTGCTTTGTGTTCTGCTCCTGATTCTCTGTTATATCAGAGTGAGTAACTTGATTGATAATAATAATTGTTTCTAGTTTTGGCACAAGGCCAGCAATTACGCCAGTGCATTACTGGTACTTTATTTTATCGACCACGTAAGGATGAAAGGCAAAGCCAACCTTGGCGGGATTTGAACTCAGAACGATAATAATAATGAACTTACCTATTTCACATCTATTAATGCAAAAACTACTTAATTACTGTATTGGGTTTTGGATTGTTTGGTTTTCTCTCTCCGTATGTTGCAGCATGTCACCAATGTAAGGTTGTTTTTCCAACACTTACACGAAATACTGCCTTATCCTTCATAACACTACAAAAATACTACTTCACTATAACTACACCCTATTCTTCTACCCACTTTGCCTGCTTTTCTCATTGCTTGCCTATATTCAGTACTTGCTTATGTTCTTGATACGTGTTTGTGGTGAATTAAATCACTCTAAATGCCCTTGATGACGTGCAGGTATGTTTGTATATTGTGTGAATAATAGTGAATTAATTAAAACTGATTGATTCGTTTTCTGCATAGTTATGCATGCGTCTCATCTGTATAGAAACAATTGTAGAGATTAAAGATTGATTTAATTTAAAGACCTTGGTTTTCTTCAATTTAAATATATATATAAATATATTAAGAACATTCAATACAAACATTAACTAAAATATAACTTAACATATGCAATGGATGAGAAATCAGTAACTGTCATATTCTACACACATACAAATTTGAACTATACAGAAAATATCATCGATTTACATCCTCCATAATACACTAACATATTCGCTTAAAGTATAATGCATAACTATGCAAAAAACGAATCAATCAGTTTTAATTAATTCGCTATTATTCACACAATATACAAACATACCTGCATGTAATACCTTGCCATACAGTACTCATATATGCCTAATACATTTGCTTCTTTCCTTCCCATATATATGACTAACGCATGTACAATCTCTACACGCTTAAATACTTCTTTCTCAATGCCTCTCTAATTATTAGACTATTCTCTTCTATTATCTGTCGCATGTATTCCACTCTGTGCTTTTAATTTGAATTTGAATTTGAATTTGAATTATTGTACAATTCTCGTATAATATATGTCGCATCCATTACACCCTATATATACTAAACTGTTGTTCACAACATCAATATATATGTATCTATATGATTCTTCAGTTGAATAGGAGGTTAATTATATGTACAAATATTGATAATGCTCCGATGATTCCAAACTAAAGTTTGGAAGAAACATTTGTCAGCGATTAAATGATTTGAACATAACTTTGATACTTGTGTAATTTATATTCCTGCTCTGTAAAACAACTGATGTTCTTACATTGAGCTATTTCTCTTAATTGTAATAAGGTAGTAATAAATTACTGACCTTTCCTGTTTATAGTTGTTTATAGTATAGTATATACATAACTATAAATAGTATCTTTAATATTATATATATATATATATATATATATAATGGCATATATGTAAAAATAAACACAGTAAATTGTGTGTCTAAAATTACGAGGGTTGAAATACCACATTGGTTTGATAAGTTTAACACCTGAAGCAAATGGAAAGTATAGAATAGATATTTGAATATATATATATATATATATATATATATATATATATATATATATATATATATATATATATATATATATATATATATATTCGAAACTAGATATAGGTAGTAACTTAATTACTACCATGCTAGTCGATACATCGATCTCCACCGTTCAATCGACCCCCTGAGACGATCGTAAAACAACGAACTAACTCTCTACCTACACCTGGCTTCTGCTTTTTTTTTGTTGTTCTTTTTTTGTTTCGTTTTTTTTTTCAAACAAACATATGTGTAAATTACTCTGTAACTCGGACTGATTTTCTTAAAGGATACCTTAGATCACCGATCACAAGAACTACTGGTCACAATGGCGATTCTCGCCACAATCATCCGTCCTAGGATACATTGAGTTCTATATCAGTCCCCCAACACTAACAGGTAGACTCCGATATATATATATATATATATATATATATATATATATATATATATATATATATATATATATATATATATATATATATATATATATATATATATATATGTATATATATATATATATATATATATATATATATATATATATAGTATAAATATACTTTCATAAACTTAACATGTATGCGCGATCATTGGTTTCGGGGTCCAGTTATGGCCACTACTGTATATAGTGAAGGAGATTCTTCAAACCTGGCCTCTCATCAAGGGTTCAGACAAAAGTACGAAAAGGAATCTTCTTTAGCCGACTATATTTGGTTTTAAACAGTGGAGAGTATCATTTCGGAAACAAAGGAGGTAATTCCGGAGTGTTTGATCTTTCAGCTTTAATTTATCTGTGTGTAGTATAGTATAATATTTAAGTATAAGTTATACGTTTAGATTATGTATAGCTCAGCCGCTATCCAATCACTCAATAAATTTACAGAAATCGCATGTTGTAAATACGAATCTGCAATTCAGAATATACACAATACGTTAAACAGTGGTTAGACAGCTTATTAGGGGAACAGTTATACTGCTCCGAACTGTAACAGTTTCATTACTCTGTCCTATATGAGCCGAATGAATTGCAATTGCTGCATGTAGAAGTCATTCGATTTTGTATAAAAGGTTAGAAAGATCTTATGATTAGGATTAACGGGGTAAATCGTCGGCGGAGTTCAGCTAGCGAATATATATATATATATATATATATATATATATATATATATATATATATATATATATATAAATTCACACTTATCGATATGAGAAATACACATACGAAGCTCTCTCTTTGTTCGTATGTATATTGTATATATGTACGTAGTTGTTAACATATATATTTACAAATATATAAATTTATACTCCATATACTCTCTCTCTCTCTCTTTCTCTCTCGCTCTCTCTCTCTCTCTCTCTCATTGTATATATATAGAGATAGGGAGAGAGAGAGAGAGAGAGAGAGAGAGAGAGAGAGAGAGAGAGAGAGAGATAGATAGATAGATAGATAGATAGATAGATAGATAGATAGATACATAGATTGATAGATAGATACATACATACATGCATACATACATGCATACATACATATATACATACGTACGTACGCACAATGTTTCAGGATTCTCGCTGTAGATGGGGAATATTCCGTTGGGATCTTTTCATAATCTTTTTTCTAAAGTTTTGACAAGTTAATCCTCAGGAATTCAAGATCAAAGATGCCGCCATTTCTAATCAACTCCACCCGTCCCCTCACGTTTCCAAGAACTATTTAGATCCCAAGTAGATATAGCTTTCTTTTTAATAAAAAAAAAATATATATATATTCATACATACATACGCACATACACATACACACAAACAGATATATATTTGTGAGTGTGTATGTATGTATACACTACCCTACTCTACCCCCCCCCCCTCCCACAAATAGGAGGTGGAGTCTATGGTTTTAGAATACCGCATTATTTCTTTCTAACTTTTTTCTTTTGCAAATATTCGTCTGAATTCTTCAAATCGTCTTGTGAATTCTTTTATTCAAACCATTTCCTCTAAATATTCCTAAGCATTCATTCTTCTTCTTCTTCTTCTTCTTCTTCTTCTTCTTCTTCTTCTTCTTCTTCTTCTTCTTCTTCTTTTTCTTCTTCTTCTTCTTCTTCTTCTTCTTCTTCTTCTTCTTATTATTATTATTATTATTATTATTATTATTATTATTATTATTATTGTTATTGTTATTCCTTGAATCTCAGTCATTGATGTTGGTTAACTGGAAAGTCCGTTGGATTGAATATCAAGCCACTACCTGCAGCCTCAGATATTCAGGACGTATCGGAGGGTTCTTGCCGTTCCAAGCAAGCATGCCTTTTGAAGCGTTCCAAAAAGCGTGAAGGGGCCGATTTTCTTTAACCATCCCTGGAAACCTTTGGAGATAGTCCCCAGTGCGCCTATGACAATCGGGATCACTTTGACTTCATGGCAGTTCCAAATCCTTTTCACCTCCCACTTTAGGTCCTGGTATCGGTTAATTTTCTCCCTCTCCTTCTCTTGCACTCTCGTGTCGAACGGGCAGGCCACATCCACAATCAGGCACGATCTTTTTTCTTTGTCCACAACCACCAGGTCAGGTCTATTGTGTTCCAGTTTTTTGTCCGTCTGTATCCTAAAATCCCACAGCACCTTCACCTGACTGTTCTCCATCACCGCCTCTGGCCCATGCTCATACCATTTCTCAGAATGTGGTAGATTGTTTACTTTGCACAGGTGCCAGTGGATCACCCTGCCCATCACATCGTGTCTCCAGCCCTTATAGTGGGTCTGGGCTAGGTGTTTACACTCGGACACAATGTGAGCCACAGTCTCCTCTCTCTCTCCACAGATCCTGCACAGTGGGCTAGCCTCCTCCTTGTAGATATGGTGCTTCAACCACTTCGTTTTGAGGGCCTGCTCCTGCGCAGCCATTAGCATTCCTTCTGTAGCCTTTTTGAGGTCTCCTCTTCTCAACCAGTTCCATGTCTGTGGATCTCTAAATTCAGTTTTCTCAAAGAAGGTACTATGGAGGGATTTTCCCTTAAGGCTGCTCTTCCTCCTTGATGTTATTTCCTCCTTGGGTATCCCCTGGCCTACTGTCCCCTCCTTCAGTACAGCTCTGAGCATTGGCTCCTTACTATAGGTCACGTATTTGTATAGGTTGTTTTTCTCCATCTGAACACAGTCCTCTATGCTGATAAGACCTCTTCCACCCTCAGATCTCCTTAGGTAGAGTCTATCGACATCACTCCTCTTGTGGAACATGTTGTAGATAGTCAATAGCTTCCTAGTCTTCCTATCCATTTCTTTTTGTTCAGCAACATTCCATCTCAGAATTCCCGCACTGTACCTAATAATAGACACAGCTCGGGAATTTACTGCGCTTATGGCATTTCTGCTGTTCAGATGTGACTTCAATACGCTCCTTACTCTCCGAATGTATTCAGTTCTTAACAATTCCTTCATTTTTTTGTTCTTTATGCCATCAGCCTCCAGAACGCCCAAATACTTGTATCCTTCCTCAGAGTCAATTTCCTTTATCATCTCACCTGTTGGTATCTGGATCCCGTTACTTCTGCTCAGCCTACCCCTCCTCATCACAATGACTCCACATTTAGCAATACCAAACTGCATACATATATCACTGCTGAAAATACGGACAGTGTCAACAAGCACATCCAACTCCTTCTCACTTTTCCCGAAGAGCTTAAGATCGTCCATGAAGAGGAGGTGATTGATGGTAAGCTCTCCCCTTCCCAACTTGTATCCTGCTCTCACTTTTCGCAGCATAATGGTCAAGGGCATCAGGGCAAGGACAAACAACAGAGGGGACAGGCTATCTCCCTGGAAGATACCTCTCTTGATCTTCGCGCTTCCCAAGGATACTCCAGTTGATGTCAACTCTGTCTCCCAGGAGCCCATACTCCTGCCCAGCAACTGTCTGATGTTATCTGCCACCCTGAAGATCTCCAGGCTTTTGGTGATCCAGGAATGAGGCACCATGTCAAATGCCTTTCTGTAGTCTATCCATCCCATGGCAAGATCAGTGTGTCTCCTCCTGCAATTCCCCATTACCATCTTATCAATAAGCAACTGGTCCTTTGTACCACGTGACTTCTTTCGGCATCCTTTCTGTTCGTCCGGCAACAAGTTGTTTGTGTGGAGGTGATGGTAGATTTCCTCAGACACAATGCTCGTCAACAGTTTCCACATTACGGGCAGACATGTGATAGGTCTGTTTCCACATTACGGGCAGACATGATTATTATTATTATTATTATTATTATTATTATTATTATTATTATTATTATTATTATTATTATTATTATTATTATTATTATTATTCCTCTCTAAATGGCATTCTTCATTATTTTCTGCTTCCAAATATTTCACTAACATCACGTAAGAATTGATTCTTGTGTTGCATGCGACCAATTCCTGAACGGCGAATTCGCAGTTAAAATTCGGATCAAATGCATTGCAATATTATTTGTTTAAACTGTTTGTACTAGAGGTTCCAATCCTACAGTAGTTACAGTTGTCTTCCCTTTTTTTGTTGGTGGATTTCCAGAATCGGTAGGGAGTTGGACAAGATACCTGGTGGTTGTTCGGTTTTTCTGAGTTTTTGAGTTGATATAATCCGTCATCCGATTTAGCACGAAGACCTGGTCACTGAGTGCCTCTAAAAGAGACGTAACGATTCTGTACCTAGCATCATTCGAACCACATCTACGGTTTGGAGGTAGCTTTTACCATTACCCCACGAGTCTCAGATGCCCTGAAAAATTACAGGTCTATGAGTGCTGTCCTTCCATCTCTGAATAAAAGGATCAAAAGTAATTTCCTCGGTTTCTTAATAATCCAGCTAGTATTTCTATTCACAATCACGATCATTCTGGACTTCTTATATCGAGAGGGCGCAACCTGGTCGCTCACCGTGCTAAAAATTATAGCTAATCCTGTTTCATATCAAACTTTAAAATTAAAAACATAACACAGACCCGTTGATCTAGTTCCATATAATAGTGTGATTAGGGATGGAACATCATTTAGTATGTGTGTACCCGATCATATTTCACCTGCGCTAACCAACAAAAACGGCGTTAACTGATACATGTTTCATTGGAAACTTAGAATCGTTTCATAAAAAAAAAAAAAAAAAGTTATAGAAATCAGGGACACAATTAATCGGCAGTAGCCAAACCTTCATCTATAAATTCCCGCCCTTTGTAATTGGCAGATATATGAAACAGCAATACAGTCATTTGACCTATTCAAATGTAGCTACACATTTTACAAAACGAACACCTTTTATTCCAGACAATAAAAGCCTCCTGTCAATAAACTGATTTTTATGTAGTCACTTGGTCTACTGAATCGAATTTCGAATTTCTGATGTCGAAGGATCTGATCACAAGAGCATCCGTTTTCTTTAAAACGCTGACCACAAGAGACCCTCATGGAATCTGTTCAATACAACACAGAAAGGGCTTCAACAATTACTCCACCTTCTTAAAAATAGGAATCACAAGAGACAACGTAAAACCTACTTTATAAATCAACCAAAACCTTCCCTATCAAACACTTTGCCATAATTTAATCAGGAGCTGCATGATACGTCTAGGGACCTGTCCAATGTCACATTGGTGTTAATGTTGATGTGGTGGTTGTGTTGGTGGAGGTGGTGGTGGTTATAGTGGTGGGGGTTGGGTGGAGGTGATGTTGGTGGAAGTGATGCTCGTGATAATAGTATTTGTGATGGTGGTGGTGATGATGTTGGTGATAGTGATGGTGGCGATGGTGGTAGTAGTGGCGGTTGTGCTGTGTTGTGTTGAAGGTAGTAGTGGTGTTGGTGTTGGAGGTGTTGGTGGTGACGGTGTTGGTGGTGGCAATGTTGGATGTGGTGGTGTTAGTGTTGGTGTTGGTGGTGTTAGAGGTGACGGTGTTGGTTGTGGTGGTTATGGTGGTGACAATGTTGGTTGTGGTAGTGGTGGCAATAGTAATGATGAACCTAGTTATGGTGGTAGTATTGGTTATGAGGATAGGTTGGAAATATTTCTTTCGTTTCCATATTTCTTTCATAATCCCCCGATTACTTAAATCTGGCATATGTCAGTTGTTCTGTACAAAATTTGATTTTTATTTAGACACACAGACAGATACCGCCTCAAACATTACCACTAACGTCACAACCACCACCTCTATCACTGCCATAACAACCACTATTACCACTACTGCCAAACCCATCACTCCCACAACTATCATCATCACTAACAACCCCACCACCACAACCCCCGCCATCATTACCACCTCCATACCAAATACCATCACCACTAACAACCCCACCACCACAACCCCCGCCATCATTACCACCTCCATACCAACTACCATCACCACTACCAGCTCCACCATCACTACTACAACCCCATCCCAAATACCATCACCACTACCAACGCCACCACCACAACCCCGGCCATCATTACCACCTCCATACCAACTACCATCACCACTACCAACTACCATTACTACTACAACCCCATCCCAACTACCATCACCACTACCAACTACCATCACTACTACAACCCCATCCCAACTACCATCACCACTACCAACTACCATCACTACTACAACCCCATCCCAACTACCATCACCACTACCAACGCCACCACCACAACCCCGGCCATCATTACCACCTCCATACCAACTACCATCACCACTACCAACTACCATCACTACTACAACCCCATCCCAACTACCATCACCACTACCAACTACCATCACTACTACAACCCCATCCCAACTACCATCACCACTACCAACGCCACCACCACAACCCCGGCCATCATTACCACCTCCATACCAACTACCATCACCACTACCAACTACCATCACTACTACAACCCCATCCCAACTACCATCACCACTACCAACTACCATCACTACTACAACCCCATCCCAACTACCATCACCACTACCAACTACCATCACTACTACAACCCCATCCCAACTACCATCACCACTACCAACTACCATCACTACTACAACCCCATCCCAACTACCATCACCACTACCAACTACCATCACTACTACAACCCCATCCCAACTACCATCACCACTACCAACTACCATCACTACTACAACCCCATCCCAACTACCATCACCACTACCAACTACCATCACTACTACAACCCCATCCCAACTACCATCACCACTACCAACTACCATCACTACTACAACCCCATCCCAACTACCATCACCACTACCAACGCCACCACCACAACCCCGGCCATCATTACCACCTCCATACCAACTACCATCACCACTACCAACTACCATCACTACTACAACCCCATCCCAACTACCATCACCACTACCAACTACCATCACTACTACAACCCCATCCCAACTACCATCACCACTACCAACTACCATCACTACTACAACCCCATCCCAAATACCATCACCACTACCAACGCCACCACCACAACCCCGGCCATCATTACCACCTCCATACCAACTACCATCACCACTACCAACTACCATCACTACTACAACCCCATCCCAACTACCATCACCACTACCAACTACCATCACTACTACAACCCCATCCCAACTACCATCACCACTACCAACTACCATCACTACTACAACCCCATCCCAAATACCATCACCACTACCAACGCCACCACCACAACCCCGGCCATCATTACCACCTCCATACCAACTACCATCACCACTACCAACTACCATTACTACTACAACCCCATCCCAACTACCATCACCACTACCAACTACCATCACTACTACAACCCCATCCCAACTACCATCACCACTACCAACTACCATCACTACTACAACCCCATCCCAACTACCATCACCACTACCAACTACCATCACTACTACAACCCCATCCCAAATACCATCACCACTACCAACGCCACCACCACAACCCCGGCCATCATTACCACCTCCATACCAACTACCATCACCACTACCAACTACCATCACTACTACAACCCCATCCCAACTACCATCACCACTACCAACTACCATCACTACTACAACCCCATCCCAACTACCATCACCACTACCAACTACCATCACTACTACAACCCCATCCCAAATACCATCACCACTACCAACGCCACCACCACAACCCCGGCCATCATTACCACCTCCATACCAACTACCATCACCACTACCAACTACCATTACTACTACAACCCCATCCCAACTACCATCACCACTACCAGCTCCACCACTACCACCACCGTCACCATCACTATCGCCGCTACCAATGCTACCACCACAACCCCCTCCATCATTACCACCACTATCACTACAACCATCGTCACCATCACTACTACCATCACCCACCATCACTACTACCACCCCAACGCAACTTCCATCACCACTACCAACTCCACCATTACCACCACCATCACCACTACCAACGCCACAGTCGGAACCCCCTTCATCATTACCACCACTACTACCATCACCATTACCATCACCACGATCACTACCACCAACCCCATCACAAATGCAATCTCTTCTACCATCGCCTCCATCACTAACACCACCCCCATCACAACTGCTATCCCCTCCAACTACCATCACTACCTTCTCCACTATTGCCACCACATTCACCTCTACCATCGTCACCATCAGTACCCACATCACAACTATCATCAACAGTACCGACTCTACCACCACTACAACCACCAATACCGCATCTACCAACAACAACGACAACAGTACAACCACCACCATGTCTTTTCTCAGGAAAATATTTTTCAATTGGAAATTTCGCCGAACTATATCTTAACAGGTACATTGTTGTTGTTGCTTCTGCTGCTGCTGTTGCTACTCTTGCTTGTGATGCAGCTGCTGCTGCTGTTGTTGCAGTTGCTGTTATTGTTGTTGTTCAAGACAATGTATCTAGGACTATATGGTTTAATATGCATGATTCTTTGCTTAAATCTACTGGCCGTTTTGATGTAATTGTAGCGTAGCAGTTCAGCATATGGTAGGTTCCAGTTCGATTCCAACAGGCGGTACTGCCCATTTTTTCGAACTATGGGTTTATATGCTTAACTTATTCGTTTATTTTCATAGTTTTAAATAATCTTACATTGAAGCAACTTACTTTAAGCTAATATGCTTTCTAAAGTATTTTCAATTTTTTAAAGACATTGACAGCATTGTCTAGAACACGCCCTGACTTAATGTATTTACATACGTTACCATCTCATATTTAAAGGGGAAATGAAATTATCTTACTTTAACTTAACAAAAAAAAAAGGAATCCCACGGGCAATTGCAGAGAATATTATTATACCAGCTATAAAAGAAGTCATAGAAACTGTTTTTAAGGGTTTTCGTCTGAGTAAAAATACAGTAAAATGCTTAAATATTTATGAGACCGCAGAAAACGTTGCAAAGACGAAAATTTCAGGACTTCAATAGACTAAGATTTCTATCCAGGTGGATGAGATAATATTTAGAAATTTTAATATTCTGATGGAATTTTTAATTACTGCATCGTTGCTTAAGTCTCTTTGCATAATAAATTAAATCTGAAACAAGTTTCTTTTTACAGGAGTATTTGAGATAAAAAATACAAGTTCTAATAATATTACGCTAGTTACTTCTATGGTACTCAAAGATGAGGTGATGATGTTAAACTGGGTAAGAGTTTAAGACTACCACCCAAGTATATTGCAGTGTGATTTGAGCACAGGACACAAAAAGCCAACATTTTTCAGTAAAAAATAATTTCTAATTTAGTTACGAAGCCAACAATGTGTGGGCGGAAAAGCTGATTACATAGACCGCATAAATAACCGGAACTTTATTGTATCGTCCCCAGAAGGCTGAAAGGTAAAGCTGACTTCGGCGAGATTTAAAGTCAGTACGTAGAGTGTCCAAACTAAGTACTAGAATGAATTTTGTTCGATCCACTATCTATACCGCCAATCTACGTCTCTTCGGTAAAAAGAACATGAACCCAACTTTAAAATATAGTAAAAGCAATAACTGAAAAAAGTGGATAGACAGGTGAATGGTAAGTGTTGATACTATTGAGAGAAAATAGTAACATGTGAGTATAAGTTATTGAAACAGTTCTTTGATGGAAGAAGAAAGAAAATCATGGCTACATAGAAAACTAAGTGGAGCGAATTGAGTAGATACACACAAATATTGCGATATATATATAATAACCATAAGGTTGTATGTGTGTGCGCACGCGGGCGCGTGTGTGTGTGCGTTCGTGCGTGTGCATGTGTGTGTGTGTGCTTGTGTGTGTTTGCATATGCATGTGTATTTGTGTATGTGTGCATATGTGCGCGTTCATGCATGTGTTCATGCATGTGTTTATTAGTGTATGGGTGTTTGTGTATGAGTTCGTGTATGTATGTGCGTTTGGGCGTGTGAGTGTTCGCGTTTGTGTGTGTGTGTGTGTGTGCGTGTGAGTGCTCGTGTTTGTGAGTGTGTGCGTGCGTGTGAGTGTTCGTGTTTGTGTGTGTGCGTGTGAGTGCTCGTATTTGTGTGTGCGGGTGTGTTGTTATGGGTGGTGGTGTTGATGTTGGTGTAGTGGTAGGTTTGAAAGTGTTGCTGTTAGCGGTGTTGATTTTGTTGTTAGTCGTGTTGGCGTTGGGGCTGTTAGTGGTTGAGGTGTCGGTTGTGTTGGTGTTGTTGGTGTTAGGATGTTGTTGATGGTGTTGGTGTTTGTGGACCTGGGGAAAGGTGTTGGTTTTGTGGACCCGGGGAAGGGTGTTTCTTTTATGGTGGTGGTTGTGGTAGTGGTGGTGGTTTGTCATGGTGGATGTGGTAGTGGTGATGTTGCGGTGGTCGGGTGTTGTGTTAGAGTGTAGTTTCGATGGTGATGGAGGTGGTGTATAGTTCTGATTGTGTTGATGATACTGGGAGTGGAGTGGTAATAGGTGTTGGAGATTATAATGATGGTGATGGGAATAGAGTAGATGATAATGGTGTTGTATGGAAGCTTTCTTTTTCTTCGTCTGTGTCTGGAGATAAGGTTTCGTGTCATCGCTAGAGGCCTGTCTACTCCGAACATACAGTGATGTCATGTTAGATTAAAAGAGAAACATTCAGGAATAAAAGATGTAGTTAATTTGCCATTCCAAGATTCTCTTACAGACCTCAAAAATAAACTCCTAGTCTACTAGACTACTTACGCGTCCCTTACTTTGCCAAAAATTCTTTGAAGTTTTATAGAAATAGGGTCAAAACCTTTTAATATTACATTGCTATGACAAACCAAGTTATTGGGTGATTCTATACATTCATCAATTAGCTTAGTGGTTACAGCGTTGGGTTCGCAATCGTTAGATCATGTATTCGATTCCATGAGACCAGATTGTCCATTGTGTCCTTGAACAAGACACTTTATTTCACATTTTTCCAGTTCACTCAGCTTGAAAAAATGAGTGGCGATGTCATTGGTGCCAAGCTGTATCAAACGTCGTCCTTCCCTTTGACAACATCATATATAGTGTGAATAGAGTGTGTATATATCTCTTCTCTATATATATAAAACGGAAAATGTCTGTCTGTGTGTGTGTATGATTTTTATGCATTTCAACATTTCTCTACCGATTTTGATGATTTTGTTTCCAATGTTCTCCAAATTTACCAACGATGGTCAACGCGTAATAAACTTTGCCAAAAATTTCCTGCTTCTATGAAAAAAAATCGATAAAACTAAATACATGCTGTAACCCTCTCTCTTACACGCTTATTCACTCTCTCTACTACCCAACAGCGACAAAACTTCGTTCAGGAACGCGACATAAACTTTGAAAACTAAGCAACACATCATTTTATACAACAACAAACACAGTCATAACGCTCTCACCGTCGCTCTTCCCTCTCTCTATAATAGATCATTCCCTCTCTTTATAATTTAACTGCTTTACTCTCTTCATGCTTTGAGGTTTAACACACCGCTCAATAGTTTCTTAACTTTACTCTCTCCGTCGCTCTTCCCTCTCTCTATAATAGATTATTCCCCCTCTCTATAATTAAACTGCTTTACTCTCTCTCTGTCGCTCTTCACTCTGTATATGATAACACTGATTTACACACCTCCTTATAGTTTCTTAGCTTTACTCTCTCCATCACTCTTCCTTCTCTCTATAATAGATTATTCCCCCTCTCTACAATTTAACTGCTGGGGGGTCATTGGAGTTCCGTATTGACATACGGCTTTTCTGGGGTATTTTAAATCGGCTTATTGCAAATAATAACCCGCAATATAACACTTCATATAACAGATTAATTCTATAGACATATGAATCGGAATGTTTCAATTATTTATTTTTTACGACTTTCATTGGTTAAATATTAATATGACAACACCCATAGTGTTGTACTTCTGGCAATTCTGCCGAATACACTGCCAAGGATGAACCTTTTCCCCTCGGCGTAAGATATCCCGTTCGATTTCCAGCGATCCCAATTCCCGGTGAGACCATGTTTTGCCATGTCCATTAACAAGTTACAGGGCAAACATTGTCGGTGGCGGGCATCCATTTGGGGGAGCCATGCTTCTCCCATGGCCAACTTTATGTTGCCTGTTCCCGCGTAGGGAGCAGGAATGGACTTTTTGCTTACACTCCTCAAGGGATGACACGCAATATCGTATACAAAGAGGTGCTATAGATGTTGGTGCAGGTGTTGGAGGTGTTGGAGCTCTGCCGTCTGGAAAACTATTTCCTGGTAGGGTCACCCATGGCGGACAGATCTGACACCCAGCGGCATCAGGACCACCATCTTGCAACTTTCGTCTGCTAAATTCGCTATTGGGAGATTATTAACCCATCATTGATTGTCCAAAATGCTAATTGGTTCGTAACTTTTAATAACCGGTTCAACTGCTTTATGCACTTAATTGATAAGCTTATTCGCTTTCAAGCCATGTCTACCTGTATGTAACTTTTCATAGCAAATGAACAAACCCGAGCAACGCCGGGCTAAACTGCTAGTATATCTAAGCTTTATCGGCTTTTGATTTCCTTTGGACAACAACGGTGGCTTGGAGAGGGGTGATTGTTGGTCTTCCACAAAGAGACTTTATCCGGTCTTGTTCTTCGTATGTGAACTTTCTAGGTACAAGACGCATAGTCATTCGTGATCGAAGTTGGCTTATATCCCCAAATAACGGTGCTGCATATTTAAATAATGTATTCCATGGGATGTTTCTTTTTTTAACAGGAATATTAAGGGTGTGTATTGCGTTGTACAGAGGAGGAGAATCTTTTCATGTTGAAAGACCACATTAAGTTACTTGCAATATAATAAGGCCGCATTAAAAAAAAAACAGAATTATAATATATACTATTTTGTAAAATTTTAGTCATTAAATACTAATTACCTAAAAAAAAAAAGAAAAAAATTAATTCAAACCTTTTAATGACTGCTTGTTGTAGGAAGGCATTTTGATATTTAGTTGCAGTATAATGGCTCGAATTTTTAACTGAACCTCGAGATGGGCAGCCACCATTTGTGATCTCAAAGACGTCTTGATTTTGGATAGGTAGGAGGATATAGATTCCCAGCAATAAGTGGTTTAAATTGAAATAGGAGATAGAAAATAACACATTAATAAAAATTAAAAATTTGTTGGAAATGTTTTATTCATTCAAAAGCCCGCAGGTCCCCATTTGTGGTCTAGTGCAAAAGGCATACGGGCTGTCTAAAAGAATATTCCTCATATAGCCTTTCATCATCATGAAATACGGTAGGACTCTGACTAGTAGTAGTAGTAGTAGTAGTAGTAGTAGTAGTAGTAGTAGTAGTAGTAGTAGTAGTAGTAGTAGTAGTAGTAGTAGCTGTTGCTGTCGACTATTCTTTGTAGATGTTTTTCTTCCATTCTATTTCAAACAAAATGTTGGGTGATGTATTCTTAAATTACAAGCAGATTTTAGCTAAGTGCCAAAGTTAGAGGAAAATCAACCGGTTCCCTCTTTCAGAAGGCAGTCGGTTTAGCCACAAAACAAGGCAAAAATCTCCCCAAAATACGTTTTAAAGACAAGTAAATATACTTTAAATGTAGGAGCAAATTTTACACGAGGTCTTCCTTTTAGCGAGAAAATATTAATGATTTCTACATTTGGCACAAGGCCGGCAATATTAAGGGAACGGAAAGTCGATTAAATCGGCCCCAGTGCGTTACCGGCTCTTTGTTTTAAGCATCCCGTAAGAATGGAAAGCAAAGCTAACATCGGTGAAATTTAAACTCAGAACTTAAAGAGCCGCAACTCTATGCTGTAAAGCATCTTAACCGACGCTCTACCGATATTGCCAATTCACCACCCTTAATAATGGTTTCTTATATAGGCACAAGGCCAGCAATTTGGGGGGAGGGGAAAGTCGATTAAATCGACCCCAGTGCTTGACTGGTACTTTATTTTATCGACCCCGTAAGGATGAAAGGCAAAGTTCACCTCGGCGGGATTTGAACTAAGACCGTAAAAGGGATGTAATTTTATGCTGCAAAGCATGGCGTCCGTTCATTATTAGTCTCACATTAAGAAAACATTAATGATGATACAGGCGGTACATGACTGCACAGAACGATACAGTATGGGATTTTGCGTGAAGAAATTTTAAACGAAGACGTTGAGAACAGTAAAGTTTTTTAAAAAATGTTAAAATCTCAAAGTAGGAGGAAACATCCGAGGGTCACTCGTGGAGAAGGCCCACAAAAATTCATGGTCACCCTGACGGCTATGGAATGTGTCCTCTCCCAGTTTCCTCCTCCAATCTGCAGGTGTATACTCAGAGCAGGCTCATTCACTCGGACCATGCTCACCACTTTCAACAAACAGTGAAATAGAAAAAAGTGAAATAAAGTATACAACGCATGCATCTTTATCACAAAAAGTGAAAGATTAACCGCTCTATTGCAGTCAGACATGTACAAGGGCAGAGCATGACGGTCAGGCAATAGTAGATAACGGATTCGATATGCGCATTCGCCAACTTTACTCGATATTTCAGGGATAGTTTCTTCTCGGCCTCTTTTTGAATGTTACCTCATCCCAAGTTTTGTTCATGTGGACATCTAAACCGAACAACATCCCGAGCAACTTAACCGGCCCATCTATCCAGCGCTCAAAATGCTGTTAGACAGCATGGACCTCATCTCCATGTGCCGAGTCGCAGGCCCAACGACTTTTAGTGGTTAATATTTGCTCTCGCCACCGCATTGTATGTCCTTAGAGCAGTGCCGATAAACTCGATGTGTTCTGCGATATATGCTAACACGGATCTCTCATATCCTAGTTTATGTGGATCGCCCTTCAGCGTCTCTAACTTGTGTAGTAATAGATCAAGAGTCAGTACGTATAAGAAAAACGAGTGTGGGCAAACCTGACGGAGCAAGCGTATGATGCTGAACGATTCCGAAAGGCGTCCATTCATTCTGACCGCTGATCCATCCCGAGGACAGCCACCAGGTAGCGAGGGTCGACTCTATAATACCGGTAGCTAATTTAGACACACACCCTTTCATTTGGAGGAAGAGAAATGCCGATTGAATCTACACCCAGTACTTGACTTTTTCAATCACAGTTGTGGGAAAAGCAAAGCTTCCCTCTGCGGGATTTGAAATCAGAAATTAAAGAGACTTAAATAAATATCTACCCTCCACCAACTAAAACAA
>OZ024741.1:109565611-109585611 GCA_964016885.1 Eledone cirrhosa
TACATACATACATACATACATACATACATACATACATACGTACACACACACATGCAGAAATACATATGTACACACATACATACATAAATGTAAGAAAAATACAAGAAGAGGGCATCTACAGACCACTGTTGAGGAGATCCAGTATCCAAGATACATGTTCAGCTTCATACCATTCATTATTGGAGCTACAGGTTATATACCAACCTGCTAGGACCAAAGTATAACTGAACTTGGATTTGTGGACAAAGAGCGCAGCTCCCTAATTCAATGGCCGCTATATATCTGGCACCTTCAAAATTGCAAAACATTCTTACGATTCAAGGGATGACAATTTCTTTTCTTTTACAGCCTTGCCACCAGGAAGGTGGCCGGTCAAAAATGTACTCACTATTAAAAGAAAGAGAGACATACATACATACATACATACATACATACATACATACATACATACATACATACATACATACATACATACATAAGAACCCACCAGGAAGAGATATGATTGTCGGCTACTGGTACAAAAAACTGATATTCTATCGGAGGTATCTTACTGACCTTTACCAACAAGTTCTTAAGGGAGATACACTTATACCAGAATGGTTGACATTAGCACAAACATTACTGGTCCCCAAGAACAAAGACACCCACTTGGCTAAAAACCACATCAAATTTTTACATTTCTAACAAACAGCAGCTGTTCCAACTTCCCTCACTCTAGGAGACAGTGGCCTTAGTTATATGAGGCATGTGTACTTCCGACCCATTGCATGCCAGAACCTGATGTATAAGATGTATACAGCCTACCTGAACCTATTCCTCCAAGATCACTGTGAAAATAATAACATCATCGCAGATGAACAAGCAGTTGGAAAGAAAGGGGTTTGGAGATGTGCTGAACAACTCCTAATCAACAAAACTGCGATGTCGGAGGTGCGACAACTTAGGAGGAATATGGCTACAGTCTGGCTGGACTACAAGAAAGCTTTCGATTCTGTTCCCCACTCTTGGATGATAAAAGCCTTCCAACTTGCTAAAGTCCCAGACATTATTGTCAGAGCCATAGAGAGGCTGTCTTCTTCTTGGGCTACTATCCTAAGGTTAAAGACAGAGAGGGAGGACTCTATTTTCACTGATAAAATAAAATATCGCAGGGGTATATTTCAGGGGGACAGTCTCTCTGTGATATTATTCATCTTGTCATTAAACCCCTTGTCCTTTGTGCTCAAGAAATGTGAGGGATACATCATTGGCTCACGGGAGGACAGAAATACGAACCTAATCCATAACTTATTAGTGGACGATCTGAAACTCTATGCCAAGAACATGGATGGGATGAAGAAAAATCTTGACCTGGTTACAACGTTCTCAAAGGATATAAGAATGGAGTTTGGCTAAGATAAATGCTCATACATGACTGTAAAGCGGGGGAAAACAACAACCCAATCTAGCAACATTGTCATCAATAATCTAACTGTTTCACCGATATCTGATGAAGACTGCTACAGATACCTGGGGATAGATGAGAACATATCTTATAATGGTATCTGTAATAAAGAATGCGTAACCAGGGAATATTATACCCGTTTAAGAAAGATTTGGTAATCGGAACTCTCTGTGCAAAACAAAACAGTGGCTCACAATGTGTTTGCTGTGCCTGTCCTAACACCAACGTTGGGAATACTCAATTGGACGATAGACGAACCCCGAGCAGTTGATGTTGGAACTCGAAAAATACTAAACAACACTGGAAACTTCCACATCAACAGTGAGATAGACCGCCTTTACTTGAAACGTAAGCAGGGAGGCAGGGGCCTAACATCAGTCCAGACAGCATTTGAATGTCGCATCATATCCCTCCGACAACATATACGAACCTCGAAGCATAGGAGCCCGTCTCTTGAGCAAGTCTCTCTGCATGAAACAGATGAGATCATGAGAGTTGGGAAGGAACTCCTCGAGAGATATTCCCTGTGTGATAATCAAAAACTCACACCCAGGGAAGTCGCTCAGCAGTATCGCAGTGAATCCATGGATGAAAAACTGCATGCAGGTCAGCAAAAAATCATGCATGGATATGTGGCCAGGAAGCTCTAGAGTGAGAGTAGTGTAGATAAGGAAAGTAGTCTATCTTGGACCAACAACCACTATATTGGCTCCCACTTTGAAGGATACGCTTTTGCAATCCAAGAACAGGATATTAACACGAAATACTTGATTCACAAAAGAGATAGGGATGCAGGCAAAACACCTAGATGTGATAACAAGTGCAGACTCTGCAGAACTAACATCGACGATATCACCCATGTCATCAGCAGCTGTCCAAATATGTCATCGCGGTACTATCTACCTATGAGGCATGATGTAGTGGCCAAAACACTGTACAATACAGTTCGTCAAAACGATAGCCCCGATAAAAGCTACAGCAATGTGGAAGACATCCACGTACATAATATGAAAGAATACTGGTGGAAAGTTCCAGTAAAAACCCCCAATAAAATGCAGGGAGAAGAAAGCATGCACAGTAGTGGAAATTAGCTGCCCAGCAGATGCCAATGTAATATCAAAGATTAGTGAACAGGAGAATATTTATGCAGAACTGATGAGAAATATGCAGATACTCCACCCTGATTACACCTTCAGATTTATGCCTGTGATTATTGGGGCACTGGGATATGTTAGTAACTGCCTCAATACAAATCTTGAGAAGCTAGGCTTCACAGGAACAGAAAGAACACAACTAGTAAGGAAATTACAAGTACAATCCATTAATGGCACAGTAAAAATATGTAAAACATTCCAAAAATGTTGCATCTAATAACTGCATATACACATGTACAGATGCAAAGCATATACACATGCACACATACAACTCAAAACATCCACACATACAATAACATCAATATCTACACATGGATACATACATAATCTACCTAGTTGATGTTGTGTAAATTCCAATGAGAGAGTTTTGTGTCTATGTTAGAAACCGACTCTCCCTCTATTGGTAAAACTTTGTGAAATTATAAAACCAGAAGAACATACACACATGCATACATACATACATACATACATACATACATACATACATACATACATACATACATACATACATACATACATACATAATCAAGCCGTGCGGTATGATTGCACGTGCATTTTCAGACAGAGAGCTATGTTTTGATAAATCGACTGTATAGATTAAAGGTACTGCAACAAAGTCGAATGAGTCCGGCGGAGACAACGTTTTTTATTTTTTTACATTTAATCATTTTCAGTTAAAGCACACCGTTCAAAGCCTGCTGCGTTGATTACGACACCACACAGGTCTCCTCTCCCTTCTACACTCTCACTCTCACTCATACTCTCTCTCTCTCTCTCTCTCTCTCTCTCTCTTTCTCTCTCTCTCTCCCTCTCTCTCTCTCTCTCTCTCTCTCTCTCTCTCTCTCTCTCTCTCTCTCTCTCTCTCTCTCTCTCTCACTGTATCTCTGTGATTCTATCACTTTCTCTCACTCACTTCCTTCTCTCTCTCTCACTTCCTTCTCTCTCTCTCTCTCTCTCTCTCTCTCTCTCTCTCTCTCTCTCTCTGTGATTCTATCACTTTCTCTCACTCACTTCCTTCTCTCTCTCTCTCTCTCTCTCTCTCTCTCTCTCTCTCATATACAAACACGACCTCACAAACACACTACTTCATACACACATACTCGTTTCCTTGTTAATTATTCAAAGGAATATATTTTTACTTTCACTATCACTTTGTCACAAGTAATCAATGGCATATGTTGTGTATATAAATATATATATATATGTGTGTGTGTGCGTGCGTATATATATATATATATATATATATATATATATATATATATATATATATATATATATATATATATATATTTATATATATATATATATATATATATATATAAATATATATATATATATATATATATATAAATATATATAAATATATATATATATATATATATATATATATATATATATATATATATATATATATATATATATATATATATATATATATATATTGTTATACTTTGGGAGGGTCATGTTGCCAATAAGAAACACACGCACCAGTTGCTTTCACTTCAATTTATTACAATAAATTTATAAATTTAAGAATTTATAAATTTCCGGTTGGTTGGTTGGTTCCACAACCAGATAGTTGTTTATATATTGTCATAGTTCTTTCGTCACACACTCTGTGACCTCTTCAGTGACTGGGGATTCCTTTCTTTGTTTTTGTGCCTCTCCTTTGTTCTGTCCTACGCCATTTTGTTTCTGTGTGTGTGTTGTGTGCTCAGTCTGCGCATGCGCCACATCCGGGTGTCTGTGTGTGTTTATGTTCATTTATTTATTTGTTTATTTACATGTTACTGGTTGGTTGTTTGTTCTATGTGTGTGTGTGTATTCATTTTGTCCTTAATTGTAAGTTGTGATGTTGCTGTTCCACTCATATTTTCTATTTAATTTTGGTTGTAATTCTTTTATGTTTATTACCTCTGTGATTTGTCTAAACATTGCGTCTTTTCTGTGTGTAGATTCTATTTTTATTTCTATTTTCTCTAATTTAACCTTGTGTTCTATTTTAGCATGTTGGTAGAGTACAGACGATTCTTTACTATCTTGAAGGTCTCGCCAGTGTTCATTTATCCGTTCCCCTACACTACGAGCTGTCTCACCTATGTACACTATATTTTTGTCTCTACATTGTCCTTCAGTACATATTATGTTATACACTACATTTCTAGTTTTACAGTTAATATGGGGGCTTATTTTACAGGTTATACATTTCTTATCTATACATGAGGGTCTTTGAAATGGGTATGTCTTGCTAATAAATGATTTTACGGAGGTACCTGGTCTTTCTACTATCTTAATATTGAGTTTATGTTTATCTAGGGCCCTTCTAAATTTGTAAGCTAATTCACCTCTAGGAGTTGTATCGATGAACATTACACTCTGGTATTTATTGCTATCATACCATGAGTTTATTCTATTAGCCTTATTCCTAGTTCTTTCTATTCTATTCCAAAATTTGCTCCTATACAAGGGGCAGGTCCCATTTGTGTCATTATTTACCATTTTTTCCCATTTGGTTCTGGCTCCTCTATACACTCTGATTTTATCTCTCTGATTGTAGCCAGAGAACTGCATACGGTGGATGAAGTGTTGTATGTGTCTCTCTAGTTCTTCGGCGTTGCACATGCGGGACACGTTTCTCATCACCCGTACCAAATCCGCAATCAGTATGTTGATTTTGGTATGGTCCGAAGCGGCCGAGTTTCGGTGGATCAGATGTTTGGAAGTCATGGGTTTGGCATAATGGGAATGGAGGATTTGTTTTTTGTTATTAATGGTATCTAACCAGAGCTCTGTGTCTAGTACAGGTAATCAATGGTTGGGGTGTATACTTGGGTAGTCTATAGTAACTCTAATGCTCTGGTGGATGGAGTTAGCTATTTGCTGGATGCTTTCCATTGTGTTTTTCTCTAGTTCCTGACTGTTCTCTAGTGGGGGTGTCTTAACTACGATGTTTATATCATCAACGTAGCGGGAGTACATTATCAGGGTTAAGGGGTCTTCTAATTGTTCTTTAAGTTTAAGTTTAAGTCTACTGTCCCAACATACCATGAATAAGTTAGCTATGTCGCCTGCAATGCTAACACCAATGGCTGCTCCTTCCTCTTGGGCATATGTTTTTCCATTAAATTTGAACATATGTTCCTTAAGGGTTAGTTTTATGCCGGCCCCTACCGCACGTGCAATCATTTTCTTCAGTTCATCGTGGTTTTCGGGTGTCCGTATGGCTCTGGTCCACCCGTTCCATCTTTCTGTGTGGGTTTTCTTGGCCATCGAGGTAATGGTAGGTGGTCTGCCTCTCGCTGGTCTTGTAGGGCACAGGTTGCTAAGGTCATATGTGTCTATGTAATTATTACTATAGGTAAGTTTAATTAGGAGTCCCAGCTCACTGGTATCAATCCCACGGAACTCAACATTGCTCTCACTAATCATTTCTACGCATTTCTCCACAGCAAAATCCACGTCAATAGATGGATACAGGGACACAACATCCATACTACCTATTATGCAGTTTGTTAGGTCCATAGATCGGTTACTCTCGCCGATTCTGCTGAGGAGGTCCTCCGTGCTGTCACATACATCTGGGGACATTTCAATGATGGGGCGTATGTCAGGGAGAGGAAGTAGGACAGTCTGTAGTTACTAGCAATGTTAGCGTCACAGACTGGCCGTGTTGGTGGTCCCGCGACAGGGTCACTGCCCGTTTTATGGTCTTTTCGAAGCCCATACAACGCCGGCACGTCATTGTTCCAGGCCTGGAAGTTGTTGGCAGTCCTTTTGTTGGGCTGCATTATATTCGTCCACATCACCATATGGGCATCGAGGGCTTTTTCTCTATCCTCATGCTCCTGTGGTGTTACCTCTCTTGTGTTAGTGATGTGGGGTTGCATTGCCTGGATGTAGTTTGGCAGGCTGTCAACCGACATTCTGCCAGACTTGTCTGTTGGAAAGCATGCTATCTCTCCATTACGCGAGCGCTGCATGAGCTTACGCAAGCCATTTGCAGATTTTTCTCCCAGTTGCTGGGCCTCCATTCTATTATGCTTCTTGCTATACTGTTCTATAATATTTCTAAGTTCGGATCTAGCTTTACTAAATTGTGTTTCTATTTGTTCATCGACCTGCGACGGCAATTGCGTGCGTTTGTTAAATGGTAAAGTCGTGGCGTGGACTCGTCGCAGGTCGAACGATTTATCGGAGGGATTATAAAAAGTATAGTTCCAGGCTGCTGCTTTATGTGTACTAGTGCTATTGTTATTGTTAGTTGTGTTGTTTCTATTTCTATTTCCACCAACAGCCTCATGGTTGTTTCTATGTCTCTCATAATTACTCCTGTCTCTTTCCACTGGCTCATTGTTGTTATCTACCCTATTTTGTGTGTCTGTGTGTTCGTCTTGGTTATTTTCTTTGTCCTTAGTCTCCCTTCTCCTTTTAATACTATTACTTTCCCTTATTTCTGTGATTTCTGTGCTACTGTCATTACTTGTTTTCTGTGTCTGTGTGTTTGTTAAGATTGTGGTGGTGGTGAGAGGCATTGAATGTGTGTGTGTTGTTGTTGTTGATGTGTGCTGTTGTTGATGTGTGTTGTTGTTGTCTCTGTGTGTGTTATTATTGTTGTGTGTGTTGTTATTGTTGTTTGTGTCTGCGTGTCTGTTGTTGTTGTTTCTGGGTATGTTATTATTGCTGTTGTTGTTGTTGGTGTGTGTGTGTTGTTGTTATTGTTGTTTGTGTATGTGTGTCTGTTGTTGTTGGGATGTGTGTTGTATATGTGCGTGCGTATATTGTTACTTTTGTTTTTGTTTTTGTTTTTGAGGCTCCAGCGTAGTTTTGTAAATGATTTTTCTATTTCTGACAGACAACTAATCATATTTACCTTCTTGAATGTCGCAAATTTCGGTGGTAGACGTAAAATGAATTTACACACACACATAGAACAAACAACCAACCAGTAACATGTAAATAAACAAATAAATAAATGAACATAAACACACACAGACACCCGGATGTGGCGCATGCGCAGACTGAGCACACAACACACACACAGAAACAAAATGGCGTAGGACAGAACAAAGGAGAGGCACAAAAACAAAGAAAGGCATCCCCAGTCACTGAAGAGGTCACAGAGTGTGTGACGAAAGAACTATGACAATATATAAACAACTATCTGGTTGTGGAACCAACCAACCAGCCAGAAATTTATAAATTTATTATAAATTTATTATAATAAATTGAAGTGAAAGCAACTGGTGCGTGTGTTTCTTATTGGCAACATGACCCTCCCAAAGTATAACAATATCGGTTTCAACACACGATTTCAGATAAAGAATCTTGCTAAACAAATTCAGAAACGATATATATATATATATATATATATATATATATATATATATATATATATATATATATATAAACACACAGCATTATGTATATATTTGCATAGATATACTTTTCTTTAGCAATACTGGGGGGGGGGGGGGTTCTGTAAAGTATTCGTCGTTTGTTTATTTTTTTAGGTTTTGTTTTGTTTCATTCTTATTTTCTTTGTTGAATATTTAATATTTCTTTTAAAATTTCTTTTGCTCTTCCTTCATTTTACATGAATTTTTTACTTTTTTCATTTGCTTTTCCTATATCGTGGTTAAGAAAAGAAATGTATGTCGGGTACGAATGGCTGACAGAAGTAGTGTATATATTTATTTCTCTCTCTCTCTCTCTCTCTCTCTCTCTCTCTGTATATATATATATATATATATATATATATATATATATATATATATATATATATATATATATATATAATTGGTGTTGGATGCTTAACGCGTCCGTGTGCGGTAGGCCGTTTGAGCACTCGATGGTCTCATAGAGCAGAGTATGATATCACAGAAAAAAAGAGAATCAGTGTTGCGACGAATGGAATTTATTGGACATATTACAATCATTTCTCTGGCGACCATCTCGAGGCACGATCGATGTGATGATCGAACCTAACTCTGAAAATCGCATGATCCTCAGATACGTCTTGATTCTACGAAGCAGATTTTCCTGTATATATATACAGAGAAAGAGGGGGCAAGAGAGAGAGCGAGAGATACATAGATATAGGAATATATATACGCCTATACATATGTGTACATACACGTATACATATATGTACATTTATATATATAAATGCACACATAATATATATCTATATGTACAGATATATATATATATATATATATATATATATATATATTCATAAATATAATTTCAGCGAGATTGAAGTTCGGCAATGATCGAAAACAAAGCGAAACGCAATATCAGAGCTATGCTGGCAAGCGCTCCATGGACTAAAAAAAGACCAGAGCAATAAACATAGGTTATAAAGGCCAAACAAACTGAGATGGCGATCAAGAAGCCATCAGCCACCTAAGCCAAAAAAACAAAGCAAGCCAAACAGGTCAAACAGAAGAATATGTACTGGACCCCTGGAATTGATGGTATAATCCAGTAAAGGGTTGCTGCGACACCCAAATCAATTATACTGCCTACTTCAATAATAAGCTTTTGGTATAACGATCGAACAAGGCTGTCACTTCCTCAACAGGTATTTTGTTCTCAGCCAGCATGCGGGATTAATGCAGTATATATATATATATATATATATTTTTTTTTTTTTTTGTTGATCTTATTGACTGATGAATAGCTCCTGTTTATTTTAACACGTCTGTTGAGCACTCTGATTCGATATGTGATATTTTGTATTCTTACATAATTTGCACATCACCGAAATCTTTCGCTAATATAGAGGTTATCTCCCTTGCTGGGTTCCATGTGCGTTTCTGGCTAAGGGTCCCCTCTTTATTGTCGGACGGAATCCCGTTGAGAAAGCTCTTCCGCGTCCACCCCTTCTCTAGAAGTCTTATATATTTTTTATGTGGGCTGATAGTGATTGGATTAAGGAATTGCAGAAACCCAAGAAGCTAGATTTAACACCCTTCTAGCGGGTCCGGGTGAGTTTTTTACATTCATTTAATTTATTGATTTATTGATATTTTATTTCAGTGACCCGAATCTTCCTGGTCGTTCTTTTTCGGCTGTACGGGTGATTTTAGGCATAATCTCTATGTGTTGGTAATTTAACGATGGTTATAGCTCTGATTTATCCAAATTATTGAGCCCTCTGCCACACATATCGGATATTGTTTATCGTTAATTCGTGAGCTGTTTTTCCGATTCTCGATTATTCTACTATATATATATATATATATATATATATAAAACATGAGAAGAAAGAAGAATACTGCGTGGTTGCACATGGGTTACATATGATAAAATTAGTCCTTCGTCAGTGATTTGCCAACCATCATTGATATTTCATCGCATTAAAAATCATATACCTGAGGTTGGTGCGAGCAATAACTAAAAAAAAGCTATTGGGACAAGTAAATCGCGTAAAGCGAGTGAGACAAGTAAACAACATAGAAGGAAGAAAGCAACGCAAAGATGGGAATAAACAAGCAATATACATATATATATATATATATATTCAAAATAGGGAGTGCACAGTACAAAGACAGTGGAAAAAAGCGAATAGGCGGACAGTCCCTTCTCACTCAACCTCCAGAAATCACTACGATTTGAACTCGGAAAATAGAGAGCCAAAGCGAATACCGCAAAGCATTCTATGCGACATTCTAACGACTCTACCAATTCGTCGCCTATAGAGTACATCATATATACATATAAATAAAAGTTGCTCTCTGGTCCTAGGAAGGTTATTATCACGACAACACTTGACCTTATAGTCAAATAATTGTTTCTACTTTAGGCACAAGGCCAGCAAATACCCAGTGCATTACTGGTACTTTATTTTATCGACCCCGTAAGGATGAAAGGCAAAGTCAACTTCGGCGGGATTTGAACTCAGATCGAATCCCGCCGAGGTTGACTTTGCCTTTCATCCTTACGGGGTCGATAAAATAAAGTACCAGTAATGCACTGGGTAATTGCTGGCCTTGTGCCTAAAGTAGAAACAATTATTTGACTATAAGGTCAAGTGTTGTCGACCTTATAGTCAAATAATTACATGTTCCAAGATTAGGAAAGGCTTCCACATTCTTCAGATTCTCCTGATCTTGCTCCATCAGATTATCATTTATTCCGAAGTTTGCAACCTTTTAAAAGAGAACAAATCCTTAGAAACACTTCAAATGGACTAACTCTGCATTTTCTCCTCAAAATCGGCTAATTTCTATAGCAATGACATAAGGAACCTTTTACAATTTTGGATGAACGTTATTGATTTAAAAGGGGAATATATCAAATTAGTGCGTAACGTAATTTTTATCTTTTCAAAACTTACAAAACCTATAAAAGAAATAACAACGCTTATGGAATGAGTTGATATATATGTATGCGAAAATTAAAGAGATAAACAACACTGGGAAACGATACAGTATCATGAAGATATATACATATCAGACGTCAGTCCTTCGTCAGAAGATAGAATGAGAGATAAAACAAGAAATACAAAGATAGACGAGAGTAAGAAGAGGCAGAAAAGGAAAGAGAATATTTTTTTTAGAAAAAGCACGCGTGTTTTATATATATATATATATATATATATATATATATATATATATATATACATTGTTGAGTGAGATGGAAGCCGGTCAGAGTATTGCTTAAAGCTTTCTCTGTTAATGTATTAAATATATATTATAAAACGAAAAGTCGGTGATGCATCTGGACTCAATTTATTGTGTGTTACAATTGTTTCGCCGGCAGACAGCTCGAGACACGATCATTGTATGGATCTGTCTGATTCTGCAGGTTCGTCGGACACTTGTAATAATTTCGGAACAAATTTTTTCACTGGGGTTTTAGCCTCAAAAAACATCTTCCTCGCTTGTCCTGCTTGATGCATCTGGACTCAAAAATCTGTTTTTTTTAGGCTAAAACCCCAGTGAGAAAATTTGTTCCGAAATTATTGCAAATGTCCGACGAACCTGCAGTTCTAGAATCAGACAGATCCATACAATGATCGTGTCTCGAGCTATCTGCCGGAAAAACAATTGTAACACACAATAAATTGAGTCCAGATGCATCACTGATTTTTCGTTTTATATTATATCACACTCTGCTCTGTAAGAAGATAGAGTGCTCAACTGGCATACCGCCTATGGAAGCATCATAGCTACCATTAAACACACACACACACACACACACACACACACACATATATATATATATATATATATATATATATATATATATATATATATAAAACACGCGCGCTTTTTCTAAAAAAAATATTCTTTTTCCTTTATATATATAAACTTACTTATGTGGTAATTTAATGTGATATTTTCAAAAATTAAAATTAAAATTTTAAAGCATCCTCTACTAATACACTAAACAGGAAGCAGAGGAAGTGACTTACTTTGCAAGTCAAAATAAATATAGTTAGCCGACATGAAGAGGGGAAACTGTAAATGGTATTGCACGTGAATTACACTTGTTTGCTTCAACAAAATCTTCTATTACACTTTATGGGAATGAAACCGCGTCGTAAGTCGAAAAGAACCATTCAACCAAGATGTTTGTAATAAATATGTCTCTGTATGTATGTATAGAGTCCCTGTAATTGTAAATGCCGTTGATTTAATACCTATAATTTTACAACCAAATACATACATAGATACATACATACATACATACATACATACATACATACATACATACATACATACATACATACATACATACATAGAAGCTCTAGAATGAGAGTAATATAGATAAGGAAAGAAGTCTATCTTGGACCAACAAAGCGTATCCTTCAAAGTGGGAGACAAGATAGAGTACCAACCGTAGTCTATATTGGCTCCCACTTTGAAGGATACGCTTTTGCAATGACAAGAACAGGAGATTAACACGAAATACCTGATTCACAAAAAAGATAAGGATGCAGGCAAAACACCTATATGTGATAACAAGTGCAGACTGCAGAACTAACATCAAGGATATCACCCATGTCATCAGTAGCTGTCCAAAGATGTCATCGCGATACTATCTACATATGAGGCATGATGTAGTGGCCAAAACACTGTACAATGCAGTTCGTAAAAAAGATAGCCCCGATAATAATCACATTAAAAGCTACAACAATGCGGAAGACATCCATGTACATGATATGAAAGAGTACTGGTGGAATGTTCCAGTAAAAACCCCCAATAAAATGCAGGCATAACAGACCACATATTATGTTATGGGACAGGGAGAAGAAAGCATGTACAGTAGTGGAAATTAGTTGCCTAGCAGACGCCAATATAATATCAAAGATTAACGAAAAGAAGAATATTTATGCAGAACTGATGAGAAATCTGCAGATACTCCACCCTGATTATACCCTCAGATTTATGCCTGTGATTATTGGGGCACTGGGATATGTTAGTAACTGCCTCAATAAAAATCTTGAGAAGCTAGGCTTCATGGGAACAGAAAGAACACAACTAGTTAGGAAATTACAAGTACAATCCATTAATGGAACATTAAAAATATGTAAAACATTCTAAAAATGTTGCATCTAATAACTGCGTATACACATGTACAGATACAAAGCATATACACATGCACACATACAACTCAAAACATCCACATCCACACATACATTAACATCCATATCTACACATGCATGCATACATAATCTACCTAGTTGATGTTGTGTAAATTCCAATGAGAGAGTTTTGTGTCTATGTTAGAAACCGACTCTCCCTCTATTGGGAAAAAATTTGTGAAATTATAAAACCAGAAGAACATACATACATATATACATACAGGCAGTCTGGACCTGTTGAAACGACAACAGCTCAGCCGTCTGGCCACGACTCTATTATATAGCCATATTCAGCTCTCCCAATTATCGAATACTCTGTTGAGGGATGATCTAGTTTAAAACTGGTTGTATCCTATTATATATATATATATATATCATAAATCATGTCTTTAGAGTCATCAGATAATAAAATATATACTATTTCTTCTTCTAATTAGCATAATTAACCATATAAAAAATCAATTAGAACAAGCTATAAGAATAAATGCTCTTATGGAGAAATCTCCGACAAATAACCGAACGTAGCCTCTTCGCGGCGGCCCCAATCGAGTATTTTTCCAACATTTCGACAGCATGTAGAAACTGACTAAATATACCATCAACCATACACAATTAGGTGTAAAATTAAACTTAGAAGAAATGCGCACATACCGTAATTATATCTCTACCATGGTTTCTTCCTTATTTTTAGACATCCAAATAATAGGAATGTCCTGAGTTAGGATTCATCAGGAGACAAACTCAAAATCAGACATCTAGTTTTTCAATCCGATCCCGCCAAAAATAGATTCAAAAATGGCTAAGAATCGCTATGTGGCTGTGGTCAAGCCAGAAAGAAAGAATGTGATTGGTTGCTTACGGCGGGTAGGCTTTCTGCTAGAAAGCGCAGCCAAATATCGCCAAATTTAATCTCAACCTATTGGGAGATTATTAAATATAAAGGTTAACATATACATAAAGTTATAGATATATACATGTTGCAACTGGTCACTTTTAAGCTCTATGAAGAATTAATAAATTAAAAAATCAGAGCAATATAACATAAATCATGTCTTTAGAATCATCAGATAATAAAATATATACTATTTCTTCTTCTAATATATTTATATATATATATAACAATATATATATATATATATATATATATATATATATATATATATATAACAAAGAAAGGGTGGTAAGGAACCAGGTGGACCATAACGCACCCGAGTACTCGATACTTAGGGTAGTAGAATGGGTAATAGGAAAAGTGTCAGGACCTCGACGGCTGAGCTCTGGCCGTTTCAACAGCTAGATCTGAACTGTTCGGATCTAGCTGTCGAAACAGCTGGAGTCCAGCCGTCGGGTTCCTGACTCTTTTTCTATTACCCACTCTACTACCTTAAGTAGACAGAAATACCAAAGTAAACGACACAGTACAATGAAGAAATATATCAGTTTTACGGTTGATACAGTAGGAAAGCAGTCTTAACGCTCAGAAGAATTATAACGAGAGAGGAGAGTGGGCAGTGGCAGAAACGAAAAAATCTCTTTGAGAAAAAATAGGTCTATTAAAGTCGCGATCTTTTGAAAAACTTTTCATTCTGGCGTTGTCGTATCTGAAAATCAATTGGTCTTGTCTTAAAAGACTCTGATCAACGCATCCTACTGAAATGGAAATATCGCTTTGTATATAGACCGTGTACGTGTGCCTGTGCGTGTGTGTGTGTTTGTTGTTTGTCCGTACGAAGGGGATATGTGTGTGTATACATATATTCGTTTAAGAGAGAGAGTGTGTGTGTATCTCTGTGTCGGTGTGCATGGGTGCACGTGTGTGTTTTATTGTAAATACTAACCTACACACATATATATATATTGTTATACTTTGGGAGGGTCATATTGCCAATAAGAAACACACGCACCAGTTGCTTTCACTTCAATTTATTATAATAAATTTATAAATTTAGGAATTTATAAATTTCCGGTTGGTTGGTTGGTTCCACAACCAGATGGTTGTTTATATATTGTCAAAGTTCTTTCGTCACACATTCTGTGACCTCTTCAGTGACTGGGGATTCTTTTCTTTGTTTTTTGTGCCTCTCCTTTGTTCTGTCCTACGGCATCTTGGTTTTGTGTGGGTGTTGTGTGCTTAGTTTGCGCATGGGTTACATCCGGGTGTCTGTGTGTGTTTATATTCGTTTATTTATTTATTTATTTACATGTTACTGGTTGGTTGATTGTTCTATGTGCGTGTGTGTTTTCATTTTGTCCTTAATTGTAAGTTGTGATGTTGCTGTTCCACTCATGTTTTCTATTTAATTTTGGTTGTAATTCATTTATGTTTATTGCCTCTGTGATTTGTCTAAACATTGCGTCTTTTCTGTGTGTAGATTCTATTTTTATTTCTATGTTCTCTAATTTACCCTTATGTTCTATTTTAGCATGTTGGTAGAGTACAGATGATTCTTTACTATCTTGAAGGTCTCACCAGTGTTCATTTATCCGTTCCCCTATACTACGAGCTGCCTCACCTATGTACACTATATTTTTATCTCTACATTGTCCTTCAGTACATCTTATGCTATATAATACATTTCTAGTTTTACAGTTAATATGGGGGCTTAATTTACAGATTATACATTTCTTATCTATACAGGAAGGTCTTTGAAAAGGGTGTGTAAGTTAATTCAACTCTAGGGGTTGTATCGATGAACATTACACTCTGGTATTTATTGCTATCATATCATGAGTTTATTCTATTAGCCTTATTCTTAGTTCTTTCTATTCTATTCCAAAATTTTCTCCTATACAAGGGGCAGGTCCCATTTGTGTCATTATTTACCATGTTTTCCCATTTGGTTCTGGCTCCTCTATACACTCTGATTTTATCTCTCTGATTGTAACCAGAGAACTGCATCCACCGTATCCTTGTATAGGAGCAAATTTTGGAATAGAATAGAAAGAACTAGGAATAAGGCTAATAGAATAAACTCATGGTATGATAGCAATAAATACCAGAGTGTAATGTTCATCGATACAACCCCTAGAGGTGAATTAGCTTACAAATTTAGAAGGGCCCTAGATAAACATAAACTCAATATTAAGATAGTAGAAAGACCAGGTACCTCCATAAAAACACTTATTAGCAAGACATACCCTTTTCAAATACCTCCCTGTATAGATAAGAAATGTATAATCTGTAAATTAAGCCCCCATATTAACTTTAAAACTAGAAATGTAGTATATAGCATAAGATGTACTGAAGGACAATGTAGAGATAAAAATATAGTGTACATAGGTGAGACAGCTCGTAGTATAGGGGAACGGATAAATGAACACTGGTGAGACCTTCAAGATAGTAAAGAATCATCTGTACTCTACCAACATGCTAAAATAGAACATAAGGGTAAATTAGAGAACATAGAAATAAAAATAGAATCTACACACAGAAAAGACGCAATGTTTAGACAAATCACAGAGGCAATAAACATAAATGAATTACAACCAAAATTAAATAGAAAACATGAGTGGAACAGCAATTAAGGACAAAATGAAAACACACACGCACATAGAACAATCAACCAACCAGTAACATGTAAATAAACAAATAAATAAACGAATATAAACACACACAGACACCCGGATGTAACACATGCGCAAACTAAGCACACAACACACACACCAAACCAAGATGGCGTAGGACAGAACAAAGGAGAGGCACAAAAAACAAAGAAAAGAATCCCCAGTCACTGAAGAGTTCACAGAATGTGTGACGAAAGAACTTTGACAATATATAAACAACCATCTGGTTGTGGAACCAACCAACCAACCGGAAATTTATAAATTCCTAAATTTATAAATTTATTATAATAAATTGAAGTGAAAATATCTGGTGCGTGTGTTTCTTATTGGCAACATGACCCTCCCAAAGTATAACAATATCGGTTTCAACACACGTTTTCAGATAAAGAATCTTGCTAAACAAATTCAGAAACGATATATATATATATATTGTAGATGAATTTCGTAATAAATATCCAAATATGTAGAGCACTCAATCCGAAGGACGAGTTAGGGTTAGATGAAATATTTTATTATTTTATTGCATCAACGGTGAATAGATCGGTGGATTGGCAGTATCGGTAGAGGGTCGGACGCCATGCTTTCCAGCATAGTTACGTCCCTTTACGATCTGAGTTCAAATCCCGCCGAGGTTGACTTTGCTTTTCATCCTTACGGGGTCGATAAAATAAAGTACCAGTAATGCACAGGGTAATTTCTGGCCTTGTGCCTAAAGTAGAAACAATTATTATAAATGTAAGTTATCGCCGTAATGGAAAAAGACGAGTATTGACGTATGTACGTCAATACTCATCTTTTTCCATTTCTCCGAGGGTTCTTAACCCCAATATCAGGCTAAATAATTTCTTTAATTTCTTTAGTCTATATATATATATATATATATATATATATACAAGAGAAGTCAGCAAGGGAATAGAAAGAAGACTACAATGCAATTATATTATATTGGTTTAACGCTTGATACAGATGGAAAACAGTCTCACCGTTTCGGACGCTAGTCCTTCGTTGGAAGATTATAAAAGAGAGAAGAGTAGATGTTTGCGAGAGAGAAGAAGAAAAATTTGAAGACAAGAGTTAGACAGATATGTATGTGTATTATGTATATATGCACACACACACACACACACACACACACACACACACACACACACACACACACACATACACGTATGTATGATGGCAATCACATACAAACATGCGCAGCCACATCAGAGAGAGATAGAAAGAAAAAGACAGTGAGTGCGTGTATGTGTTGTGTACGTTTGTGTGTGTGCGACAGAAAGAGAGAGAGAGGGGGGAAGAGATGGGGAGAGAGAGAGAGAGGGGGTCTGAACCTGTCAAGAGATGGCGGCAAGATCAAAAGACAACTGTTTATCCCAACCCAGCTGCCGCCCACCTATTGTTGATGACAGTGGAATTTATAAAAGAAGGCAGGACTCCCGATTGTTAAAGATACATCAAAATTCCTCCCAGCTGTTCAATTTACTATCACAACTACTACTGCAAAAACAATAACAACCACAAAAACAACAGTAACAACAATAGCAACCACAATAACAAAATGTATTTTACATATGAGGAAAACTACTTCTTCTTCTTCTTCTTCTTCTTCTTCTTCTTCTTCTTCTACTGCTACTACTACTACTACCACCACTACCACCACCACCACCACTACTACTACTACTACCACTACTACTACTACTACTACTACTACCATTACTACTACTACTACTACTACTGCTACTGCTGCTCTGCTGCTGTTGTTGCTGTTGATAGTGGTAATGATGATGATGATGGTGATGATGATATAGATATTGTTATATATTATTTACTACAAAGGGCGGTAGATTGGCAGTATTGGTAGAGGGTCTGACGCCATGTTTTACAGCAAAGAGTTACGGCCCTTAATGGTCTGAGTTCAAATCCCGCCGAGGTTAACTTTGCCTTTCATCCTAACGGGGTCGATAAAATAAAGTACCAGTAATACACTGATATAAATGATGGCCTTGTGCCAAAAGTAGAAACAATTATTTACTACCAAGGCCCAAGACATTGAAGACAGTACAACCAATCCCAAATAATATTAACAACACAAGACAGAAAATATTTCAAAATGAGGGAGAAAGACGTAGGCTGATCAGTACTACCCACACTAAACCTCGAGTTCCTCTGAGACACCAGAGGCAAGTGTAATCTTCTAGTTTCAGCCTGGATTGGCAGTATCGGTAGAGGGTTGGGCGCCATGCTTTCGAGCATAGAGTTACGGCCCTTGCCATTTCTGAGTTCAAATCCCGCTGAGGTTAACTTTGCCTTTCATCCTTAAGGGTTCGATAAAATAAAGTACCAGTAATGCACTGGGTAATTGCTGGCCTTGTGCCAAAAGTAGAAACAATTATATTATAAAGGAAACCTCCCTAACGTGGATCTCACATAAAAAATTCAGTGGGATCACCGGAGAAATTGGAAATTTATTATTTTTTAAATCTTATATTCTAGTATTAGAATAAATAAATAGATAAATAAATAATTGTTTCTACATTTGGCACAAGGCCAACAATTTTAAGGGAAAGGGAATGTCGATTAAATCGACCCCAGTGCGTTACTGTTACTTTGTTACATCGACCCCGAAACGATGAAAGACAAAGCTAACCTCGGAGGAATTTGTACTCAGAATTTAAAGTGATGTAATTCTATGCCGTAAAGCATGTTGTCCGACGTTCTACTGATATTGCCAATCTCCCGCCCTTTTAGAATATAGACACAAGGCCAACAACGTTAGGGGAGAGGTAAATACTTAACTGGTACTTTATTTTATCGTCTTCGGCAATGCTCGGATGGATGAGTGTTTCGGAATTTTATCATTCACGGAATGACGAAGGGCAAACTTGACCACGACGGGATATGAACTCAACTTAAAGGGCTGATATAAATAAATCAAATAGTTTGTCCTAACCCTTAATAATTTTATCAATTCACTCCTCCCCCCCCCCCCCCTTCAGCTATGCCCTAATGATTGTTTCTACTTTTGGTACAAGATCAGCAATTCGAAGGGAAGAGAATAGTCCATCAAATCGATCTTAGTCCGTTACTCGTACTTTTATTTTATCGACCCCGTAAGGTTGAAAGGCAAAACTAAACTTGGCGGGAGTTGAACTCTGAACGAAAAGGGCCCTCAACTGAGTATAGGATTGGCACATTAGAAATCTATAAATCTGTTGCTCAAAAGACAAATGTAACAACCTAT
>OZ024741.1:109590611-109630611 GCA_964016885.1 Eledone cirrhosa
CTGTCTGCCGGGGCTGTGGAAGGGTGGGGTGGTGTGTGTGTAGCATCCCGTATTATTCCACTGAATCAAGTTTTTTTAAAGTTATTATGAGAGATATTTAGTTATATTAGTTACTCTAGGCCTAATTATACTGAGAAATATTACGAGAAAAGAAATATAAGACGTTGCATTACAACTCAGAGTGGCTTTATGGAAACATGAGAAGAGGAAATAACAGAAACAAAAGTGATAATAATATAATTTATGCAAAGACAATTTCACAATAAAGGTGAATTTTCCGAGGCCTAAACGTGTACAAACACCACAAAAAGCTATATTCGTACTGACCACCTAGTTGCTCTCTTCCTATCTACAGGAGCATGCTCAGATCAGGTCAATTCACTCAGACCATGCTCAGCAATCTTTTCAATCTTTCGACTTGTTTGATGGAAGGCAACACTTCTCTCGCCACCATCATTTCTTAATTAGAAACTCAATAAACAGATTTGTATGTAACCAATATTGTGTAAATGAAGCATCGAAGCCTTTAGTTAGGTTTGAAATTGTTAGAAGATGTAGCAATCACAACGCATAAAATAACTAACGCACTAAGAATTTGATAGGTACGGAGTTCGATTCTTTGTAGCGGCTGCTGACCAGTTTTTTCCGTCAATAAGTGTATTTTACACGATTTCCTGAAATATAGTTTATAGCAATCCACAAGTGGTTAGAGTGGTTGCATTGGCTGCAGTTATTTTCTACTTTCAGGATTCAAAAAAGAATATATATATATATATATATATATATATATATATATATATATATTGAATGTGATTCAAGAAATTACTGGAGCTGGAACCAAAATTAGCACTCGATGCACAGACGGAGTATATATGTGTATAAATAAAACGATGAAGCTTCGTTTACATATATTTAGTTATTATATTGTATATAGACCTGTTACGTGCGTTTCGCAAAACATTGGCTCAAGGTCAGCCACACTGTATTTTTTGGTGAATCTTGAGTCTGCCGAGTGATCGATAATGGAGTCGGACCCACAGTAAATAATCTAGGCACATTTAAATCGATACACATTAAAAAAAACTAAACAGATGTAAACGAAACTTGACTGTGTTTCTATATATAAATATATATATATATACACTCATCCAAACACGCACACACACACCAGTACACTACACTCCCTCCAACGTCCCCCACACCTTTCTCTCCCTCTCCCCGCTCCACCCACACACACACACACATCCCACTAACACCTCTACTAATACACATCCCCCCCCGCACGACCCCCTCCCACTCCACCTTTCACACCTACCCATCCTCTCCCCTGTCCACCGCACCTCCGCACACACTGACACACCGACTTTCTCCACCTGCCATTCTCCCCTACTGCTGCTATGCCCTGACCCTCTGACCACCTCTCCGCACACACAGACACACAGCCCTCTCCAACTGTCCTTCTCCTCTACCCTCCTCCTGCCTTGACCCTCTGACCACTTCCTCTTGCGCGCGCACCCCACATCTCCCCTCTTCCGACCAACCCAATCACGGATTACACATATTGGACATCGTTCCCACCAATCAACTCCATCACAGGGAAAATATCCGGCAACTCACCCCACTCTCTACGGAACTACCTTAGGAACTTACCCACGGACATACACTCACAAAAAAAAAATGTTTTTCCCACACGCCACCTACATCCACAATACGTATAAACACCACACACACGTGCGTACCCCCACATATTTACACACTCAGCCTCTGGAATCCTCCCCACCCCTCCCCCATCCCCTGACCCCTCCCCATCCACACGCGCGTACACACACCGACCTACACCCCACCCCACATACACACCTTTTCCTGAACATGGAAGCTCGTTCTTCCCCCAACTCTCACATTCACATACACACACACACACGTACACCTACACACACACACACACACCACCTTCAGCCCTCCCCGTTCGGACACCCCGCCTCCCTCTCCCCACTCCACCCGCCACCACACTTACACGCCCCACACCCTTCCACCACTTGTTTATCTTCATATTTATTTTTATTTTTATTATTTTTATTATTTTTTTATATTTATTTTCATTTGTACCCCTTCCACCGCCCCCCCCCCCTTTTCTAAATGTCTCTCCCCCACTCTCCTACACACCCTTGGAACTCTCTTCCCACACACTTTTCGCCTGAAGAAGGGCTTATGCCCGAAACGTCGTCGTCGCCCCCCCCCCCCACACACACACACTCTCAAGAGCGTGAAACTAATAAACCTTTGTTCGTACTGCCTCTCTGTTTTGTTCCCGTTCCATTTTTCACTATATATATATATATATATATAGAGAGAGAGAGAGAGAGAGAGCGAGAGAGAGAGAGGGGTGGGGTGGAGAGAGAGAGAGAGAGAGATAGGGATGTGTAAAATCCCAACCGCGGTGCCAAGCGGTTTAGTCTTGTGTGTTAAATATAATATAATATAATATAATATAATATATATTCATTAGTTAAGCAAAACAAGACCACAAATTTCACAACTAAGACATTATTTAAAGATTGTCAACATAGTTGTAGTTTAATGTAAGGAATGTAAAGAATAATAATAATTGTTTCTACTTTTTGGCACAAGGCCGGCAAATACCCCAGTGCATTACTGGTACTTTATTTTATCGACCCCGTAAGGATGGAAGGCAAAGTTAACCTCGACGGGATTTGAACTCAGACCGTAAAGGGACGTAACTATGCTGGAAAGCATGGCGTCCGACCTTCTACCGATACTGCCAATTCACCGCCTTTAAGAATAATAAGAATAATACTAATAATGTCCGTTTACAGTTGTTTCGCTACTCCATATAATGTTTCTGGATCAAATGATTATAGATCATTATTGATCTGGTTCAGATGAAGATAATTAACTTAGGTAAAAATTATTATTATTATTATTTACATTCTTTACATTAAACTACAACTATGTTGACAATCTTTAAATAATGTGTTCCTTGTGAAATTTGTGGTCTTGTTTTGCTTAACTAATGAATATTTCCAGCTCTGTGCACCTAACCTCTGCATGAACCCAGCCACCTAGCTGCCTTCCACTGCATATTGCACATTGAGCACATGCCTTTACGCTTTTCGCTTCTAACTCTCTCTTCTCCTCTCCTATCTCCATCTCTCTCTTTAAGATTGGTTTACTGTGTAATATAATATATATATATATATAATATAATTGTTTCTACTTTTGGCACAAGGTCAGCAATTACTCAGTACATTACTGGTTCTTTATTTTATCGATATGTATATACTTATATATATATTTATATATATATAAATGTATACTACAACAGACATGGAGATGACAGCAGTTATCATAATTGTGATGGAGATGATGATGATGATGCTGATGACGACGATGACAATGATGATGATGATGACGATGATGATGATGCTGGTGATGGTGATAACTGCGGTGATGCCAGTGATGCTGGTGCTGTTACTTATGATGATGATGATAAGAATGAGAACTTCGGTGATGCTGGTGATGATAAAAATCATAAAAATTTGACACGGGGGTGCGTCATGCAGCTGTTGTGGTATCATGTGTGTGTGTGTGTGTGTATTGATGAGTGTGTGACTGTGTGCTTGTGTGTACGTGTGTGTATGAGTGTGGGTATGTAAGTGTGTGTGTGTCCTTGTCTACGTATATGTGTATATATTCATATATATATATATATATATATATACACACACGTATTTACATATATATGTGCATATATATATATGTGTGTGTGTGTGTGTGTGTGTGTGTGTGTGTGTGTGTGTGTGTGTGTGTGTGTGTGTGTGTGTGTGTGTGTGTGTGTGCGTGTGTGCGTATGTGTGTGTGTGTGTATGTATGTGTGTGTGTGTGTGTGTAGATTTTAGCAAGCTATCAATGTATGTAGCTAGAGTTAGTTACAACACCTTGTCATTAAATACAAAATCGTACACGGAATATATACACTTAAACACAAATATACACGCATCCCCACGCACAAACACATGCATACAAGCATACATACTTACATACATACATACATACAATCGCACATAAATACATACAGTCGCACATAAATACATACAGTCGCACATACATACATATATACATACATACATCCCTCTGGCGACCTGTTTAGCTGTCTTACAGTATATGTCCGTTTGTCTTTGTCTCTGTTAACCCATGGATGCAGTATATAATTATTCATTTATGCATGTGTCTATCTTGGCATCCCATACACATACATATATATATATATATACATATATATATACATGTATATACACATACACTTTAAAAGGAAAACGTTGATCCAATCACGAGTCATTGTTAGTTAATATCTCACCAGCGGTCACGTTTGGTTAACTGAGCCTATTAACATGTTAACATGAGCTTTACACATTCACTATAGCTGCTCGCTTCTCTTACATTTCCTGTAAGTCTCCACCGTGTAACGCCATCCATGCACACTCTATCATATATCCTATGATCAGTTCTGTCAGGTTTTCATAATCAACACATCTATCAAATGAAGTGCTATTCATATGCGTTTGTGTGTGTGTGAATGCATATAAATATATATATAGATGTGTCTTTGTGTGTGTGTGTATAGGAAAAGAGTCAGGACCCTGACGGCTGAGCTCTGGCCGATTCGACAGCTAGATCCGAACTAAGCCACCAGTCCTGACTCTTTTCCTATCACCCTAAGTATTGAGTATTCTGGTGCGTTATGGTCCACCTGGTATCTTACCACACTCTATTTGTTATATATATATTTATATATATATATATGTGTGTGTGTGTGTGTGTAGTGTAGTTGAATTTAGTAATAAATATACAAGGTTGGAGGGACGAGCTGTGTTACATATTGTTTTTATTACATCAACAGCACATTGTTCGAATACACGTGTATCACTGGGTGAGTCTAATAAACCCGCACAGCTCCTCAGTTCGGACATAATAACAATTGCTATCTTATTTTATATGTATATACAATTTGAAACTAATAAGCTACAAGGATTATATCCAATATGGTAGAGATCTGTAGGGAGAGGGGAAGAGTGTGTCAATGGGTTTTGATTGTATGTGGGCACCGGTGAAACAATCTGGTCTTGTATATAGGCAGTTGTTCGTGGTGTGCAGCTACTTAAGATGTCTTGTATTCCTCTGTACATAAATTACACAACTTCATAGGGCATAGATCTTTCAAGTATCCTCTATTTAATGGAGAAATCTACGCTACTATCCTCGAGTGTCCACGCAGCTTGCAAGTTTCGTGGCAGATCTCTTGTCTGGGTGCCTAAGTATCGCTTCATAGCAAATGATACGGCCTTTATAGCGAACCTATTGCTTTCCCTCATATGTCCTGATCCCCTGCAGCTGGGTTGGTTAAGTCGATTAAATTCTGTTTCATATGCCACGGCGGGTATGTTGTAGTTTTGGCTAATGTGTCATGTGCCTGGGCTTCTGTATGGTTATGGAGAAATTTTGTGTTTGTTGATGTGCGTTTGTATACTTTTTGCCCAAGAAGAGCCGATTTTCTCCTTATGACACAACGTACAGGAAAATATTTCTGTCTTAAAAAATAATTTCCTACGTTAGAGAGTGGGCGGTGAAAGCCATATGATTGTGGTTGCTCTATTTCGTTTTTTTTTTTTTCAGGGCTTTTACAATTCTGGTCAGTAGAGTAGGAGATTTTTTTTCTGAGAAACCACTGTTGACTAGTACGGTGTTGTAATAAGTGGCTTTCTTCGATAGAAAGTTAGTGATCGACTTACTGATGTTATTAACTAGGTTTTCAATCCTTATACGTGGGTGACAAGAATTTTTGTGAATGTATTTAAGTTTTTCGTTCATTTGGTTTGTGGAAAGGTTTGTGTTTGAGTGTGCGTAGGTCTTAGTTGGCATCTAGAGGGTTGACGCTTGAGTTTGGTGGCTACTGCAATTTCTAATCCTAGATCTATGGCTATGGAGTTTTTCCTAAAGGCTTCGCAGTTGTGATCACTTTTATGACATTCAAAGGCTAGAAAATCGTCGCGATAAAGCCCTATGGATGTCTGGGAATTTCGTTCTTAGCTGCTGGAATATGCAGACGAGATTGTATTAGTTAACTCGACAGAAGGTGATCTCCGACTTGAAATTGATTGGGTTGATGCCGAGTGAAGCATGGCTGGAATGAAAATCAGTGCTGCGAAAACTGAGACACTCTTTCTCTCAAGGAAGCCTGCGCAGTGCACTCTACATGTGAATGGAGTTTCACTGAAGTAGATGAAGTTAAAGTATCTCGGAGCCAAGTTCACGAGTGATGGATGGCAGGAGGCTGAATTAAGTGTAAGAACTGCAGGAGCTGGTGCTGTAATGCGCCAGCTTCAGCATTCAGTAATCAAAATAAAAGAGGTAGGCGTAAAAGCCAAACTCGCTATTTTCTATTCGGTATTCTTGCCAACCCTTACTTATGGCCATGAATTTTGGGTAATAACCGAAAGAATACGATCATGAATACAAGGGTCTTTGGAGTAACCTTACTCGATAGAGTGCGTAGCTTGGAGATCAGAGAGTCACTCCAGGTAAAGCCGCTACTTTTCCAAATTGAGAAATCACAGCTCCGATATTATGGGCATGTGATTAGAATGTTTCAGGAAAGAATTGTAGGACAGATTTTACGGGAAAACCCAAGCAGAAGGAAACCCGGGGGGGGGGGGGTAGACTCCGATAACATCCATGAGCTTGGCTGATCTCACTTGGGGATCCAGCTGGATCAGTTGGAGACGGCTGCTTCTGACAAGACCTGCTGGAAGGCGTGTTTGAGGACTGTGTCCCCCACGAGACTCTCAGGAATAAGTGGTTGGAGAAGAAGAAGAAGAAGAAGAAGAAGAAGAAGAAGAAGAAGAAGAAGAAGAAGAAGAAGAAGAAGAAGAAGAAGAAGCGTGTCAAATCGCACACGTCCGCGTTATCGAATGATCCCCAAAATACATCTGTGGTAATTGATGATTTAACCCAAGCTACTTGTTAGTTTTGCTAAGATTGTTAAACCAATTAATTAATCTTTGACTGTTTTTTTTCAATGGTTAAGGTTGGTTTGTTACCTTATGGTCGTGATTAGATTCTTAAGTGTGCTGTAGCCTACTGCGCAGGTTTCATAAGCCTGCATGTTGGGTTATTGGCGAAATTTTAGAGTGATGAAAGTTTCGGATCAAGACAGAGTAAATATATAAGACCAGAAATGTTACGAGGGACCAGTGGTATGTGTTGTTGGTTCCATGCGCGCCGGCCCCTGTATAATCCCTAACCCTGAGGTGGAAGTGCGGCTTACTTCCGCTGGATGTCAAAATTAGCAAGTCATAGTTATAGGAAGGAATTCTGCAAGTAACCTGCCTACTCCCCTCCTCTCTACTAGATAGCGGTTGTTATAGTAGTAGTGACAGCTATATCCTCTCCCACGCCACTAGTTTACTAGCCGGTAACACTACCATACCATTAAGTTTATGTGGTGGTGCTGGTGGTGGTGGTGGGGGGCTCTGAAAGAGGGGTTGAATATTATAACTAAAAAGATAAAGTAAATATAAAATAAATTAAATTTGGGAATTAAATTAAATTAAAATATACTTAAAATATATAACGTTATAGCTTAACAAGAATATAAAGTACTCATTATAATGTTTAACTGGGCTATAAGGTGTTTATGGAAAGACATGGGAACCCTTCTCCATCTCTCGGTTTAGGCTCAATGGAGACAATTCATATGTCCAAAGCCTAGGCTGAGAAGATTCATGCACACGTTGAACAAAGCGTCAGAATGGAATCTTCGATATGAAGGGAATGTCCAGGGAGATGTCGGGATTGTCGAAATGTTCCCCACAGCTTGCCATAGACAGGAGTGAAACCATTCGAGATCACCGTGTCGAACCGATTTGAAGCTATTACTAATATATATATATAAAGGGATAAAGGTCCCATAACTCCTTGTGGTGTCGTAGAGGCACTGTCATACGGCGTGTCTGGGGCTCATTTAAACCTGCGGAGCCCAAACCTCTCCAGGTCTGAACACAGATAAATTTTTTTTTCTGTAGTGGAAGAATCGACCCCAGTACTGGATTGGCCCTTCTTTTTATCGACCTCGAAAGGAGGAAAGGCAAAGTTGACCTCGGCGAGATCTCACTGGTGTGACGAATACCGTAAAGCATTCTATCCGACCATATATATATATATATATATATATATATATATATATATATATATATATATATATATATATATATATATATAATTATATATATATATATATATATATATATATATATATATATATATATATATATATATATATATATATATATATATATATATATATATATATATATATATATATATATATATATATATATATATATATATATATATATATATATATATATATATATATATATATATATATAATTATATATATATATATATATATATATATATATAATTATATATATATATATATGTATATATATATATATATATTTATATATATATATATATATATATAATTATATATATATATATATATATATATATATATATATATATATATATATATATATATAATTATATATATATATATATATATATAATTATATATATATATATATATATAATTATAAAATTATAAAATGTGGAGGAGCAGCACACGAATGGGAGAAAAAAACGATTAGGAAGAAACATTTTTTTTTCCTTTATGTTTTTTTTCTTTTTTCTGAGTTAGAAAATGCTTAAAACAAAATATTTTACTTTGTGTGAAGTGTAAAGGTATTAGTTAATTTATTTATTAATTAACAAACCATTTATTTATTTATGTTATATATATATATATTCATCTACCAGTGAGCTTTCTGAACACTAATGTATGCAGTCATTCCGAACAAAATATCAAAATATTCACACAAACTCAGAAACACACATATGTGCGTGTACACCCGTCCCCCTACACACACACGCGCACACATACACACGTAGATACATATATTATATGTATATACTTATATATGATATATATACATATATATATACGTATATATGATATACACACACATACACACACACACACACACACACACACACACACATATATATATATATATATATATATATATATATATATACGTATATATGATATACACACACATACACACACACACACACACACACACACACACACACACATATATATATATATATATATATATATATATATACGTATATCATATATATGTTAATCAACTAATGTGGTGTTTTAATAATATTCTGTGAGTTCTCGACACTACTTCGTTAAACTGAATCGAAGGTCACGTGTTATTGATGTTTCCGACAACGTCATGTATTATTGATGTAAGCGACTGGGTCACGCTTCATTATCAATGTTTATAGAGTGATATAGATATTCAGTGAGTAGACAATGTCCATGGGAGCAACGGGGCTGGTGAGGAGGAAGGCAATCCCAAGGGGCTGATACACACGAAATGAAGGCTTTCATTATCATATCTCTGTCTTGTATGGTCGCCAGTATAATTGTTGGCCGTTAGTTTTTTAGCGAACAAGGGCATCTTTCCCTAGTCCCTCAGCTTGCTGGAAATGGAAGCCAAATACGCATAAATTCACACTCAAGAGTAAACGATATATACCATGACATAATTCGAGATAGGGTTCTCGCGGTTAGAAATCCTTTAAATATTGCTCTGTTGGATCAAAGATGAACTGCAAACATAGGAACGTCATATACAAGAATTATGTGGCGTTTTAAAATATTCAAACTTCTTGTTAACTGAAGATTATATATGACTAGATGAACCGTCCGGCTGGCGCTCGGCTAGGTATACCGGCATTTTACCTTTTCAGGAATCCCCCCTTACACTCCATTGCAAAGATACCGCACGCCTTCTCAAGTCAGCGAGGGGGGGGGGGGGTTAACGTGCTCTGATGTTGGGTTTGAATAGTTTTTAGGATTCCCCAGTTCAGCAGCCAGTACGTTAAAGAAAATTGATAGTTACAACAATAAAGGCTGAACAGAGAACAACTTTTTTAACAAACAATAATTTGAACAACCATAATGGAAATTCCAAGTAACAGAAAATATTTAAATTACATTGTTAGAGCCTCAGAGTATACAATATTTTTTGTTCGGCCCTCCAGATCAAAGAGGAAGAGATTGTTTGGCGAGCTCACCCTAGAGCATCCTACATACAATTGACCATGGGAGAATCACTGATTTTGTAGCTCGTCTCGCGGAGAATCTCTGAAGACGTTAACTCTGGACACTCCTGTCAGGAGCAGGTAAGCTGTAGTGACTTAGAAGCCTACCACCAATCTCCAGGACACTATTTTCAAGACAAATGAGCGCCTCATTGAAAACGACATCGTATGTTATGTTTCGATCGTGCCTGCGTGTGCGGTGGAGGATGTCCTCAGCTAAACTTTCACGGTAGTTGTTCCACAGTGGGAGAGGGTCGGCGAGATCACACTTGTGCAGCATAATAGCAAACATTTTTCACAGCTGAGAAGGGACTTTAGCAGTTGCTGCTTCTTGCAGGGTGAGGTGCCAATGGCTGCCATCGTGAAACATACCACGCATCTGGTAAACCAAACGGTAAGTGCAACATTGATGACCATTTGTGGTTCTCAGATCTTGGAAAGACTGTGGTCCTGTAACCTTGAACAGTAACAATGACGATAAGCCGTGTGTGCTTTCGTGAAATAAATAGGTTTTTGTTTTTGTGTATGCAAAAATATCAGTATACGAATATATATATTAAAATAACAGATTAAAGCTTAAGCAAAGAATCGCTGCTTTCACCCTAAAAAATCCGTTTGTGAACACAGAAGTAAATATTTCGAAAAACGTTATCAATGCAGACATACAGAGACATATTATAAGGGTGTTACGTTATAGCTGAAACTAAAAAAATCAATCTGTGAACGCAGAAGTAAATATTTCGAAAAACGTTGCAACCGAAGGAAGACAGGAAGACGATACTTTGGTTCGTGGAAACGTTCCCTGACAAAGAACGGAAAAACGAAGATAATACGTCATTATTAAAAAATTGGCAGTATCAGTAGAGGGTGAGTTCAAATCTCGCCGAGGTTTACTTTGCCTTTCATCCTTACGGGATCGATAAAATAAAGTACCAGTAATGCACTAGGTAATTGCTGGCCTTGTGCCTAAAGTAGAAACAATTATTAAAAAATTTAAATATATATATATATATATATATATTATTCGGACAATGGGATTGATGAGTTAATATCTGTATACAACAACTACAACGGTATGCAATGGGGCCCACCCACAGCCCCGGCGGACAGAATGGAGAAGGCGTTTCCCCGGAGGACGGCAAGGGAGACGCGCTGGAAAAACCACTCCAACTCGCGGGGCTCACACCTGCGGCTGGCCAGCTCAGCACCTATGGTGGTGAGTAAGGAGGTAGCCCTGGGGCCGAGGACACCAGAAATCTCCACTGCCAGGGGTACGACCGCAAATCTGTCGGAGAGCGACCGGTACTTTTAGCCATAGATACAGACACAAAGTTCGAAAATGACGAATTTTTCTTCAATGCAACAAAAGAATCAAAATATCGAAGAGAGTGCCAGGACGTGTTAATTATGTTGACTAAGCAATGTCACGTGTATCACACGTATAAGTTATGTAAGAGGGTTAGAGATTGTGGGTGATAATTTATCCCTGAAGAAGCTCATTAATTCCGCCGAAGAAATAACTCGCTTCATTCAATTGTGATAATTTTCTCTTGAGTGGAAGTTCCACCTTTGTTCCCATGGGAGGTTACTGTTGTGGTATTGGTGGTGTTCTTGTATTGGTGGTGGTGGTGGTAGTTGTTGTTGCTGTTCTTGTATTGGTGGTGGTGGTATTGGCAATGGTGATGGTGGTGGTAGTGGTGGTAGTTGTTGTTGCTGTTCTTGTATTGGTGGTGGTGGTATTGGCAATGGCGATGGTGGTGGTAGTTGTTGTTGCTGTTCTTGTATTGGTGGTGGTGGTATTGGCAATGGTGATGGTGGTGGTAGTGGTTGTAGTTGTTGTTGCTGTTCTTGTATTGGTGGTGGTGGTATTGGCAATGGTGGTAGTGGTGGTAGTTGTTGTTGCTGTTCTTGTCTTGGTGGTGGTGGTATTGGTAATGGTGGTAGTGGTGGTAGTTGTTGTTGCTGTTCTTGTCTTGGTGGTGGTGGTATTGGCAATGGTGGTAGTGGTGGTAGTTGTTGTTGCTGTTCTTGTATTGGTGGTGGTGGTATTGGCAATGGTGGTAGTGGTGGTAGTTGTTGTTGCTGTTCTTGTATTGGTGGTGGTGGTATTGGCAATGGTGATGGTGATGGTGGTAGTTGTTGCTGTTCTTGTATTGGTGGTGGTGGTATTGGCAATGGTGATGGTGATGGTGGTAGTTGTTGCTGTTCTTGTATTGGTGGTGGTGGTATTAGCAATGGTGATGGTGATGGTGGTAGTAGTTGTTGCTGTTGCTGTAGTGGTGGTGGCGATATTAGCAATGGTGATGGTGATGGTGATGGTAGTGGTGGTAGTTGTTGTTGTTCTTGTCTTGGTGGTGGTGTTCTTGGCGATGGTGGTAGTAGTTGTTGCTGTTCTTCTATTGGTCGTGGTGTTATTGGTGATGGTGATGGTGGTGGTAGTTGTTTCTGTTGTCGTTGTTGTATTAATTGTGTTGGTGATGGTGGTTGTTATTGTTACTGTTGTAGTAATGATGATGATTATGGTAGGTGTTGTTGTTGTTGTTGTTGTTGTTACTGGTATCATTTTTGTTGTTAATGTGCTGCTGCTGTTGTTTTTGTTTTTATCGTTGCTGTTGCTGCTGATGCTGATGTTGCTGTTTTTGTTGCTGTTCGTGTTACGGTTGTTGCTGCTGTTGTTGTTGTTGCTACTGCTGTTTTACTGCTAGGTGTGAGCCAGGGCAACACTGACGTGACTGTTTCTCGTTTGTTTATCTTGGGACCCCAAATATTCTGACCATCGATATCAGCTTTCTATCAGCAGTCAAAATAATTTGGAAATGCTATCTGGTCTTGGCGGTGGTTGTTGTTGGCGTTGTTTTGTGAAGACTTGTGTCTAGGTCTAGGCTAAATTGGTCGAATACACATATAATCAAAGACATTCCATTTATGACCATCCAGTCTGATTTTTTTTTTATTTACTGTTTTTATCTTCAGCTAACACTACATATTGTACAAGTGTTATCCAATGAAACGTCCCCTTCTTAAGCGCTAATACATTTTTGTTGAACTGTTATGTCAATGTGTGTGAGTGTTTGTGTGTTTACACACAAACACTCACACACACCCTTATATAGAGAGAAAGTGAGTGAGAGATAGATAGATAGATAGATAGATAGATAGATAGATAGATAGATAGATAGATAGATAGATATGTTTCTTTATTAGCCACAGGGGCACAAAAGAAGGGGACAAATACAAAGGGGGAAGTTTACATACAATAAAAACGTGTAAAATGTTATCACAAATGCAATTTAAAAAATTAGGCGATTTTCCCCAATAAGGGGAGACAGTTCATATGGGTAACACATACCCCGGAAAAAATGTGCAACCCTCATCTCCAAGAGTACGAAGAGTTTGTACTCCTTTCCTCTCCTCCTCCTTTTCCTCAACCTACAGGCTGATATAGAGAGAAGGCCCATTCACTCGGGCCATTCTCGCCACTTTCACCCACCTTTCATAAAACTTGCTGGGGTACAGCACCTCTCTCTCCATCCTGATTCTTCTTCCAAAGTGGTATTTGAAAAAAAGAGATAGATAGATAGATAGATAGATAGAGAGATAGATAGATAGATAGATAGATAGATAGATAGATAGATAGATAGATAGATAGATAGATAGATAGATAGATAGATAGATAGATTTCTTTATTTGCCACAAGGGCGCACAAGAGAAGGGAACAAATCAAAGACACATGCCGGGGATTTTACATACAGTCGTGTAAAAATATTGAAACAAACAAATTTAACAATCGAAATCCCTAATAGGGGAGAGGCAGATAGATAGAGTGGTATTTGTTAGATCTACACGCAGTCTAATATCCCTCCAATATCGTACAAGTCATCTTTGAAACCAAAATTTCATATCTTGCATCATTGAGTGTATAGGGACAACCTCGAATAATTCAACTTGTGTTGCTTCTGGGAAACGCAACTTAGATAGATTGCGTCTTATATCACTCCAGTATATATATATATATATATATTTTTTTTTCGGAATGTTTTTTGACTGCTGTTTCATGTAAACAGACATTCGTCTCATTCTGACGTCACCAGCCATGTCTCTCCGTGTGCGTATATTTTTCATAATTACGTACGAGGTGAACTAGCCTGTCTTTAAATTCCCTTTTTGGCATATTCTGCAGTGGCTTTAGGGTTATCGTGTTTGAGCTCTGCTGATGAACGACTCCAACCGTGACCATCCCCAGTGAAAGTTTCGCGAAATAGTCTTTTTAAGACTATACAGATCATTTGTAGTTTTTCCAAATTGAAGGATGAGTATTTAAACTTTATTTTATTCTGAGTTAGGGCTCTATTGATTTTTCCCTGGATTTCACAAAATTCTATGGATAAATCTATGTCTTGATTTTTTTTAAAATTGAGTTTGAATTATTTTCCCAAATCTTACGTTAACTATTTTTCCATTTTGACGTTATAGTCACTTATATATTATGAAATACTGTTGGCTTCACGCTCACAACAATTTCTATACTTTAATTTCTATATATATATAGGGAGAAAGGGAGAGAGTAAGTGATACGTACATACAAATACGATGGGCTTCCACACAATTCCTGTCTACCTAATTTCATTTGCAGACTCATTAAGCATTGGACATCTGTAGCTATATACTATATCATTGCAGGATAGAGTTGTGGACCTTTACGTTCTGAGTTCAAATCCCGCCGAGGTTAGCTTTGCCTTTCATCCTTACGGCGTCGATAAAGTAAAACACTATTAATGCACTGGGGTCGATTTAATCGATAAACCCCTCACCCTAAGATTGGTGGTCTTGTGCCTATAGTACAAATCATTATATTACATTATATTATATCATATATACTATATGTATGTATATGTATATATATATATATATATATATATGTATATATATATATATATATATATATATATATATATATATATATATATATATATATATATATATATATATATATATATATATATATAGTAGTAGTAGAACATTGGAGGGTTATATTCGTAGTAGTAGAGCACTCAGTCCATGGGAGAAGTTTGGTAGAAGTAATTTCACAACAGTTAGTTCACCATACCGAGAACAAATGTTTCACCTTATTCGGATCTTCAGCTTGATTTGAAGATCCGAATAAGGTGTTCTCGGTACGGTGAACTAACTATACATATATATATATATATATATATATACTAGCAGCAGTACTCAGCGTTTCCTGGGTAGGTAAAATAATATCTGCTTTGATGAAAAGGTGTTGATCTTAGCGACTGCTTCTCGATGACTCATCTATGGTCACACACAGGACATGCGTGGGAGGGTGATGAGGACCTCTATCACTGAGAAACGCGGGTGACTGACGAAAGGGCATGCTAGGGGAGGGAGGTAATGACCTCTAATACTAAGCCAAATTTCCTCACGCTACCTTGATTGGAAACCGATGAATTCTCAAATACACAACTGAAAGCTCAGACGATGTCAGTGGCCATCGTTTTGCTTTTGTGCAATGATAGGTTCTATCGTAGTATAAAAGTTGAACCAAATAAATTGATTTATGTGTGAGGTGGAGTCCCTGAACAACAAATGCAAAATATAAAGCCATTACAGGATGTGCAATGATAAACTCTATTATGCTTTAAAATTTGAACGAAATCGGTGGCAAAATGTGGGGGCTAGAGCCAAAACTCTTATTTTTCGATACCTAAAAAAGGTGACCACCCCTATCGATTTTTATCTGCAAAATGATCCCGGAATAAAAAAAAAACGATACGCTGATATATAGAAAACATTCCCCGATGATTAATCTATTAGCCTGAAAGTTTCATGAAAATCGGTCGTAAGATGTAGGCTCCTATAGGTAATACACAGACACACAGACACACACACATACTTAATTTTATATATATACATATATATATATATATATATATATATATATATATATATATAAACATATATATATATATATATATATATATATATATACATATATATATATATATACATATATATATATATATACATATATATATATATATATATATATATATATATATATATATATATATATATATATATAGGAACCAGTAAGACCCCGACAGCTGAGCTCAAGCCGTTTCGACGGCTAATTCTGGACTAAGTGAAAATTAATCCTGGTATTTAAATAGCCGATCTTCTCAAGGGGTAATTCCATATATGGTCAAAGTGATTGTCAAAAATCAGTAGTAATTCTGTGGTTGCAAATTAGTAGGGGAGATGGTGGCTAAACCTGCCAGTAGGAGAAAGAGGGGAGGGGGTGGAGTAGCCCCAATCAAGCGTTTGTAGTGCCAGCTACAGCTGGGCATGAGGTCAAAGAAGATACAGGGGAGGGGGAGGGGGAGGAAGTCGGAACGGTAGGTAGAACAATAGGGGTAGAAATATATAGGAAAGAAAAAATACTGAGAGTGAAGAAAAGCAAATACTGAGAGTGAAGAAAAGCAAATATGTGGCCCGGCGTCACGCCACTACACTTTCGGGCCACATATGGGACCTCAAGGACAACAACATCACCTATGATCTCACTTGGAGATTACTGTCCAGAGCCAATTCTTACACGGGAGGACGCCGTCCGTGCAATTTATGCTCGGAGGAAACTTTACAAATGCTGTTTTCGACGGACCAACTCCTAAACAAGAAAGATGAACTGGTTACTGCATGTAAACATAGATTGCGTAGGACTTACCTCGCCCTCAAACCCCATAATGACCCGGGGGGGTAGACTAGGGCTATAACACCCCACTTGCCGATTTTGCAATGGGTAACCCCTGCTTGCCAAGGGAGACGTAAGATCTTCTTTGTATTCTTTTATCGCTTCCTTTATTTCCTTCCTTCCCCCCTCTCTCCTTAGTCCTTCTACACCCAGCTCTTCTCCTTTGTCGGCGTCTTTTCTCGCCCACCCGAGGCTGCCCTTTGGCCCCTTGTAGCCTTAGTACCCCCACCCCCTCCCCTAGTCTAGGATAGATTTGGCGGACTCCGCCCTTTATAGCAGTTGGTTTAGACCCCGGATACTTGTCCCCTTTTTCCGACCGCTCCCACTATTCTCTGTGCCCTCTATATTTCTCAGTGGCACTTATGCCTTATTTTTTCGTTTCAGTATTTCTTTCTTCGCTTTTATTTTGGGCGGGGTGGATTCTGAATTTATTCTTCCGTATTCTACCTTTACTTCGTACGAACTTTCATGTAGCTTGTTCTAGATCTTTTAGAGTTAGCATTAGTATATATTTTTCTCGGGACTCAGAATTATTATCTCGTATTAGTTCACTTTGCTGCACTGGGTGGTTGCTGGAATTGCGCCCGGGATGGAAACCTTTATTGTTTATTTCGTGGTAGTCTCTTTAGTATTTTGGCCCCTTTTGTTGACCCGTCACCGTATCATTTACGTACTTATACCTCTTAAAAGGGTCCTCGCCTATTCCGTCCCACCTAGTTCTTTTACTTATTTCGTTATTTCTTTATTTCTTTCTTTACTTCTTTCTTTCTTTATTTATTTATTTATTCTAGACTAACAATAGCCAGAGACCTAGGTCGTAGAATTTAATTTACTTTACTTTTTTCTTTACACTCCTTTGTTTTTCTTTACACTTATTTGCTTTTCTTCACTCTCAGTATTTTTTCTTTCCTATATATTTCTACCCCTATTGTTCTACCTACCGTTCCGACTTCCTCCCCCTCCCCCTCCCCTGTATCTTCTTTGACCTCATGCCCAGCTGTAGCTGGCACTACAAACGCTTGATTGGGGCTACTCCACCCCCTCCCCTCTTTCTCCTACTGGCAGGTTTAGCCACCATCTCCCCTACTAATTTGCAACCACAGAATTACTACTGATTTTTGACAATCACTTTGACCATATATGGAATTACCCCTTGAGAAGATCGGCTATTTAAATACCAGGATTAATTTTCACTTAGTCCAGAATTAGCCGTCGAAACGGCTTGAGCTCAGCTGTCGGGGTCTTACTGGTTCCTATTACCCACTCTACTACCTCAAGTATTGAGTACTTTGGTGCGTTATGGTCCACCTGGTTCCTTACCACATTTCCTTCGTTATATATATATATATATGAAAATGTTTGACCCCGTTTCGACGGCTATTGTCGAAACGGCTTGAGCTCTGCCATCGGGGGTCAAACATTTTCCTATTACCCACTCTACTACCCTAAGTATTGAGTACTCTGGTGCGTTATGGTCTATCTGGTTCCTTACCACACCTCCTTCGTTTTATATATATATATATATATATATATATATATATATATATATATATATATATATATATATATATATACATATTATATTATATTATATTATATTATATTATATTATATTATATTATATTATATCGTATTATATCAACTTTGATAACTTTGATAGGTTTCAGCCAGTATTGGCCCAGGCTATGTCTAACTTAATAGCATCTAAGAGCAGTGGGTTTGTAAAATCGTTACATAATGCTTTGTGGCGCTCATGTTCAAATACTGACTTTCTCCTCTCACTATAAAACTATTGACCTTGTACCTGAACTTGAAACAATTATCAGTAGTAGTAGTAGTAGTAGTAGTAGTAGTAGTAGCATCAGTAGCAGCAGCAGCAGCAGCAGTAGTAGTAGTAGTAGTAGTAGTAGTAGTATATTATTTTATTTTACGTTTAAGTGTTTGACTCATGATCTTGAAGTCATGTGTTAGTTTCTCGGGGGGGGGGGGGCTGACGCTTTGTGTCCTTGAGCAAGTTACTTCATTTCACTTGAATATATAGTGAAGTACTAGCTGCAACTAGGGGGTTAATTTTGCGATAGACTGATATTCCGTCCAGGATATGAGTGCCTCTTTTACTCTCAATAATTTAACGCCTCGTCAAACTGTGATATGTTCAGACGTGAAGCTCAACACAACTTATATTGTTTTATATTGTTATCATGTAATTGCACAATTTCTTAATATATATGATATTATTATACATATTGTAATGTATTATTGTATAGTCATATTTTATACAAAGTTTTTATTCACAAATAAATTGTATTGCCCATCTGTTTACAAATATATTTTGTTATTGTTGATGCGAATCTGTCGATTCTCTTGTTTTATTGAAAAGTATATTATTAGAGCTTGTTTATAATTAGATGTGGTGCTCCTTTCTTGTGTTCTATTTATAATTAGATAAAATATTTCATTTTATGATACTCTTACCCAGGCGGATCTTCTGACTATCTTCCACAAAAGAATTATAAAACCAAGAAACTATATACCTAAAACAACTGCTAATTTATAACAGCTTTTTTAAGATAAATTAGTTAACCAAATTTTAGAACAATGTAGATACAAATGTAACACTATATATGCAATTGACATCAGCATTTTAAACAAATGAATAAAAACATATTGGGCATATGATATGAGCCAATTCAATTGTTGTCTGTAAAATTGAATAGATTAATTCATTAACCCCCCACCCCTATTAAAACGTGATGTAGGAGATATGTTAATACAATGTATGTAGTTCTTGAAATTATGAATGGAACTACATCATTTCTTGTTTCAAACCGATTAATAATTGTTTCTAACACTGACCAGCAATTCCTGGAAGTGGAACGTTGATTATATAGACCTCAGTATTTAAGAGGTGCATTATTTTATCGACCTAGGAAGGATGAAAAGCAAAGTTGACTACGATGAGATTGGAACTCAAAATGCCAAAGAACTTTTTCCGATGCTCTACCTACACCACCAACAGAATAATTATGAAAGGATATAAATAGATATTTGAAAAGTTTTTAAATAGTCACGCATAAGCCTCATAGTATAATTTTAATTTATAAAATCGAAGCATTTATTCAGAGAATGCTTTACAAATAAATAGAAATAAGGAATTTACAAGTATAGTAGCAAAGACAAATGTTTATGTGTGATAAATAAACGGAGAAAAAGCGCCATGAATATACACATACGACGAAAATTGTACATATGTATGTATCTTAGTGCAACCTTCCAGTATACCTTGTTGTTTCTACATCTACTTACTTCTTTATCCAAACGAGAAAGAAAAGGGTCAACTGAAGCTTTGTATTACATAGCAGCCGACCATGCAGGATGGAATATAAACTACATTACACCCCACAACGCTACACTACACTGCAATACATCACAATCAGTACACCACACAACACCACAATCACCACATTATGCAACAACACCACACAACACCTCACTACATCGCACTACACTACACCTCATCACAACACACCACACTACATCAAACTACACCATAACCTCTACACAAATCATACCACCCTTCAATAAACCACACCGCCAACACCACACTACATCACACCACACTACACCGCAAACATCACACTACACAAGACTATACCACACTATACCACACTACAACACCCAACACTGCACCACAAATACTATACCACATCACATCACACTACACTACACCACAACCACCAGACTATACCACACTAGAATATACCATCCCACACTACACCACAAACCCCACATCCCATCACACCACACTACACCATAACCTCCACACCACATCACACTACACTACACCTCAACCAACACAAGATTATATAGCACACCACACTACACTACAGCCGCCACATCACATCACACCACACTACACTACAACAACACAGCACTACAGCCCCCACACCACATCACACCACACTACACTACACCTCCCGCACCACACTACACTACAACCATCACATCACAACACACTACACTACAACCACCACATCACATCACACCACACTACACATCAAGCACCACATCACACCACATCACACCACACTACACCACACCACACTACAAACACCACACCACCCCACATCACACCACACTACACCACACCTCAACCACCACATCACACTACACTACAACCACCACATCACCCCACACCACATTACACCTCAACCACCACACCACATCACACCACACTACACCTCAACCACCACATCTCACCACATCACACCACATCACACTACACCACACTACACCTCAACCACCACACCGCACTACAACCACCACGCTACACCACACTACACCACACTACACCTCAACCGCTACACCACACTACACCACACTACACCACACTACACCACACTACCCCTCAACCACCACACCACACTACACCACACTACACCACACTACCCCTCAACCACCACACCACACCACACTACACCACACTACCACTACACCACACTACACCACACCACACCATACTACACCACACCACACTACACCACACTACGCCTCAACCACCACACCACACCACACCACGCTACACCACACTACCCCTCAACCACCACACAACACCACACTACCACTACACCACACTACACCACACCACACCATACTACACCACACCACACTACACCACACTACGCCTCAACCACCACACCACACTACACTACACCACACCACACTACACCACACTACCCCTCAACCACCACACCACACCACACCACACTACGCCTCAACCACCACACTAAACCACACCACACCACACTACACCACACCACACTACACCACACTACCCCTCAACCACCACACCACACCATACTACACCACACCACACTACACCACACTACGCCTCAACCACCACACCACACTACACCACACTACCCCTCAACCACCACACCACACCACACCACACTATACCACACCACACTACACCACACTACGCCTCAACCACCACACTAAACCACACCACACCACACTACACCACACTATCCCTCAACCAACACACTACACCACACTACACCACACTACACTACACCACACCACCACATCACACCACACTACACCTCAAACACCACACCACACTACAACCACAACGCCACACCACACTACACCACACTACCCCTCAACCACCACACCGCACGACACTAGACCACACTACCCCTCAACCACCACACCATACCACACCACACAGCACTACAACCACCACACCACACCACACTACACCACACCACCCCACACTACACCACACTACACTACAACCACCACACCACACTACACCACACTACCCCTCAACCACCACACAACACCACACTACACCACACTACCACTACACCACACTACACCACACCACACCATACCACACCACACCACACCACACCACACTACCTCTACACCACACCACACCACACCACACCACACTACACCACACTACCACTACACCACACCACACTACACCACACCACACTACACCACACCACACCATACCACACCACACCACACCACACTACCTCTACACCACACCACACCACACCACACCACACCACACTACACCACACTACCACTACACCACACCACACTACACCACACCACACTACACCACACCACACCATACCACACCACACCACACCACACTACCTCTACACCACACCACACCACACCACACCACACCACACTACACCACACTACCACTACACCACACCACACTACACCACACCACACTACACCACACCACACCACACTACACCACACCACACCATACCACACCACACCACACCGCACTACCTCTACACCACACCACACCACACCACACCATACCACACCACACAACACCACACTACCTCTACACCACACCACACCACACCACACCACACTACACCACACTACCACTACACCACACCACACTACACCACACCACACTACACCACACCACACCATACCACACTACACCACACCACACCACACTACACCACACCACACCATACCACACCACACCACACCGCACTACCTCTACACCACACCACACCACACCACACCACACTACACCACACCACACCATACCACACCACACCACACCGCACTACCTCTACACCACACCACACCACACCACACCATACCACACCACACAACACCACACTACCTCTACACCACACCACACCACACCACACCACACTACACCACACTACCACTACACCACACCACACTACACCACACCACACTACACCACACCACACCATACCACACTACACCACACCACACCACACTACACCACACCACACCATACCACACCACACCACACCGCACTACCTCTACACCACACCACACCACACCACACCACACTACACCACCACTATATCTAGTAATAGCACAACTTTCTCAATTTCAATACATCTTAAGATTTTTCTTAACGTTTTCTTGCGTTTCATTTTTCTTTCTGTTTCGTAGTCGTCACCACCACCACCACCATCCTCAGTAACATCATCATTATCATTACCACCACCATCATATTAACCACTACAACCCTCACCATCATCATCATCACTATCATCATCATCATCACTATCATCATCCACATCATCATCTCCATCACCACCAGCCTTCCCACCATCACCATATCCACACCACTACCACCGCCATCATCATCAACACCTACACCATCACCCATACCACAGTAACTTTAACCAGCACCTCCACCATTAGCAGTACCACCACTACTACTATGACCACCACTAATACCACCACTACTACTATGACCACCACTAATACCACCAACAAGAACAACAGCAACAACAACAATATTTTCATTAACCGTTGTTTTTTTCTCTTCTTCGCTCATTTCGGTTTTTGCTGAATTCTGTTTGATCTCAATCGCCAACAACAGCAGCAACAACAACAATAACTACAACAACAACAACAACAATAACTACAACAACAACAACAACAATAACTGCAACAACAGCAGCAACAACAACAATAACTACAACAACAGCAACAACATCAATAACAGCAGCGACAACAATAACCATTGCAACAACAACAACAACAACAATAACAACAGCATCAACAATAACAAGAATAACAACAACAATAACAGCAGCAACACAATAACAACAACAACAGCAACGATGATAATAACAACAACAGCAGCAGCAGCAGCAACAATAACAACAATAACAACAGCCATAGCAATAAGTGACAATAAGTGACAACAATAAACAACAATAATTACACAAATACTAAAAATAACAACAGCAACAAAAACAACAACGTGTTAGAAGGCAGCCAGATGGCGCCACGTGCAGTATTTATAATTTATGCTAGTAATCCCCTCCCCGTCTACTTTCCAGCCACCTCCACCCTATCTTTCATTCTCTCCCAGTTGGCAATTGGTGGGAGGTAGATGTGGTGTGAGGGGAGTAATGGTTTTGGTGGGAGTAGAGTGTTAAGACGATGGATAAGAGGGGAGTGAGGCGTTGGAAATGTTGAAGCGAGGTAAGGGAGGGAGAGGGAGGTGGGGGTAGTGGTGGTGGTGTGATAAGGGATAGAGGGTGGTGAGGGTGGAAATCAATAAGTGTCTTTGACAAATTGAAGTGAGCAGACATGCATGGAAGAGGGAGGGTGGGATAGAAGAAGGGATGTGAAGTAGTAATATTAGTATGTAGGTGGTGGAGAAGGGGAACTAGAGAAAAAGAAGAGCCAACACATGGTGGTGGTGGTGGTGGTGGTGGCAGCTTGGCGATATGGTGGTGGTTGGTGGGGCAGTGTGTGGGAAGCATATGAACCGCTAAGGTGTTCGATATTTCCTAGTAGTTTCTTATTAACATTACTTTCCTAATCTAGTGTGGAGTGAGGTGTGTATATATATATATATATATATATATATATATATATATATATATATATATATATATATATATATATATATGTATATATATATATAAATATAATTACAGAAGAGCCAGTTTAGGATGAAAGCAGAAATTATTTGCTTCAACAATAATCTGTACTACTACTACTACTACTACTACTACTACTACTAATAATAATAATAATAATGATTTCATTTATTGGCCACAAGGGCCGACATATAGGGGACAACACAATAGACAGGGACAGTGGGGGTTTACATAGAGATCGAGTAAGTATAAATAACAAAAAAACAAAAACAAAATAACAATAAAAATACAACAATGAAAGTTCCCCAATAAGAGGGATCACCACCCAGGGTTGACTCAAGCACCCCACCAGTCCTGAGCCACCCGACGCTCCTAGGGCACCCGGGAAGGGCACCCCTCTCCTTCTCGAATTCACCAGCCTACAGGCGCATGATCAGAGTAGGCCCACTCACGCGGGCCATTCTCGCCACATTCACCCACCTTTCAGTAAATGTACTGGGGGGCAGCACTTCTCTCTCCACCCTCACCTTCCTTTCCAAGTGAAACTTGAAGAAGTTGATGAGGGATTGGCCGAAGAGAAAAGTGTCTGTCTTCAGTCCTTTTAACCTGGTCCACCATGCAACCTCTTTCGCTACTGCCACCAGGCAGAGGAAAATTGCCTGCCCTTCCTGACCAAAAGAAGGCGGCGGGTCAATCTTCACTATGGACTCGGACGATAGCCGGATCCGTTCTACACGCGACAATAGCTGTTCGACATAACCCCACAAGTCAGCAATGCACGGACACTGGACGAGTGCGTGCAGAACGGTTTCGTCGCTCTGCGCGCATCTCGGGCAGGTTCGTCTGACAGCACTTCCGTGCCTGTAGAGTTTATCCCGAACCGGCAGCGCCGCCCGGTAGCACTGCCAAGCGAGGGATTTCTGGAAGTTATCCATCGTCCCCGGCTCGAAAGTCCTCCGGAACATACTGGTCAGTTCTACTTCGTTGACGCCCAGAGCCTCTCCTAGTACGTCATCGCACTTGCCCTCCACTAATCCTCTATAGAAATCTTGAGTGGAAGTTCCACTGACCGCATTGCCCACCTTGCAGAGTGCAGTGAGCGCCTGGCAACATTCCAGATGCCAGTCGCCCAGTCTCGGTCTCTTCTTGACCCAGGACTGCAGCTCAGTCAAAGAGATGAGCTGCGGAAAGGCCCGTCTAACAAACGGCGACCACACCTGTTCACCGTTTAGGCAAAATATCTGGAGATGTCGCAGCCTCAGCGCATGTCTGCGCATCATTAGCCACGGCATGCCCAGCCCTCCACGAAGAGGGTGCTGGCAGCAGATGGACCGACTCACCAACGGGACCCGTCCCCTCCACAAAAATTTGAAAAGGAGCCGTTCCAAATTGGCGAGGCGTGGACGGGGGCAAGGCACGACGGTCAGGCGGTAGTAGATGACGGACGCGATGTACGCGTTCGCCACCTCCGCCCGCCCTTTCAGTGATAGCTTTCTCTCAGCCCATTTCTGGGTGAGGTTGGCTATCCTGCTCGTCACCTCGTCCCAATTCTTATCCACCTGGAGGTCTGGTCCGAACCAAACCCCGAGCAACTTTACCGGTCCGTCTGTCCAGCGCCCAACGACGCTGTTGGACGGCATGGACTTGCCTCCCCAGGTGCCGAGCTGCAAGCCCACCGACTTTTCCGGGTTAAGTTTTGCTCCCGTCAACCTTTCATATTCCTCCAAATGGGTGCGGATCACCTCGATTTCCGAGGTGTCCGACACCATCACGGTGATGTCGTCCGCATAAGCGGACGCAGCCTTTCTACGTCCCGGTTCGAGCGGGATGCCCTGCAACAACTCCAGCTTCCGCAGTAGAGGCTCAAGAGTCAATACGTACAGAAGTGAGGAGAGAGGGCACCCTTGACGGACCGATCGAGAGATCTGAAACGGTTCCGAGAGGTGGCCATTAACTTTGACCACCGAGCAGATGCCGCTGTACATTGCAGCGATCCAGCTTCTGAAGACGGGGCCGAAGCCAGCCGCCTCGAGGACAGCCTCCAAGTACCGATGGTCGACCCTATCGAATGCTTTCGATTGATCTAAATTGATCAGAGCCCCACCGAAGCCAGGTTTGCACCCAACCCTCTCTATGATGTATCGCATGAGGTGGAGGTTGTCGTGTATGGACCTGGTCGGGATTGCGCAAGTTTGCGCCTCCCCAACCAAATCTTTGACGACAAGCGCCAACCTTTTCGCTAACACCTTGGCCAAAATCTTAAACTCTGTGTTGAGCAGGGTTATGGGCCTGAAATTATCTAGTGTGTCCCTCTTGTTCTCGTCTTTCCTTATCAGCGTCACTACGCCACGGCTCACAGAACTGGGAATGCTCCCGTTCTGCTGCCAGTTGCAGTAGAGCGCTTCGAGGAGATCGGAGAACAAGTCTGGCATATTTACGTAAAGCTCGTAGGGCAGACCATCCAAACCGGGTGACTTGCGACTCGAGCAGCCGACAAGGGCGTCCTGAATTTCGACTGATGTTATCGGCTCTTCGCAGCGCTCAGCGTCGGCCGTCGAGAGGCGTGGCAAGCCGTCGAGGTAGGGACTGAAGTCCGCCGCCGTCTCCGACTCACCCATCCTCCCGAACAATCGAGCAAAGTGCTGGCGAAAGGCCTCACACATCTGCTTGGAATCGCTCAGTTCGTGTCCATCTCGATCCGTCAAAGACCGAATTGTGGTTTTATTTCCACGCTGCGTCTCTGCAAAGCGAGCCCATCGGGCAGCTTTGGTTCCCTCGTTCCTCAGAGCACGCGCCTTAGCTCTGACAATGCAACCTTCGTGTTTCGCATTGAAGAAATGGTCTAGTGCCATTCTCGCCGCTAGCACGTCTGTTGCAATGCCACTACAAATAGCCTCGTCTAACTTAGCTATCAGCCCCTCCTCCTTTCTATTTTTCTCTATTGCTACTTCTTTGCTAAATCCTATCGAGGTTGCTCTAATCTCTCTTTTGAGTGCCCCCCACCACCTGTTGTTGACAACCCCCCCTGTCAACTTTTGCTTAACTAAGTTGTTGACCCGGTCCCTGTAAGCTTTACGTGCCGGAAACGACATGTTTAGCTTCCAGTAGCTAGGTCCTAACCTACGTGTCTTATCTAGGTCGACCATACAGATCACAAGCTTGTGATCTGAATAGGCAACCGTTTTAAAATGTGGACATCCTACACTATTTCTATCTCTTTTCCTAATGAAAATCCTATCTATGTACGATCTAGATGACCCTATGCGATTGGTCCAGGTCCATACTGGCGCATTAGGGAAATCTAGTCGGTACCTGTCAGACAGTTGAAACTGGCTGATCAGGTACTTGAGGCTTTTGCACCCCCCGCTCCTATCAGATACTCCCACACAATCCCAGCGTGCTTCTAAGATGCCATTCCAATCCCCTATTAACAGTAAAGGGCGAGACGTAAGCAGAAAGTTTTCCAGGCGCCTAAAGAAGTCCGGCCGACCGGCCCCAGTAGGGGCGTAGACGGCCACCAGTCTAAAGGCACCACCTTCGCTATTGCTCACGTCCAGGACCACCAACTTTCCGTCAGGATCCCGGAAGATTGACCTTACCTCGAGATCCAGACATTTCCTAAACAGCACAGCCACTCCACCTCCCATTCCCGGCCGACTAACAGATGCAAAGATCTGATAATCGTCGAAAATCGGCGCCAGTGCGCGTGTGTCGGAAATTCTGGTCTCGCTGATGGCAATTACATCCATTCCTAGTGACCTGAGGTCGTTGAGCAAGTGACCTTGCTTCCAGGGCGACCCCAGGCCACGAACATTTAAACTTCCTACTCTTATGGCCATGCTGGCAGGATGAATGGGAGAGGAAAGGTTTACTTACCTTCCGGGGTCTTGTGAAGGTCGGGTGGTTCGACCTCCATGGTTTGTGGGGTTTCTTTTGGGAACCCCTTTAATAGTCTTGACGTGGGTTTTACGTTCGGGGTTCCCACATCCCGAGGAAAGCTCTTTCGAATTTCTTTGTATGAAGCGAGCGACATTCGCATCAGAAGCAAATTATCTGGTACGCGAAATGTGCTCGCTTCAAATGTTTCCCCGTCTTTTTCGATGTTTGTGCTTCGTGCTACATGGGCCATCAATTCCTTGTTGGCCCTTCTGGCAAGAACGAAGTTTTTAATGTTTTGTTGCTCGGGTTTTATTTGTTCGTGTGATTGTGGTGGTGATAGCTTTGTTAGTGTTGTTTCTATTGTGTCTGCGTTTGTTGTGGGTGGGGTGTCTGTAGTTTCTGATGTTTGTGTGTCTATTTGTTCTTGTGTCTGTTTAGCTTGTTTGCGTTTGGGGGATTTTGGTGGTTGTGTTGGTGATGCTGTGGGGAAAATGTTTGTGTGGGTGGTGTGTGTATTTTTTTTTGTGGGGGTGTTTGTGCTTTGTGGATTTCTTTTTTTTTTGTGTTTTGTTTTTTGTATTTTGGGGGACTTTGGTTTTCCCTCATCTTCACTGCTGGAGGATGAGGGGTCTGTGGCTGTGAGCGTGTTTGTGTCTGAGTGAGTGTTTATGTTCTTGTTCGTGTGTGTATTTTGGGGGGGAGGGGGAATGGGAGAGCTTTCCTCGTTTCCCCCCTGGGTGTGCAATTTTGGTGGTTCCATTGTTGACGGTGTTGCTGGTGGTCCTTGTCCCGGCGTCGCCAGCAGTGGAATCTTTCGACCCCTTGCGCTTTTCGGCAGTTGAGGGCAGAAGGCTCGCAAGTGTGTCGTTTCCCCCCAAAGGAAACAATGCGGCCTTTTGCCCTCGGTCATTATATGCAACACCCTCCCGTTTTGGAGGCGGATGTGGTCCGGGATTGCTTTTACGTTTTCGGGTCTGATTTGGAGCAGTATCTCCAGATCAACCCCGGACCAGTCGTCCCTGGCAGTTCTCGTTGCCTCTACCGGGACTGTATCCGTTCCTTCCACGATTACGCAACCCAGGAGCCACCACATATCAAGTCCTGGTGGAATCCTGGGAATGCGCACACGTGCTATTCGTTTTCCCATGTGGGAGGGGTACATTATAACCTTGCTGGTTTTGCAAGGGGTCATTGAATGCTTCACAGCGAGGGCTTCAGACTTGAACAGCACCGAAACGGTGCCGTATTGCCTGCCCCTCTCTATGAAGTCTGTGTCCTCTCTGATGTATTTCAGTGCGGCTTCTATATCAGCTTGGGCGATTATCGCTGCCCTCTTTGTCTCTACTGAGATGCATCTGAAATGCACCGTTCTTTTTTCCACTGCCTCAATGGCTTCTGCCGGGACAGTTAAGTTTGCCCAGGTCTGCTCTTGATTTATGATTTTCCAGGCCTGGGCCAACTTTTCCTCTCTGTTGGTTAAGTCGATGCTGTAGCATGGTCTCCTTTTAGCCGCTGCCACAGCAGCGAAGGTGTTCTTGTTGGTGTTGTCACTGTTGTTGTTCTTGTTGGTGTTGCTGCTGCTATTGCTGTTGTTGTTCTCCCCTGTGTCGTGGTTACCCTCTGTGCTGTTGGCCTTGTTGGTGCTGTTGCTGTCGCTACTATTACTCTCTGTGCTGTTTGTTTTGTTGGTGCTCTCGCTATTACCACCTTCTGCGCTGTTCGGCTTGTTGGTGTTGGTGTTGTCGCTGTTACCACCTTCCGCGCCGCTCGGCCCGTTGGTGCTGGCACTGTCGCTGCTCACATTCGTGCTGGTGGCGCTCCTCGCCTCACCTCTCCTCTCAACGCTCAAGTCGCCGTTGCACGACAGCAGACCCGCCTCTAGGGGGCGTGGCTCCGCCATGTTTTTTTGAGAAAAAAATTTTTTTTTTTTTTCAAAATAAAGTTCAAATATTTGGGCCAAAAGGCCCAAATATTATGAGTTATTCCTTCACAGGATACAAATTAATGTCTTATAATGCTTCAGCGGTACAAAAAATAAACAATTCTCTACAATTAATCCTCAAAAATTGCTTACTCACGGAGCTTCAAAAAACGTACATCCACTTTCGTCAATAATAATAATAATAATAATAATGGTTTCTTATATAGGCACAAGGCCAGCAAGTTTGGGGGAGGGGAAAATCGATTAAATCGACCCCAGTGCATGATTGGTACTTTATTTTATCGACCCCGTAAGGATGAAAGGCAAAGTTAACCTCGGCGGGATTTGAACTCAGATCATAAAGGGAGGTAACTCTATGCTTCAAAGCATCGCGAATAATATATATATAATATTAAAATATAAGTATTAATAAAATAGATGTTCTTTTGATCAATTACATTTTATTATACATATTTTGGATGTACAACAGTACGTCCTCATCAGACAAAATACCCTGAGATGTTAAATGGTTAAGATTTAATCAGGGTAGTTCTTTGACATAATCATTAAATATAGTTTAATATATATATATATATATAGGAAAAGAGAGTCAGGACCCCACATTGATACCTATGCGTGTGTGTGTGCGCGCGCGTGTGTGTGTGTGTGCGCGCGCGTGTGTGTGTGTGTGTATGCTGAAAGTTCATTACCTGAAAGGTTCATAGGCTGAACAAGATAAACCTTATTTGGTCGCTCCCTCTTCGAGGCTCGTGAAATAAATACGTTTGTTTATATTTTGTTATTGTGTATGCAAAAATATCTGTACACGAATATATATATATATATATATATATATATATATATATATATATATATATATATTAAAATAACAGATTAAAGTTTAAGCAAAATTTCGCTGCTTTCACCCTTAAAGGGATCTTCTGAAACTAAAAAAATCAATCTGTGAATGCAGAAGTAAATATTTCGAAAAACGTTACACACTATATATACATACGCACACTATATATACATATATACACACACACAGATAGTGTCATAATGTCGTAATGCAGACAGCCAGACATACCGACAGATATTATTAGGGCGCGACGTTATAACTATGTATCTATCTAAAAAGACAGACTAAGAAAAAGAGAGAGAGATCGCTAAATCGCCTAATGCAGGGCATTGAAAATTTGCAATTTTATTTGCTCAAAACACTCACAGGGCTATAAGTATTACATGTGTAAAGTTTGAAAACAATCGGTTGGGTGGTTCTCGAGTTTTAGTGATCGGACAGACAGACAGACAGACATTCTCTGTTTTAGATATATAGATGACGGTGGGTTATAAATTATCTTTGTAGAAGAAGCCGCAGCTCCTTGCGTTACTCTTGCTTTCTTTCGCCAATAAGTTTCTTCTTAGACAAGAAATTCTTTCGGGTTTTGTTCCTTTAGCGTAGATTAATCTGTTGATCTGGTTTAACACTACCATCTGACCTTTGGGTAAGTTTGGAGGAGTCTATTCCGTCTATAATACTGGAGCCAGATTAACCGTTTGAAGATAATCTCTTCCCTTCCTCTCACTAGTCTCATGAGGCCTTCCAAATAAGTGTACATGCTTCTTTTCCTTTCCTGATAAGCCATTAAAAGGAAAATTCCTGATGGCCCTTGTCAGTTCTTCTAAGTATATACAGAAAGGCTCTAAAGCAGTCGACTCAAACTCAAAAATTCAAAAGGCTCATTATGTCCTGGGGAAGATATAGAGCTGGCCAAATATGAAATGAGGGTGAGGGCATGATTTTCACCAGTTACAATGCAATACAACTGATAGGCTGCTATTTATTTATTTATTTTAATTGACCTATTTATTTGTTTTTCTAAAAATGAATACGCATATGATAGTAAGCGGGATATTTGAATTAGTGAACAAGTTAGGATAACAAATTGTCCGTTTTAAATTTTCTTTAATTAAGATTTGTTAAATTTTGGTAACTGCCTTTTTTTCCGTTTTCACTTTTGAGAAATCCGTGTTTGTCATTTCATTACATTTCAGATGTAAATTGCAATAAATTGTACTATAAATATTGGTTTCTGCACAAGACCAACAATTTTGGGTGAGGGGGAAGTCGATGAAATCACCCCAGTACATTACTGGTACTTTATTTTATCGAACCCGTAAGGATAAAACGCAAAGCTAACCTCGGAAGGGTTTTAATTCAGATCGTAAAGGGCTGTAACCCTATGCCATAAAGCATGTTGTCCGACTCTCTACCGATACTGTCAATCCACCGTTGTTTTATTGTACAATCTATATACTACTAAAACTCAGTGATTGCTTGCTTGTCTGTAATGTAATACAGCCAAAAGGGTGCATTATGGGAAAATACTTTGAAAGGAAACTGATCCTGAAATAGGAATACAAATGGAATAAAACAAGTTTCGCGTAAATCGGTGCACGGGTTCCCGAGATATGGGGGTTTTCCGGGTACCTTCATGAACAGATATAGAGAGAGAAAGATAGAGAGAAAGACACAGTGGTTGTAAGAGAGTAGGAGAAGAGACAGAGAAGGACAATAAAAGAGAGAGAGAGAGAGAGAGAGAGAGAGAGAGCTGGTGGTGTTGTGTATAAATATATATGTATGTGTGTATATATGTTAGTGTGTATAAATATATATGTGTGTGTCTATCACCAGTGTATATAGATCACAGACACCCACATATATTCACACACACACACACACATATATATATATATATATATATATGCATACACACACACACATATTTATATATATACATTCACACACGTATATATATGGGCCTTCCGGCTTCATTTCACATTATATACATGTATGCGTAAATTTTAATTATTTAAAAATTATTTTTAAGTGAACATGATTTTAAAAAATATATTTTGAAGTGAACGTGACCTAACGGGTCACAGGTGATCTATTAAATATTAAAATTGGGACAAATTACCAAATTTTTTGGAAAACATTTGTCACGAAAATTATTCTGTCACGCGCTAAAGAAAAGTAGGTTGCGGGCCACATGCGGCACCTATGCGGCGTATTTGAGACCCCTATTTTAAGGAATCCTTGATGGATGTCAAATTTCCAAGTAAACTAATGGAAGATATAATATATCCTATCCATAAGAGAGGAAGTAGAGCAGATGTTAAAAATTACAGATTTAAACTAACTTCTTTGACTTTACGTCAGCAAAGTCATGGAAGGAATTGTCAGTGATAAACTGATTACATTTTTAGAGGAAGAGGATTAGTTAAGCGCTACGCAGCACGATCTCATTCTATGTAAAAGCTATATCATTTGGTTGTTGTGTCATTATGAATAGAAGATGAGACTGCTTGCTATATCACCTTGTATCAGTATGACTAGAAACTGAGACAGCTGCTCAATCAATCAATCATCTCGTTTTTGCCAAGGCTTCCAACAAAGTTAATGATGACATTATGTATCACAATCTACGTGTACTCAGCCTAGTTAGAAAAGTAGGAGAGTGCTCATATAACAATATAAATACCAATTTATAATGTCATACAAGCAGTAACACCTTCTCTAGCGACAACCTGCTGCATTTAACGAATAACGCAGGCTTTGCTGCTAGTCAGGCCAAAGAGGGTAAACAATCGAAGTATCAGTCGCTCTCAGATAGGTTTGTGGTCAAACCTGTCGCAGTGGAAGCCTCCTGCGTTCTTGTCCTCTGGATCACTTCTCTATTCACTACTATTGTGGTGGAGTTTGCCACCCGCAGGAGCGAGTCCTACAAGTTACAATGGTTATTCGGGTGCATCACCCTCCCCATCCTTCGGGGCAATGTTTTCTCCATGCACTGGAACCACGAGATAGCCTGCTCAAGAGCGGCCATACACTACATGTCAAACCCTCACCGCCTCGACACCGCACCACGGGGGTAGCGATGTTAACTACTTTTTAGAACAAGCATGGGCAACCTTTTTCGAGAAGCGGGCCATATGAGATATGGCTCATCATCAAGTGGGCCGCAAGCGCTAATTTACATTCGTGCCCATATTTTAAAAAAAGGGGCGGTAACTCAGGGTTTTTTTTTATTTGTTTCTTCGGAATTCGTGCACGTTGTTTTCCTCGATCGTAAAATGACAGAAAGATAAATTACGACTGAAAATTTGGGACAAAAAAATCAGAAAGATTTCACTTTAAGTGACTTAAGCGAGCCAATCAGAAAGCTTCGGGGGCCGCAGTTGCCCATGACTGCTTGAGAAGCTGTATTCTCTTCTGCCTTATGACATAAAATATCTCAATGAAATATAGTAATATTTAATATAAAGAGTGGTGTGCTTATGCACGGATATGCTATAAGATTGCTTACAAAATAGGGTGAAGACCTTTAGAAACGGAAAAAGAAGTTGCCATCGGTCGCTCCTGAACCTTTTACCTCTCAGATTTGGGAGAAATACGGTTCGATTCCACGTAGCCGCCGATAGCAACTTCTTTTTCCGTTTCTAATGGTTTTCACCCTATTTTGTAAGCTATTTTATAGCTGCTCCGTGAATGAACGCACCACTCTTTATATTAACTGTAGTGACTAGGCATTCCATAAACGTCCAAGAGATCAGCTACGTATATGTCTGTTTACACAGTAATATTTATTCTAATATAAACGTTAAAAAATATATAAATCAAGACTGAAAAAGAGCAACAGGTTCTTTGTACGTTCTTTCGTGTCTCAAATTGTTGCTTATAGTATCTAATATCATTCTATGTTAATGCTCTTATAATTTAATTCATTTATTATATGAAAGTGGTTGCATAACGTTTTAAGTAAATAAGTCAAGCTGTTTTATCCAGCAGACTTGCTTGTTCAAAAACGGTAATACTCGTATGTGTGGAATGCTCAAGGGAGACTGTCGTGTAGTCATTACTGATTCTAGTATCTGTTGGACATGGTATGGTCCCGTAACTTCTGGGGGAGTCGTAGGGGCGCTGTATGACATACGACGTTTCTTGGGAATTTAAAGCCTGGTGGAGCCCATCCGTCCCCAGGCCTGAGTACAGCAGATTCCTTCCAGAGAAAGATAGAAAAATGAGAGAGAGAGAGAGGTGGGGGGATGAAAAAGAGATATGGAGGAAAAATCCACCCCAGTACTTTTTTTCTATCGAACTCGAAAGGATGAAAGTCAAAGTTGACCGCGTTGGGATTTGAATTCGGAGAGGAGAGAACCGAACGAATACCCTAATGCATTCTATGCGACGTTCTAACAACTCTGCCTCTTCGGCGTCTAACTGTTAGACGTTCCCAGTCATTAGTGCAGTCATTCTAGACAGTCCTGTTGATGATTCCATAATAAAGAAATTCCAACAAAGATTTTTGTTCATGTCAACAAGTGGAGGAAGTAAGGTTAGTGGTGATGGTGGTGGTGGTGGTGGTAATGGTGGTGGTAGTGCTGGTGGTGTTGGTGGTGGTGGTGGTGGTGGTAGTGCTGTGGTGGTGGTAGTGCTGGTAGTGTTGGTGGTGGTGGTGGTAGTGCTGGTAGTGGTGGTGGTAGTGCTGGTGGTGGTGGTGGTGGTGGTGGTAGTGGTGGTAATGGTGATGGTTGTGATGGTGGTGGTGGTGATGGTAGGGCTAGTGGTGGTAGTGCTGGTGGTGTTGATGGTGGTGGTGGTGGTGGTGGTGGTAGTGCTGGTGGTGGTGGTGGTAGTGCTGGTGGTGTTGGTGGTGGTGGTAATGGTGGTGGTGGTGGTGGTGCTGGTGGTGTTGGTGGTGGTGGTAGTGGTAATGGTGATGGTGGTGGTGATGGTGGTGGTGGTGGTGGTAGTGGTAGTGCTGGTGGTGTTGATGGTGGTGGTAATGGTGATGGTTGTGATGGTGGTGGTGGTGATGGTAGGGCTAGTGGTGTTGATGGTGGTGGTGGTGGTGGTGGTGGTGTTGGTGGTGGTGGTTATGGTGCTGATGGTGTTGGTGTTGGTGGTAGTGGTAGTGGTAATGGTGATGGTGGTGGTGGTGGTAGGACTGGTGGTGTTGATTGTGGTGGTAGTGGTAATGGTGATGGTGGTGGTGGTGGTCGTGGCGGTTGTGATTGTAGTGCTGGTGGTGTTGATGGTGGTGTTGTTGTTGTTGTTTTGGGTGGTGGTGGTGGTGGTGTTTGTTTGTTTTTGGAGGGGATGATTGTGAAGGTAGTGAAGGTTTTAATGATGAGGGTGGGAGTGATGGTGGTGATGAAGGCAGTGGTGTTGCTGTTTCTGCAGCTGTTGTGCTGATAGTAGTGGTGAGGAGGTGTTGGTACTGTTGCTGGTGGTAGTTGAATGGTGGTATTTGTGGTAAAGGTGTCGGTGATGATGATGATGATGATGATGATGGTGCTCTGTGCAATGTACATGTCACATAATGAGAAAAAAATACAATTTTACGCTAGAATGTTTCATGCATTAAGCTAGCAAATTATAATTTCGGTTCAGATAGACATTTAAAATTGCACTGAGTCACTTTGGCCTAGTGGCAAGGGTGTTGTGCTTATGATCATAATGTCGTGGGATCAATTCCTGGACTGAGGTCTTAGTCGCTTGACTCCACGGAAACGGGATAAGCACCGGCCTGGTGGACTTCCGAGCGCGAGACAGACTTTCGATTTTTTTTTAGACATGAAGATTACAAGAAATAATTCTTCCTAGTAATGGCACAAGATCAGCAATTTGGAGAAGAGGAAATTCGACTAAATCGACCCTAGTACTTAACTGTACTTAACTATACTTCGTTTTATCGATCCTATAAGGAGAAAAAGCAAAGCTAACCTCGTGGGGATTTGAACTCAGAATGTAGATTGGTGTAGCTCTATGCTGCAAGACATATAGTCCGACTCTCTACAGATACTGCCAATACAACGCCCTGAACGAAGATTAAATAACATTTTTTAATGTACATGTATGGGACTCATATGTGTGTGGATGGGAACATATATATGTCTTAAAGTGTATGTGTGCGTATGTATATGAGCATAATTAGTTTAATATGTTTGTATATGTGTATGCATTAAAGTCTGTGTACCTGTGTGTACGAGCGTGTTTCTTGTATGTCTGTAAACCTGTATATGTGTGCATGTATGTCTATGTGAATATGCTTGTGTGTTTGCATGTGTATTGTATCTGTGTGCATACCTGTATATCCATGTGAATATATAACAGATTATGTGTGTATTTCTCTGTATCTATGCATGCGTATGTATTATGAGTATATGAGTGTATGCCTGTATATGTTGTCTGTATTTGTCAATGTTTGTGTATAAGTGTATGACTGTGTGACTACGGGTGCGTGTGACTGTGTATGTGTTTGTCAATATCTGTGTATGACATCAAACGTCTTCCTCTCACTCAACCTCTTACTTGCACTCAACCTTGCACTTTTACTTCACTTCTACTTTCCACTCAACCTCTCTTTTCCCCTTAGATTCTCCCATTTCCTCAGTTTCAGTCTCTTTGTTGCCCCTTTACTTAGCTATTTCCTCCCTCAATCTCTAAACTTCACATGGTACCCATCTTCACTCACTCAGTTTCTCTCACTTCACTCACTCAAATTGTCTCTCATTCAGTTCTCCACCTTCCTTCATTCAACCCAGCTTTGTGCACTCAACTTCCCTCACTCACTCGGGCCCTCATTTCATACATTCAACTCTGACCCCTACTATCGTACACTCAACCTCTCTACCTCCGTCTGGTCCCATATTCCTACACTCAACCTCGCCCACCCACTCAATCCCTCACTTCGTACATTCAATCTTGCTCTATCACTTGGGCACACCACCTTACCACAGTCAATCCTTCTCACTCACTCAGCCGCCCACCTTTGTACATTAAATATCTCTCACACACCCAGACCCCACCTTCCTACACAACATTTCTCACTCACTCTGGTCCTCAATTCATACATTCAGCCTCTCTCACTCAAGCCCCTTACCGTCGAAATCTCAACATCTCATTGATTCAACAGAAGCTCTTACTTCCTACATTTACCTTCTCTCATCCACCCACCCCACGTTTGTATATGTAACTTCTCTCACTCCCTCACAACCTAACTTTGTAAACTCAATCTCTCTCTCTCACTCAAAGCCCCCACCTTTGTACTTCTTATGCTTGCATATAAGACTGTTGCCTCAGGCTGGTGCCGTCCGCCTAATCAGTTTCCTGGGCCAACCAGGAGGAGCACCAACCTCGAAATTTCTCACTCACTCGGGCCTCTCTTTCTTGCACAACCTCTCATACACTCCGCCACTTTCATACACTCAAACTCTTTCACTGACTCAGTCACTCAACATCTACTCAGCATCTTTCACACCAATCACCCTTCAACCCCCATCTTTACTCACTGCCTCACTCCTTCACTCAGCTTCTCTTCTCCACCATCCTCTCAATCAATTACCATCTCCACTACCCAATTGTGTCATATTACATACAATATACGGCATCCACCCTTCATATTCAGTATGGCGTGTCGGCAGACAGAAGGGCCAGCTTCCCATGATGCCGTTCAGCCTAGCATGGCGTTTAAACACAGGCCGTAACATACGTAATATACACCACACCACTGATTTGATTAGGGGCTTGATGTGCAATAGAATAAGGGTGCTTGCCATGGTTACTGTTACCAACAGCTGACACCCTTATTGCTTTCAGATTCTAATTTCCTGGTTTACTTAGTAACTACACAGGATTTTTCTCCTTATTTTATTTCTTATTTTTTTTTCGATTTTACTCCCTGAATATACACCCACCACCACATACAGAGAGACACATTGACACACACACGCACACACACACACACACACACACACACACACACACACACACACACACACACACACACACACACACACACACACACACACACACACACACACACGCACGCACGCACATACAACCTCATATATATATATATATATATTATGTATATATATATATATATATATATATATATATATATATATATATATATATATATATATATATATCTGTGTGTGTATAATGTATATATATATATATATATATTATTACACATTTACATACACATGTAACCACAAAAGCAACACAGACACATACATACACACATTTGTGTGTGTATGAAAGTTTGTATAATTTTTCATAATTTTTACTTTAATTTTACTCTAGATTTACGCATATAAATCATTATACATAATTACAATTAATCCCTTATATTTACAAACACACAGGTCTATAAATAA
>OZ024741.1:109633111-109655611 GCA_964016885.1 Eledone cirrhosa
CGGTGAAGACACACAGTTGTGAGAAGTTACGTTGGAAAAATTGCTTCAGCTGTGCCCCATAGTCAAAAATCATACGGCTTCAAACCTGGTGAGCTAGAGGGCCAGATATCTTTAAGTACAAACATGGGCAATACATCCTTCAAACATTTTTGCACTTTTTTTTATCTTTTTTGAAAAACGACTGGGTGCGGAGTCCCATGCAAACATGACTCGACTCCTATCATAATACTTCCTAATCCATGGCTACAAAAATTCTTCTAAGATTTTGAGAAAATCTGCTGTGTTCATATTAAGACCCGCTTCAATAAAATGTGGAGGCATCAATTTCTTATCACTTACAACAGCTGCAACGACCATATTCGAAGCCATCGATTTTGATGGGTTCGACTCAATTGATCTTTTAAGTCCGGCCAAGAAGTGAGGTGTGGGTTTTCGGTCACTGCGAAGACTGTAAGGCTTTCTCTGAACATCTTGATTTTTTTTCAAATCGGCTTCAACTCTAAAAACAGTAGATTTGGCCTACTTTGTGGCTCTAGCAATCTCCACAGCGCATTTGACAGCGCGAAATAATTCGGCAATGACACTTCTACGGATTAATTATTTACTAACATTGGCGGTGGATTGGCAGTATCGGTAGAGGGTCGGACGCCATGCTTTCCAGCATAGTTACGTCCCTTTACGATCTGAGTTCAAATCCCGCCGAGGTTGACTTTGCCTTTCATCCTTACGGGATCGATAAAATAAAGTACCAGTAATTCACTGGGTAATTTGCTGGCCTTGTGCCTAAAGTAGAAACAATTATTTACTAACATTCATAATTTGTTCAATCTGAGATTTAAAAAATAGTACAAGGGATTATTCAAGCCGGTAATATTTAAGATTTAGTCGCTAAAAGATCCATACAATAAAAAATATGCCCATTTGAAACTTGTCCCAATTTACCTGTTACATCCTGACTGTAATATATATATATATATATATATATATATATATATATATATATATATATATATATAAATTGAGGGAAGAGCAATGTTATTTATTTTAACCAACTCAAATTATATTTTATTTTATCGACCGCAGAAAGATGAAACACAAAGTTAACCTCGGCGGGATTTGAACTTAGAAATTAAAGAACCAGAACAAATACCGCAGTAGTATTCTATGCGACGTTCTTCCAATTCTCGCAATCCACATACACACTTACACACACACATATATATATCTGTGTGAGTGTGTGTGCGTGCATGTATGTATATATATATATATATATATATATATATATATATATATATATATATATACGGGGGTGGGGTTTCTGTGTGTGTGTGTGTGTCGTCTGTGTATGTGTTATGAGTGCGTATGTGAGTTTACTTTTTTTTTTCAGTTCTTGTGTATGCGTTTCTTTGTTTGCTGATGCCATTACCAGACAGTGACTGCAGAAGCTGATTATACAGACGTAATATCCTTCATAGTCAAACATATATGTTTTTTACATTATTATAATAGGTAAAGGCGGGGCAATGCTCATGAACATTATAAATGCTAATCTGGAGACGAAAATATTTCAATGAGCTTGAATTTTTACAGATTTAACAATAACTTAAGCAGGGATTCGTGCAGGAAGGAAAGATTTAGAGATTTGCAATTCTGATTAGAAAGATCTGGTTAAAATACCCACTGCGGAATATCAGTGTGGTATTGATTGGGAGGGGCAGGTGAGGGTGAGAATCAGATGCATTGTGTCTGTATTTGTAAATTGTGTGTGTGTGTGTGTGTGTGTGTGTGTGTGTGTGTGTGTGTGTGTGTGTGTGTGTGTGTGTGTGTGTGTGAGCATGGATGCATTTGTGTATACTGGCACTGTTTGTACGTGTGTATATTTATATAAATGCACTTATGTGTGTATATATTCCCTGCATTCAGTGTCGTATAGTGGTTGTTGTTTTTACAGAGTGTGCTATCGTGCTGACATTGCTACTCTGCTAAAATTGTATAGATGGACCCGTAACTCCACATTGAGCCATATGGTCGCCATACGGACTTTCTTGGATAATTTTAAAACCTGGCAGAGCCCATATCTTCTCCAGATCGGAACACAGTAGATTTCTTCCAGAGAATGATAAAGACAGGGAGAAAGGAAGTGAGAAAGTGGTATAGATAAAGAATCGACCCACGTACTACACAGGTACTGTTTTTATCGATCTCGAAATGATGAAAGGCAAAGTTGATCTCAGTGGGATTTGAACTCAGAGAACCTCTATCAGAGGTTTTAATGACTCTGATAATTTGGGTCCTATAATCTGCCATAATTACAAACATAATCACGTCAGTGTAATAGAATAGACATTCACACATACGATACAGCAGAGCGAAAGGGAGAGCGAGAGACAGAGATAGAAAGTGGTCCACAAAACTTGTTGTGAGAGACCGGTCTGATTGGAAGTTTCTAATCATTACGAGATAATGATGTAGAGATTTTTATCGCCTAGGACCGGGCAAAATATTTTATTTCACAGTGCTCATTTTCCTGGGATTTGCAAACACAGGACAGCATTAGTAATGTAAATATTAATGGAAACATTATTTTTCTGGTTTGTTGTAACAATCTGCTTCCATCTTTTTTATGACAGATGCTGTGAAAAACTCTCATGTAGTCAACATTAACAGTGTTCATTTCTTAAACCCGGTTTTAGCATCATCTTCTGAAGTAAATGAGGTGCATCTACGAGCGTTGATTAACCTCTAAGAGGCTGAGGTCACAAGAGAAATTAAAGAGCTCAAATGCGGTAAGGCCCCTTAGGAGGATGAAATACTGCCCAAGATGTTAAAAGCCTTAAAAAGTAATCTCTGGCTTTTTCCTGTGTGCCTGGTTACGTGGATCACTGGAAAAACACCTAAACAAATAACGACAATAGCGATAATCCCAGGTTTCAAAATGGGAGACAAATTCTCCAAATGTAGATGGTTCTCTTTGTTAAGCCCCCCACCATCTGGTAAAGTCTGTGGTAAGTATCTGGCAATGAGATGTAGAGATATTGTCGAGTCCAAGCTAGCTGATGAGCGGTGTGGTTTTCGCCCCGGAAGCAGCACAACCGATTAATATTCACAATTGAGGAGAAGAATTGCAGGAGTTCCTGCAGTAATGTGCCTGCTCCTGCATTAGAAGAAGGGTAGGTGAAAAAGCCAAACTCGCTATCTTCAATTCGGTATTCGTGTCACCCCTTACCTGGTCATGAATCTTCGGTAATGACCGAAAGAATACGTACGTGAATACAAGTGGCCGCAATGGGGTTCCGATTCGCTGCACACAATAATTAAAACATGCTCAATAATCACTATCACTACGGTGCCCCTACCACTCTATCAGGAGTTACGGGTTAAAAGAAGGAAAGCACCTGTAATTTCACTATCTTTTTTATTTTTTTCTCAGATAAGTTTTCTGCGATTAAACCTATTTGTGTAGTAGTCTTTTCTTGACTATGTGTAGAAGACATTTATGTGAAATCCCTAATATCTTCATATGTAACGGTCTCGTTATCAACATACCATACGTCCGGAATATCACCTACATTAGTTTCTTCAAAGCCCACATCCTACACCATTTCTACATGGCTATTGCTTATTTATGCCAACCCCAATAAGACATATATGTGTAACTTCTTCACAGACATATTTAGTATATTTTGTAGCATGCTTAATATTATTTTTTCAGATTTATTTATTTGGTGTTTATTATCATTGGCTATCATCAATTAACTTGCATGGTTTCGGAAGCGGAAATAGCGTCCTGATCTATTTGTTGCCTGCAGTGGTAAGAACGTACTTTATGTTTGTAGTGAATTGAAATTTGACGGATGTTCAAAAGCATTGTCAAAAAGCATTTCAAAGCATTGTTCCTTTAGCTCGAAATTATTCTTCGCACAACAACGTTTCCATTTACTGTTTAACCTGGGAGAAATGGATAGTTGCTATGTTCCTTAGAGAATGTCGAGAAGGAAAAAGAAGGTACCCTGAAACTTTATTCCTAATCTGAATGCTTGCATCAGAATGGACTCCATTAAAGAAATCCAAGGACTATGTGGTTGTGTTAAACTGGACAATGAATTAAGTCAACTCGGTAAAACGATCAACAAGCCCTGACTCCTTTGTAATCCAAGCTTTTCTGTTAGATGTCCATTTAACAGGCAGACTATATTAGGATACAACTTTTATTGATGTTAGAGTATACGAATAATAAACAAGCAATGGCTTCAGCTTCAAGTCTTTAGTGACATTATCCCCTAAAGAGAACATGAGATGGTCTTTGTTGATTTATATCCAGTTGCTATTTGTCCCCCTTTCATTATATTGAGATTTAATATGTAAACGTATACAAAATTATCTGTTGTCCTATACATTAACCATTCTGGTACTGAACCGTCAGCTAGTTCTACAATGCAAACGTCGAGTTACGAATTGTTTACATTTATCTAAAACCTTTAATCATGATTTAATGAAGAAAGATTTGTTCATGTTCCAATCAACTTAGTAATAAGAAAGCTAATTATATTACTAAATCACAACACATGCTTGATTATTTTCAAAATGATTTGAAAATTATGTTTTTCTGTAGAAATATAATAACGAAAGGGTTAAAACTAAATTTGGTAGACATTTACCTTTTTCTATAATATCCTTTAATTGTCATGAAAATGTCGATGCCACCCAGAATCAGTATATTATAATTCCTGTTATCCAAATTCTTCTTCGTATTCTTATTCTTCTCCTCCTCCTCCTCTTCATCCTCCTCCTTCTTCTTCTTCCTCTCCTCCTCCTCCTCCTTCTTCTTCTTCTTCTTCTTATTCTTCTTCTTCTTCTTCTTTGCTTACTTATTCCGGATAGTTTTTTTCGGTCATTACCCAAGATTCATGACCATAAGTAAGAGTTGGCAGGAATACCGAATTGAAGATAGCGAGTTTGACTTTTATGCCTACCACCCTCCTGATTACTGAATGTTGAAGCTGGTTCATTACTGCACCCGCTCCTGCAATTCTTGCACTTAAAGCAGTCTCCTGCTTTCCATCACTCGTGAACACGGCCCTAAGATACTTGAACTTCTCTACTAATAAAGCAAAGAAAGTGTTCGTTATAAAGCCTTTTGAATTGAAGATCGGATATTGTAACTATCTTTTGGTATTTTTTTTCCTATTCTTTATATTTTTTTCCGTGTTATTCACTTTGAAAATACTGCATTATAAAGCTTCAGCATAACAAATTTCGTCTCTAAGTTTAGGATGAAACAAGATCTCAGTTTGGGAAATTATGTGTGTGTGTTTGTGTGTTTTGTTAGTGTGTCTGCCTATGTGCGTATGCGTGTGTTTGTGTATGAATATAAGTTCAGTCGGCTGTGGGTTGTGTATGTATATTTGAAAAAAAGACGAACGACTTCACTAGGGGATTGTATTAATAATCTGTTTTATAAAGATACATTTTTTGTTATTATTAACAAAACGTTTATAAAATATTGTATTATTAAAACATACCAACCACCAGTGGAGTCCTTCTTCTCATTTTTCAAATATACATTACATTGTCTTCATTTTCTTGTCTCTCTCTCTCTCTCTCTCTCTCTCTATATATATATATATATATATATATATATATATATATATATATATATATATATATAAAATCTGAACACGTGTGACATGGACAGACTACGGAAATACACTTCCCCATCAGCTAACTACTCAAGATTGCGACGAATTCAGTTCTTTAAAGTTAGTATCATCCATTCCAACGCAAACGAAACTAAATGACAAAGTAGGGCAGAGTGTCTTTTCGACCAAATTCACATATAAAAGTTTTTAAAAGTGTACATTCAAACCAGGGAGTTTATAACTGAAAACAAAAATAGATAAAACAATGATTAGCCAAGAAAAATTTGAGAAAGAAAAAATAAAGAAATGCGGACATTAATCCTAAGACAAAACAGCATGACGATGTTTACGGTAAGGAGATATGCAGCAAACTAAGGAAGTTTAAGTTAAGTCAAGAAAGTAGAAGGGAGAGGAAATATCGACAGAGGAAGAATAAAGAGGGAGAGAAATAGAGGAAGAAAGAGACAGGGGAAGAGAAAGAGGAAAAGAAAGAAGAGTCGTATGTAACGTATAGTCTAGGTTTAGATAGAAGCTAAACTTCGCTTTCAATAGCTATGTATCAAAATCTGAGCAAGCAACGGAAAAACAGGAACATATCCCTTTGTCATCGGCTAACAACTGGAGATAACTGCGATTTCAATTCTTGAAATTTAGAATTATTGGCATATATATATATGTGTATATATATATATATATATATATATATATATATATATATATATATATATATATATATATATATATACATACACATGCGGGTTCCCTGGGTTGTGTCGGTGGGCAAGCACAATTAAATAAAAGGTACTCAATACGTTGGTAGAAAATAGGCATCTTTATTTTATATTGAAACTAGCTGAGGTACCCAGCTTCACCCGGGAGAACAGAGAAAATGACTGTACTGGATGTGTTGTCTGGTATGATGGAATGAGATGAGACTGTAATGTGTGTGTGTGAGTGTGAGAGAGAGAGAGAGAGAGAGAGAGAGAGAGAGAGAGGGAGAGAGAGAGAGGGAGAGAGAGAGAGAGAGAGAGAGAGAGAGAGAGAGAGAGAGAGAGAGAGAGAGAGAGAGAAGAATAAAATTTCCTTATTGGGCTGGGGGAGTAAACTGCCGATTAAATGGTAGCGTTGGCCTTGGATATTAAATGTGAAATAACCATAGTCAGTATGATCTTTTTCAGCTCCAAAGGACGTCATCTAAAATACAGCAATATACCACATAACATTGCTTCTGAAGTGTTTAGCTTCGTAAGTACGGACTGTAAGTGGTATATGGATAAAAGCTCGAAGGTAGATTAATTTCAAATAGTATCAATTTTTCTATATTCTGTAAAATCAAAGACTGTAAAACGACTTTATAAAAGCTAACACAATATTGTTAAACCTTCAACTGATACTTTTGTGGGACGTCTCTCTCTCTCTCTCTCTCTCTCTCTCTCTCTCTAACACTTTAATTGTATCTCTCTGTATAACGGCCTGTCTCTCTCTTTTCTGCCTCTCCCTCTGTGTCTCTCTCTTTATATGTGTATGTATGTATTTATGCATGTGTGTGTGTGTGTGTGTGTGTGTGTGTGAGGGTGGTATTTGTGTGTGTGTGTGTATGTATGTAGGTATTATGTAGTTTTCGTGAGATCCAACCAACCAATAAACATCTTTCATTTATATTATATATAAATGACTTCTACGGGAATAGAACTGTTTCATTCTTATGAAATCATCAGAAATGTCCTGATCATTTCATACGAATGAAACAGTTATCGACCTGTAGAAGTCATTTCTATATAGAATATATACATACATATATTGCTAAATAGACCCACACACACACATATATAGATACATACACACACACACACATATATATATATATATATATATATATATATATATATATACATATATATATATATATATACATATATATATATATATACATATATATATATATATATATATATATATATATATATATATATATATATATATATATATATATATATGTATATATATATATATGTATATCTGTATATATATATGTATATATATGTATATATATGTATATATATATATAAATATATATATATATATATATTAAAATAACAGATTAAAATTTAAGCAAAGAATCGCTGCTTTCACCCTTAACGGGATCTTCTGAAACTAAAAAGGTCAATTTTGTGTGGTATGTATCTGTTAGACACGAAGTGACTAACAACAGAATGTTTTAATCCCTTTAGTGTTCTAACATATATGTGTAGATCGTCAATTTTGTTTACAAGGTCTGACCGTGGCCGTGGTGATTACATGCCATTGGCTAATTTTCAACCAATCAGAGTAAGTGTTGCTCAAAAGCCATGTTTTTTTGTTTGTTTTCCTAGTTCATTTATTTTTGTTATTTCGTCGTTATATGATTTTTTAAAATTTATATTAACTATTTTTGAAACAAATGTAATATATTGATGTTAGGGTTAGGGTTAGGCGGTCAATAGATAAGATGAAAGTCTATCGTAAAAGTTTGTACAAATATTTTTAAATTTATCGTTTGTACAAAACGATTCTAAATTTTTGTTTGTAAAAAAATTTTAAACACTTCAAAATAGCGTATATTCATGTTCTGTAATGTTCCATTTTTGTGCGCCCTTGTGCCAAATAAAGAAATATATCTTTGTATCTTGTTCCTCTTTATATATTGCAATCGAGTATAGGCAGAGTTCCGATTGTAATACAAACTGCACTTTGTTTGTAAATATTTGTAAAAATAATTTTTCTAAAAACATTGTAAAAATTTGTGTCACACGCGTTTAAAAATCTTTGATACGTATATATATATATATAAAACTGAGGTTGTCTGTCTGTCTGTCTCTCTACTAAAACGGTCGCCACACATCTAAACTTATAGATTAAGCTCCAGCGGAGAGATCGGTGAAAAAAAAATTTCAAATCGAATGTGTAATATAGATGTTTCAATTAAAATGTATAAATACAGTTGAGAGACGAGTTATTTCTCTTTAATGCAACGCGAGCAGACGATAAATTATTGAAAAGGCGCAAATTTGTTCATCCTTACGGCATCGATAAAATAAAGTACCAGTAATACACTGTCACTATAAGTAGATGCCCATTCACAAACAGTATTGAAAATATGTTCTTCGACAAATAAAAATGTTTTGTTCATACTATTTCGACTAGCGCTTGTTGTTCTACTCCACGCACGACCACCACAAATTGGTGACCAGCTCAACACAAGTATTGGTAGAGCGTCAGACACCATACTTTGCAGCATTGTTATGGCCCTTTGCGTTCTAAGTTCAAATCCGGCCGAGGTTAACTTTGCCTTTCATCCTTACCAGTTCGATAAATAAAGTACCAGTAATGGATTGCGGTAATGGCTTTGTGCCGAAAATTAGAAACACTATTAATGTGCAATAAGAGCAAAATCTCACGACATTGCTCAATTATTTTATCTAGTGTTGCAACAATACAGGGAAATGTAGTTTGTGTATTTTTTTTAATATTTGCTCATAGGCTTTTCCAATTTCGCTCAGCCAACAACTATTAAAAAGAGAGTAGCTTAAGATAACAATTTAATCACAAATTGTTGTTATCTTTTAATACACTCCAAAAAGTCATCAAATTATGTGCAATAAGAACAAATCTCATTAATTTGCTCAGGGAATAAAGAAAATTTATATAGACTGATAATTGCAATTGTGTCTAAATATTTTATTTTTATATTGTTTATTTATTTTATGTTTTCTATTATGTATAATATATCGATTTAATATTGATTGTTTTTTGTTGTTGTTTATATTAAAAGTATGAAAATATTTTTATACATCTTACACTAATATTTATAAGATCATTTATAATAACAATTATATAATCTAATTACGTTACAACGATAATTTATTATTAATATATATCATGTTTAACAAGCATTGCCTTAAAAAAATATTAAACTAGACATGAAAAATGCGCAAGCTCAAAAGAGTCACAGAATGTTATAATAAACCTTCAAAAGTGTGGGACTCATCCTTTATAAAAATATCACAATAAATACATCTATGTTTAATGTAATAACAGCTATAAATAATTACGTAATATTATTAAACATAGATGTATTTATTGTAATATTTTTATAAAGGATGCCACAGAATGTACGATAGATAATGATTACAATATTTTTGAGTAACAACTCTATTCCCACACTTTTGAAGGTTTATTATAGCATTCTGTGGCTCTTTTGAGCTTGCGCATTTTTCATGACTAGTATATTTAATTTCAATAACCTCTGTATTTTATTTACTTTATTCTTAACTCTGAAGCCGAGGATTATTCGGTTTCCTAAATAGAATTTTAGTCTACGACTTCAGTTATACCATTTACGTGGTTTTGTCTTTGCGTGTAATAGTTCTCAACGGTCCACATAATGACGTATTATCTTCGTTTTTTCCGTTCATTGCCAGAGAACGTCTCCATGAACCACCTAATAGAATATTAGTCTATGACTTCATTTATACCATAAACGTGGTTTTGTCTTTGCGTTTAACTATTTTCACCGCTCCAAATAATGACGTATTATCTTCGTTTTTTTCGTTCTTTGCCAAGGAACGTTTCCACGAACCAAAGTATCGTCTTCCTGTCTTCCTTCGGTTGCAAAATATTTACTTCTGCGTTCACAGATTGACTTTTTTAGTTTCAGAAGATCCCGTTAAGGGTGAACGCAGCGATTCTTTGCTTAAACTTTAATCTGTTATTTTAATAAATATTTGCTCTACAGTTTTTATATATTTGATATATATTTATCCTTATCGGGCCCTCTTTGGATTTTAGTCTTCAAATTTATTATTATTACTATATATATAACGAAGGAAATGTGGTAAGGAACCAGGTGGACCATAACGCACCAAAGTACTTAATACTTAGGGTAGTAGAGTGGGTAATAGGAACGAGTAGGACCCCGACGGCTGAGCTCAAGCTGTTTTGACCGCTAATTCTGGACTTAAATGTTAGTCCAGAATTAGCCGTCGAAACAAACGGCTTGAGCTCAGCCGTCGGGGTCCTACTCGTTCCTATATATATATATAAATGAATGTGTGTGTACATATTCATGCATATATGTATATATATATATGTATATATATGTATGTGTGAGTGCCCGCGGGTGTGTGTGTGTATGTATATACTTATATTCATATACCTAAGTGTGTAGAGACATGTGTGTTTGTCTGTGTACATACATATTGCCGTGAATGTGTGTGTGAGAGATAGAGATAGAGAGAGAGTGTGTGTGTACTGTACAAATATACAAATAACTATACAAAATCCTAGACAAAACACGGAACGGACCATCAAAGTATACAGATACACAACATGATTGCGCTCATACACACACTCATAAACATACATTCACACACACACACACACGCACACACGTACAGATAATCACACATACGCACGAACAAACACACACAAACAAACAAACAAACACACATACATACATATATACTTACATACATACACACACAAAGGACAAAGGCGTTCAGTATCGTACAAACAAACATTAGCAATTATCAAACTAATAGTTGAAGCGATAATAATATTTTTAGTGTTGATTTCGAAATGCTGAGATGATTTTTTCCGAATCAGCCTCAGCTGGCAAATAACTGGCTCTCATCTTGTTTTCTATGAGCAGACGACATAACTAAAATGGCGCCGATATGTGAGCGAATTGTGAAAATGGTTGGGCGTATGATAAACATGACTTGTAAGGCGGAATTCTACAGTTAATCAGTTAATCCATTTGGTACAACATTAGAACAAGCAAACCCTCGTGTGTCATTAAACAACAATGATCATTCAGCGGGTAGAATTACACCCTGAATAATATTTCGCCATCGTCTGGGCGTCGCCATTTCTTCAAGAGAATAAAAAGCAGAGTGAGACAGAGAGAGAGGAAGACGGGCCAAATAGATATATAGATAGATGGAGAGAAAGAAAGAGACATATATATGAAGAGAGAGAGGGGAGAAATAGGAAAAGCGATAGATGTATATATATAGATAGGAAAAGAGAGAGAGAGAGAGAGATAAATGCATTATAATAAACAGATACAACATAAATACACACACACACACACACACATATATATGTATGGAGAGAGATATATATGTATGGAGAGACATATATATATGTATGGAGAAGAAAGGTAGATACATATGTACTTACACATACACTCGCACAAATATATATATATAGATAGATAGATAGATAAGGATATATATTTTGTGTTGGTGGTGGCGGCGGCGATGGTAATATGTTGGTATAAGTTGTGGCGCTGGGTCTAGTGGTGATGCTGATGTGATGTGCTAGATGTGGTAGTTGTGCTAGTGATGCAATAGTATTAGTGGTGATATCAGTGGTGTTGGTGGTGTTGGTGGTGCTGGTAGTGGTAAAATGTAGGGAATGATAAAGCGAAGGTATAGGTGGCGTTTGTAATGGTGAAATATGGTATTCGAATTGAAGTAGTGCAGTGGTAGAATGATAGGGAAGGCGGTGATGGTAATGACGGTGGTGGTGTAATTTTGTTGTGGTGCTATTGACGTTGGGAATATGGGGATGATGGTGAAGGTGGTGGAGCAAGGATGTGGTGTTGTAATGGGTGACTGTAGGGTGGTGAATGTAGTAACAGTAGTGGGGCAGTGGAAGATTGTAGTGGTGGTCTCTTAGAGAATATAGTGATGGTGGAGTGAAGGTAGAGATGTGAGTGGTGGTGTCTGAGTGAAGATAGTGGTGGTGGAGTGAAGTGGGAGATTGTAGTGGTGGTGTCTGAGAGAATATAGCGATGGTGGAGTGAAGGTAGAAATGACAGCGGTGGTGAAGATGGTGGTGGTAGAGTGGCGGTAGATATGGTAGTGGTGGTGTCTGAGTGAAGATAGAGATAGGGGTGGTGGTGTCTGAGTGAAGATAGCGGTGGTGGGGTGAAGGTAGAAATGACAGTGGTCGAGTAAAGGTATTGATGGATGTTGAGGCGACTCAATGAAGGTAGTATTGGTGGAGAGAAGGTAGAGATGGTAGTGTTGGTGCCCAAATGAAGTTTGCAGTGGTTAAGTGGAAGTATTGATGATGGTGGCGGTGTCTGATTGAATATAACAGTAGTGGGGTGGAGGTTTTGATAGTAGTAGTGGTGTTTAAGGGAAGAAAGCTGTTGTTTTTGTATGTATGGTATGTGCATGTGTGTGTGGGCTGGTTATTATGTGTGTGTGTATCAAGCGTGAACCTAATACCACCACAGTTCGTAACTACACTATATATATATATATATATATATATATATATATATATATATATATATATATATATATATATATATATACACAGGTATCCACTGTAAGTTGTGGGGTCTATTCTGTATGAAGAACTCAATGTAGTCCATATGTTGAAAATGTTGTAGGTTAAGATAAATCTCAGAAAACAATAAAACATTAAAAGGAAAACAGAGTCATGATATAAGTTAAAACAATGAAATAAAAAATCAAGTCATTAGAGATATACTTCACTGCTTTATGATCGTTTCTAGATGGTGATAATACAATGTATCTATACTCAGTTATTGATCTATGTAAGTTTACAAACAATCAGATAGAGAGAATATTTACTTACATGCATATCACTAGCTGTTTTGTAAAGTTACATAGAACAATAACTGAGTATAGATACAATGTATTATCACCATCTAGAAACGATCGTAAAGCAGTGAAGTATATCTCTAATGACTTGATTTTTTATTTCATTGTTTTAACTTATATATATATATATATATATATATATATATATATATATATATATATATATATACAAGAGATTGTTTTGGTAAAAACAGCAGCAAGCAGGCGAACGCTCTCAACATTTGTAGTTTGTAGTTACGATGGAGATTCAGTATAATAATAACATTAATAAATATGCTGATGTTACATAAATCGTTTATTCATTATAATTATTTCAACGGTTCTCCGATGCAATCAAGATGTAATTCATGCATTTGTTGTTGTTATTAGAACAGTGTCCTCAGATGAAATTCGATTTTGTGATATGCCGCCAGCAAGATATCACAAAATCGAATTTCATCTGAGGTTACCGTTCTCATAACAACAACAAATGCATGAATTACTTCTTGATTGCATCGGAGAACCGTTGAAATAATTATAATGAATAAACGATTTATGTAACATCAGCATCTTTATTGATGTTATTATATATATATATATATATATATATATATATATATATATATATATATATATATATACGAGGGGAGGGGTCCGTCGCTCGTTGGGATGTGCTCTACCTTTAAGGCGGATGTAGTTTGCAGAGTGTATATATATAGTGACAATAAGAATTGCATGGGTGGTCCACTCATGTAAACTCTCATATTTGAAGAAGTGTCGGGATCCAATCGCCTGATCATACCTGAACTGATCGATATAGAAACAATTGTAATCTATATATCTAAAACAGAGAATGAGAAACAATTGTAATCAATATATCTGAAACAGAGAATGTCTGTCTGTCTCCCTAAAACTCGAGAATCACCCAACCGATTTTTTTCAAACTTTACACATGTAATACTTATGGTCGTGTGAGTGTTTTGAGAAAAAAATATTTCTAATTTTCCATGCCCTAGGGACCGCTTTAGGCGAAAAAACGCATATTTTAGGCTTTAAAGGATTTTTTGAGGCATTAGGGAACAATAATCCAGGCGATGTCTTCAAAATGTGCATTACTTATGTCGTTTAAAGTGTTTTGAGCAAAAAAGACTGTCTCATTTTTTGCCGCGGGGACCACATTAGACGAAAAAACGATTTTTAAAATCATTTTGGTTGCGTTAGGGCCTGTAACTCGAGAAGTACCCAACCGCAGTCCCGCATGCTTACTGCTCTGTAACTATTGCTTTCATTGTACCATAGCACAACAAATACATGTTCGGTTTGTCGAATGCCTTTATATTTAACCCTATCGTCTTGGCTTTTGTGGGTTGAACATTTTACTCTCAGGCACCCAATTAAGTTAAACCCTTGGTAATCTACGACGAATTATTTTTATAAGCACAAAGTGTAGACACCATCCCCAGGCCGGGGTATTCCGTACTTCTCTGTACTGTTTCAGAAAGGTGGGATAAATATGCCAATCTATGTTTAGAATCCCGAGCAACGCCGGGCTATTCTGCTAGTATGAAATAAAGTTTACAAAAGCTGCAAAGCTTATTATCACTATATATATGTGTGTGTGTGCGTGTGTGTGTGTGTGTGTGTGTGTGTGTGTGTGTGTGTGTGTGTGTGTGTGTGTGTGTGTGTGTGTGTGTGTGTGCGTGTGCGCGTGCGTGTGTGCGTGTGTGTGTGTGTGTTTACGTGTGTGAGAGCTCACTTTTAGATTAACAGGGCCTGTCTGTTGTTAAAAACAGAATCGAGCCTGTCTCTAGTTAAACAAAGAAATGTGCATGTATCTAGTTAAACAGAGAAGGGAACCAGCCTATATTTAATAAATGATATGAGCCAATCTCTAGATAAACAGATAATCGAGATTGTCAGTAGTAAAACACAGAATTGAACCCGTTTGTAGTTAAACAGAGAAGTAAAGAGGAAAGGTGAATCAGTGATAGCCCAACCCAACCGTAGTCATCAGACATTGTATGCCACAGCTGGGCCAAGAAATTACACTCAGATGTTACCAGTTTCAGCCAAGCTCGACATTGATTCTAAAACATCAGTCAGACGTATCTATTGCCTACGTAGACGAAGGGAGCCAACAGTATGACAATATGTGTGTGTGCTTACGTATATATATATATATATATGTGTGTGTGTGCTTAAGTATATATATATATATATATATGTGTGTGTGTGTTTCTGTGTGTGTGTGTGCGTATATATATATATATATATATATATATATATATATGTATGTATATATATGTATGTATATATGGTTGTGTGTGTGTGAGGGGGGGGGGGTGATAATGATAAACGGAATTCATTTGTTGACTCTGGGTGGCGAATATTAATTCCATTTTCAAAGGACTTTGTACAGAATACATAGACAACGAGTAGAAATGAGAGATAGATAACAAGAAATACACAGGGGAATGGTATTTGGTTATTCTAGGAAGCATTGGGGAAAATTTGATGATTTGAAATTTTTTTTTTTTTTTTTCAGTTAGTTGCAACAAGTAAATACATAACTATAAATAAAAGTTGAATAAGTGAAATAAAGTTACCTGACGTATTCAACTACAATTTGGCGGCTTCCTCCCAAAACAAATATATATATATATATATATATATATATATATATATATATATATATATATATATATATATATATATATATAAAAATATATATATATATATTTATTTACGTAAAGTGCGGAGCGTATGTGCATAAACACCTACTCACCGTACTGCATTATTGCAGTATTGTGTTAGCTCAATGTACATAGACAGAGCCGTAATATACAAAAGAAACCAAAGAACGCTTACATACTCAAACAGTCTTTATTCACTAACCATGTTTCATCCTCACCTTTAGGCAGGAATCATCAGAGCTTAATAAATACAGTGTTGAGTATAAGCTCCACAAAAACTTAGTCACACGAACAATCAGAAAAAATAATAGGGATTGGAGATAGCTAACAAAGAGGTTGATGCTGGGGTTACTAAGCATCACTGCAAAATACCAAGGCACAAAGTGATTCAACAAGATGAAGACAGTAGATGGCACTCAAAATGCAGAATGTAAAATCAAAAAGTGTGAAAGCATTAAAAAGTACATAATAAATACATAAAATACATAAAAAATACATAAAAAATACATAAAAAATACATAAAAAATACAAGCAAATGTTAAAACATAATATAAATTATATTAAAGTAATAAAAAATATAAAAATAAAGATAAAAAATAATAATAAAGATAATAGAATAAAATGAAATAAAGTAAAATAAAATAAAATAATAAAATAAAAAATATATAAAAAATATACTAAAATAAATTAAAAAACAATAAAGTAATATAAAAAGTATATTAAAATAATAATAAATGATAATAAAATAATAAAATAATATAATAATATGATAAAATTAAATTAAAAAGGATTAAAAATATTTATTAAATTGAGAAAAAGTTATGTTATGAACACTTAGAGAAAGCAAGATATTACAAGCGCAGTTCCTAGCAACACAAGCGAGTAGGATCACAGTAGTCTATATACAGGCGTGAAGAGATCTTTATGGTACATCCTAAAAGATCACAGTAATCCGAATGACCACCATAATATACATACACAAGGTATATCAGTAGGTACCCGAACCAGGTAGCCAATTGGTGTTCACAAGTATATAGAAAGGTATCACAAAGGCACAGGCCTCACACAAGTAAATATGGTTATTATATGGTATTGCTGAGTGAAACAAGTAAATACATTCAAGGCATAAAAAGAAGCTATGCACAAGCAGATTTAGGCTAGTGTGCGATTGAGTTGAAGCAGTCTCATTATATTAGTTGAAATAAAAGTTGTTATAAAGTAATTGGCAAAGTTATTATTCATGCATAATTGGCAATTCACGCCTGTATATAGACTACTGTGATCCCACTCGCTTGTGTTGCTAAGAACTGCGCTTGTAATATCTTGCTTTCTCTAAGTGCTCATAACATATAACTTTTTCTCAATTTATTAAATATTTTTAATCCTTTTTAATTTAATGTTATTCGTAACAACAAACACATATAAACACACACTAGTGAACAAAGATAGAATACGAAAACAAAAACACATACACTCAAACGCGAACACATGCCAAGCATTAAAAACACACGCAAACGCATGCGCAGAAACAGAGACAAAAAGAAATAAAATTAAAATGCCGTAGACTTTATAATACAATGGGAGGAAACATAATAGTACCACTGATGATGTCGCAGATGTGTGACGAAAGAACTTCGATAGACTATATATATATATATTTATATCTGTATTTTTAACCGTTGGTCGATCAATGATAAACATTGATTGCCAAATAAATTAACTATGGAGATATAAAAGATGCAGAAGCGAAACCAACCCAAACCAAACAGTGAGTGTGTTCTGTTATTGTTTCTGGCAATATTATAACAATATGACCCTCCTCAAGTATAACAATATATATATATATATATATATAACGAAGGATTTGTGATAAGGAGCCAGATGGACCATAACGCACCAGAGTACTCAATACTTAGGGTAGTAGAGTGGGTAATAGGAGAAAGTAGGCCCCGACGGCAGAGCTCAAGCCGTTTCGACGCCTATTTCTGGACTAAAGTAAGAGTTGTTTTAGTCTGGTAAATAAATAGCCGAACTTTTCAAGGGGTACTTCCTTATATGGGACAAATTTTGACCAATCTTCTTGACAACTACAATCTTCCCATATAAGGAAGTACCCCTTGAAAAGTTCGGCTATTTATTTACCAGACTAAAAAAAACTCTTACTTTAGTCCAGAAATAGTCGTCGAAACGGCTTGAGCTCTGCTGTCGGGGTCATACTTTCTCCTATATATATATACTAGCAGAGGTACCCGACGTTGCTCAGGTATTAAATAGCAGTTGTGTATACCATTTATGTCAATACTTCAGTGCTGCTTCGAAAACTATACTTTTACAAAATCATCGGCTTTTTCCAAAAGGGGGTTCCTGCCCCCAGGAGTCCCCTACTCAATATGTGCCAATTCTGAGAGTTCACATTCATCTGTAGGACAAACGTAGCCCATTGTCAAGTTTTGTGAAAATCGGTTGCGAACTCCAGAAGTTATGACGTTTTGTTGCATTGCACTACAGTGCTTCAGTCGACTCCAAGGAAGTGGTTAAAGGGGGTTATCTGCCGAGAGGCCCTATAATCAATATCTGGAAAAACGAAAGTGCCCATGACCATCCGGAGTACATAAGTAACCTATGTCTTAAGTTTGGTGAAAATACTTAAGAAATGAATAAGGTTTATACATACGCGCGCTCGTGCGTTCGTGCGTGCGTGCGTGCGTGTGGGTTGGTGGGGGGGGGGTGTATGTATTTGTGTGTGCGTATGTATGTGTATGTACTGGCCTAAATCTTCACTATTTACTTTTACTATTTTAATAACCTCTGTCATTTTCGTTTTCAATGTTATTTACATCATTCTTAAACTCCGGGGTTGGAAATCATTCTGTTATTTTAAATAGAATATTAGTCTAACGACTCCATTTATACCATAAACTAGGTCTTGTCTTTGCATGAAATTGTTCTTACCGCTCCACATAACGACATATTATCCTTGCTTTTTTTTCGTTCATTGCCAGGGAACGTCTTCACGAACCAAAATATCGTCTTCCTGTTTTCGTTCGGCTGCAACGTTTCTCGAAATATTTACTTCTGCTTTCACAGATTACTCTCAGTTCAATTTGAATGGGAAATTCCTGTTTCATCGATTTTCTCCGTAACCATGGAAGTTTGTAGCTTGAAAGTCGACCCAACGCTTCCTCGAGTCATTCTGCATAACTGTATAAATTTTCGCTGCATTCCACCAAGCCATTTCGACGTTTATCCGACTACACCTACATATGCAACGTCCGACCACTTCCAATTTATATAGTAGATATATATGAACAGTGTAACTAATGCCAAAACATCAATTGAGGGAATACAAGCTAGACAAACTAATATTGGAAAGTTTATTTCCCTCGTATCTTCTCCCTAACTGCAGTTTCTAGAATTAAGGATACAACATTAATTATCCCAAATGTGTTACTCCTTCATTGTTAAGTTGATAGACGTGTTTAATGTGTGCTATTTCTAGCATCACTACCAACCTGTCATATTGCTCTGACATACACACATTCATTTGGTAGTCGAATGACGCACGTGTTAATCAAGGTACCTCGGTATACTATGTATTGAATATTTTTCCTGTTTCCAAAGAATCTCTCCGATGAAGGAATTTCTTCCAATATTCGTTGTCTTAATTTATTGTGATAATTTGTATTGTTTCATAATCCCTGAAACTGCAATTAGGGAGACGATACGAGAGAAACTTTCTATTAGATTGTCTAACTTATATTCCTCTTCGATGGATGTTTTGGCAGTAGATAAACTATGTTTTAAATGCTTCTCTGATTCTTTTCATTGAGATGTCCAAATATATTAGAGACAAATAACTTTCTGTCTGAAACCGCTTGGCGCATCGGGATTTTATCTCTTTCTCTCTATATATATATATATATTATATATATATATATATATATATATGTTGAGCACTTTAAATATAATTGGTGTTGGATGCTTAAAGCGTCCGTATGCGGTAGGCCGTATGAGCACTCGATGCCCTCGTGGAGCAGAGTATAATATCACAGAAAAAAAGAGAATCAGTGTTGCGACGACAGGAATTTATTAGACATATTACAATTGTTTTTCGGGCGACCACCTCGAGGCACGATCGATATGGTGATCACACCTGACTCTGAAATCGCGTGGTCCTCGGATACGTCTCGATTCTACGATAGGAAAATCTGCTTCGTAGAATCGAGACGTATCCAAGGACCGTGCGATTTCAGAGTCGGGTTTGATCACCATATCGATAGTGCTTCGAGCTGGTCGTCAGAGAATATAATATGTAATATGTCCAATAAATTCGTGTCGTCGCAACACTGATTCTCTTTTTTCTGTGATATATATATATGTGTGTGTGTGTGTGTGTGTGTGTGTGTGTGTGTGTGTGAGAAATGTATATCTGGGCTTTGCATAATTGCAAACGAATCGAATATTTTTTATTAATAGTCGAAAAGCTCAGATTTACATTTCTTCCATTGAGCCATGTAGAGCGATAAAACTATTTGTTAGTTTTTTAACTATGGCAAAGCCATTAATCGCTCGTACACTGAATGGCCTATCTGCTGATATGCAAATCTGGCTGCTCAGTGGGTCTGATAATATGCAGATCTGATTGATCAGTCAGTCTGCTAATATGCTAATCAGGCCAATCAGTCACTGTATATTCCAGAAAATATATATTTTCACTAGCACTGACAGTTGGCAAGTAAGCAGTATTCGGTACTTATGAAGGGTAATCACCCAGAAACATTAGTGTCTACCGTTCTGTTTATATGCCAACACAAGAGCAAGAATGACGAGGTCATTCTACTTACATGGCTTGAAGAGACTGTTTGCATAATTGCAAATGAATCGAATATTATTAATATTCGAAAAGCTCAGATTTACATTTCTTGTATTCAGCCATGTAGAGCGATAAAACGATTTGTTAGTTTTATATATATATATATATATATATATATATATATATATATATATATATATATGTGTGTGTGTGTGTGTGTGTGTGTGTGTGTTTGTACAGAGAGAGAGACAGACAGACCATTTAGACATAGTACCATTCGCTTTATACATATGCTACATATGTCTATCCCCATCCAGACTTAACGAAAATATCACATGAACAGATGCCACCCAAACTTCCGTTTCAGCAAATTCTAAGTTAAAATATCTACGCAGACACTTTCCCCCACCACTTCCACTTCCACCTGCACTGTCAATACCAACTCTACCACTATCAACTATACCATCAACATTCCTATCATGTCCTCCACCAATAATTATAGGAAACCTTTCCGTGGTCGTTCAACTTACGAGATATTGAGCTCTGATCTAGTGATCTTAGATATCCCAAACTCAATATTTACGATAGAGAAATATATAAGACGATTTATTCATTTTCTTGCAGGAGTTACTGTTTCAACAAAGGAAATGTTAGTTAAGCTTCTTCACTGAGTGGGTGTATGTTTGCGCATGTGTGCGTCTATGTGCATGTAATGAGTATGTATGGGTTTTTTGTTGTCGTAACTTGCGACTAGTTCATCTTTGAAGTTTTACAGGTTTTCGTAGCTATTTGTAGATTATGGATTAAGAATCTGCGTTCGTTTTCTAAGAATCTAAGTTCAGTCATATTTTGGTTCACGTGGGTTAGTATATATTCTGTAGCTCTAGTAATGATAGGCTTGAAATTGATGACCAAGGGCAGAATCATTTTAAACAAAGTTATGTTTCATCTTGGTTAACCTGTGGTTAAACAACAGAAACAAATACCAATACTAATTCCCTCTCTCTCTCTCTCTCTCTCTCTCTCACCCCCCCCCCCCACACACACACACGCACACACACACACGCGCACACACACACACACACACACACACACACACACACACACACACACACACACACACACACACACACACACACACACACACACACACACACACACACACACACATTCACTCACTCTATCTTTCTCTCGGTTCAAGCGTCAAGGACAGTAGACTGGCTGTATAGGTAGAACGTTAGATAAAGTTATTCGTGGAATTTAGTCACGGCATTCTACACTGTAAGTTCAAATCCTAGTGAGGTCAATTTTGCCTTTTTCCTCCCGTATTCGATGCATTAAAAACTAGTTATGTACTAGAGTCGATATAAACGACTTTTACTTTGGCACAAAGCCAGCAATCTGGGATAATGTATAAAAGAAATGTTTTGCTTACTCCAGTCATTCGACTGCAGCCATACAATAGACATGACCTCAAAATCTGCATATATATATAGATAGATAGATCGATCGATCGATCGATAGATAGATAGATAGATAGATAGATAGATAGATAGATAGATAGATAGATAGATATACACGGGTGTGTATGATTGTGTATAGAAGATTATATTAACAAGAGGAATTCCAACTTTGTCTGATTTATTCGTTTTATTTACAATGCTTTAACATTTATAATGGTATTATAATGAAAT
>OZ024741.1:109665611-109700611 GCA_964016885.1 Eledone cirrhosa
GCCACAAACACACGACCACCAGCACAAACAGAACAAACATCACAAATAAAAAACCCCACCCCTCTCCAAAACATAACACATACTACAAAACGCAAACACGCACAAGAGCAACAAACAAAAACAAACACAACACAACAAAAACTCTATACATACATTAACAAAAACAATAAAACGTTGATGAAAGCGATAGAAAATAACCCTTCGGGGGGAACCGAAGGGATCACTTTCACCTACGCAGCGAACAAACCGCACCTAATGATGATTAGAGTCCCAACGGAAACCTATGTAACTTTGAAAAAGAACCATCCAATGCATGTGGGGACCAACTGCACCAAACCACATAACAGCGTCCTATTGAGATGTTTCCCCACCCTCACACCAGACACCCACACCCCACCAAACACCCTAATCCCACCACACACTGATGTCCTCACCCCACCACAAACCACCACCCCACCAAACAACCCTTCCAACACCCCCATGGAAATTGTGCAGCCTGGTCCCCAGGAGACGAAGAGGTAAGTAATTTCCTTTCCTCTTCCTTTTTACCTCTTCAGCACCAACATGGCCAATATAAGAGTTGGATGTGTGAATGCACGCGGCTTGGGGATGTCCTGGAAACAGGGCAAACTCTTAAATGACCTCAGGTCGCACAGTGGATGTAATGGTTATTTGCGAGTCCAGGATCAGCAGCGAGCGCCAACTGGCCCCCATCTTCGACGACTTTGAGATCTACGCATCTCTCTGTCAGCCGAGGGGTGGGGGTGGGATTGTCGTTCTGCTGCGAAAATACCTGGGTCTTACCACACAGAAGGTACACCTGGACCCGGAGGGTCGACTGGTGGTTTTAGACGTCGGCAGTGGTGAAGGTGGAGCTTTCAGGCTGGTGGCAGCGTATGCCCCATCTGGGACACCGCGACCGGACTTCTTCCGACGCCTGGAGAATTTCCTGGGAACGTCTCGCTCCTTGCTTTTAGTGGGGGGACTGGAATGGTATCCTGGATGCACGTTGGGACTATGTAGGGGCATGTCCCGATAGAGGGGGGGTGTAACAGCCTCAAACGATTAATCGGCCGATTTGATCTGGCCGATAGATATCGACTGGATTTTCCGACTGTGCCACGGTGGACGTGGAGTAATCGCAGCGCAACATCCAGGTCGTACCTAGATAGGTTCCTAGTTAGAAATAAGGATAGGGACATATTAAGCTGTCCACGAATGTTCATGGTTGACTATTCGGATCACAAGTTGTTGACCGGAGTGGTCAACCTTGATAGAACTCATAGACAGGGACCCGGTTACTGGAAGCTAAACTTGTCTTTACCGACAAACAAAGCTTACAGTAAGCGGATTAGCACACTAGTTAAGCAGCGTTTGACAGGGGCAATTGTCAACAACAGGTGGTGGGGCTCTCTCAAGAGAGAAATTAGAATAGAATCGATAGGTTTTAGTCGGGAATTAGCATCAGATAGGAATAGAACTAAAAGGGAATTAACAAATAGAGTAAAAGAGGCGATTAGGAGTGGCAACGTGGCCGGCGTGGTGGCGTCAAGAATGGCCCTAGACCAGTTCTTTGATGCGAAGCACGAGGGCTGCGTTGTCAGGAGTAAAATACGTGCGCTGGGTAAAGCTGTTAGCTGGGCCCGAGTGACAAAGGCAAAAAGTGGAAACAAGTCCACGATTCGGTCTTTGAAGGACCAGGATGGACGCGTGATCCTTGAACCTGAGCGGATGAGCGCGGCCTTTCAACGGCGCTTTGCACGACTGTTCGGGAGGGGCGGCGGGCCGGGTGGGGCCATGGATTTCGGTCCATACCTCGATGGTCTGGCGCGGCTCTCGGACGGGGAGGTGAAGTCCTGCGAGAGGCCGATTTCAGCCGCTGAAATAGGGGAAGCGCTGAGCCAATGCGGCAAACGCAAATCTCCGGGTCTCGATGGTCTAACCATACGAACTTTATGTAGCGATGTCGGGCTTGTTCTCCGGTCTCCTCGAGGCGGTCTACTGCAACTGGCAACAGAACGGGAGAATTCCCAGTTCTGTGACCAAGGGCGTAGTCACGCTGGTGAGGAAGGACGAGAACAAGGGGGATAACATAGATAACTTCAGGCCCATAACTCTGCTAAACACAGAGTTAAAGATTTTGGCCAAGGTGTTAGCGAAGAGGTTGGCGCTTGTCGTCGGGAACCTGGTGGGAGAAGCGCAGACATGCGCAATACCGACCAGGTCCATACACGACAACCTCCACCTCATGCGATACATCGTAGAGAGGGTAGGGAACGAACCCGGCTCTGGTGGGGCCCTGATCAACTTGGATCAATCTAAAGCGTTCGATAGGGTTGACCATCGGTACCTGGATGCGGTGCTAGCGGCGGCAGGCTTCGGACCCGTTTTCAGGGCCTGGATTGCTGCAATGCACAGCAGCAACACCAGCTCGATGGTCAAGGTGAACGGCTACCTCTCGGAGCCGTTCCAATCACGCGATCCATTCGACGGGGATGCCCTCTCTCCTCACTCCCGTATGTGCTGGCTCTCGAGCCACTACTGAGGAAGCTGGAGCTGTTGCAGGGCATCCCCTTGGAACCGGGATTGCGGAAAGCGGTGTCGGCCTACGCCGATGACTTGACAGTAATGGTGTCGTGCGCCTCGGAAATCGGGCAGATCGGCACCTTACTGGAGGAATATGAAAGGTTCACAGGAGCCAAGCTGAACCAGGACAAGTCCGTCGGCTTGCAACTCGGGACGTGGAGGGGCAAAACGATGCCCTCCGACGGCATCGTCGGACGCTGGACGGAGGGACCGGTGAAGCTGCTCGGGGTCTGGTTCGGACCGGAACTCCAGGTGGAGAAAAACTGGGACGAGGTAACGGGCAAGGTGTTTGCACTCGCCCAGAAGTGGGCCGAGTGCAAACTATCCCTGAAAGGTCGAGCGGAGGTGGCGAACGCTTATATAGCGTCCGTCATCTACTACCGCTTGACCGTCGTGCCTTGCCCAGAGAAAACACTCGCCAAATTGGAGCGCGCGCTCTTCCGATTTCTTTGGAAGAAGCGGGCTCCTTTGGTGAGAAGATCCATCTGCTGTCAACACCCTTCGAACGGAGGGCTGGGGATGCCGTGGCTGACGATGCGTAGACACGCATTAAGGCTACGGCACCTCCAGGTATTCCTCACCGGTCAGCCGGTGTGGGCCCTGTTTGTGAGGCGAGCCTTTCCGAGACTCGTCTCACTCACCGAGCTGCAATCCTGGGTCAAGCAAAGACCGAGAAAAGTGGGCGACTGGCACATTGAATGTGCCCAGGCGCTCACGGCCCTCTGGCAAGCGGATCCGGCAATCAGTGGAGACTCAACCTCAACATTCTATAGAGGGTTGGTGCGCAGTAAGTGCGACGACGCTCTCGGAGAGGCTCTGGGCATGGAGGAGGACGAGCTGGCCAGTCTGTTCGGTAGGACGTTTGGCCCGGGACCGATGGACAACTTCCAAAAGTCCCTGGCTTAGCAATGTTACCGAGGAGCTCTACCTGTTCGGGACAAGCTCTACAGACACGGGCGCCCGGGTAGGGACCCCTCGAAGAAGATCTGTCCAAGATGCGTGCGTGACGAGGAAACCGTCGCACACGCATTCGTACACTGCCCAGGCGTTGCTGACCTGTGGGGCTATGTAGAACGACAACTGTCGCGGGTGGGACCAATCCGGTTGACCACCGAGAACATTGTCACAATCAAACCGCCTCCCCCTTTCAAAAACGAAGGAGAGGCGGTTTTCCTCTGTGTGATAGCCATGGCGAAAGAAGTTGTATGGTGGACAAGGTTGAAAGGGCTGAGGTCAGACACCTTTCTCTCCGGCCAACAACTGGTCTTTTTTTTCAAGTACCACTTTAGAAGAAGGATCAGAATGGAGAGAGGTGCTCTACCCCAGCAAGTTTTATGAAAGATGGGTGAAAGTAGCGAGAATGGCCCGAGTGAATGGGCCTTCTCTCTATATCAGCCTGTAGGTGAGAGAGGAGAAGAATGAGCTCCTGAAGAGGAGGGTTGCACATTTTTTCGGGGGTGTGTGCGACCCATGTCAACGCCCCTCCCTATTGAGGACATCGATTGTTAAATTTAATTTGTTATGTTTTTTACACGTCTTTTTAAATGTATGTAAACTCCCCCCTTTGTATTTGTCCCAATCTTTGATGCCCTGGTGGCAAATAAATAGAAATATATATCAATAGACATCAACCTCTCCCCCTCTCTATATCTAATATACAACACACTCTCCCAACCTTCCTCTCTATATCAATTACCGCTAACCTTTCCCCCCTCTCTATATCTATATCCATCTCTCCCATATCTCTCTACATAACATGTACATAATTTGTAGCATCTATATATATAAAACTCGTGTTGTTTGTGTGTCCTCCTTTTTGCAAAGTCTATACAAATCCACATTTCTACTCCGATTGACTTCAAACTTACATTTATATATTCCTTGCGGTCTAAAGATATTAACTGCCGTTTTTTTTTCAATTTTCCGTTGTTAAAGGTCATACATATACAAACACATCTACACATATATAGATATACGCATATACACATATATAAATATACACATAAAAATATATGTATATATACACACACACACACATATATATTTATATATATATATATATATATATACATACATACACACACACATATATATATATATATATACATACACAAATACACACACATATATATATATATATATATATATATATATATATATATATACTAGCAGCTGAGCCCGGTTGCACCCGGGGCCACTTTTTATTAAGTTAATAATTTGAAAAATGTTATTGAAAGTTTATTATAAAGAAGCAGTTTCATGGAAAAAAATAGAAATATGCACTTGGGGCTGGACGGCGTACAATGAGAAGTGGAGCGACGTGAAAAGCGTTGTTTATTAACAGCGAAATAGCAATGTCGATGATATGCAAGTTTGAAAATGCAGATTATTAAGGTTTGTATGATTGTTTACACTTTGATTGCCCTGGTCAGCAAGAGGGGCCTCTATATATTAATAAACTGTTAATAAACTGTTAATAAACTGTTAATAAACTGTTGCCTTCTACAGTACGTTTCATTTTCATTTTTCAATTACAGTTGCTCTATTTTATATTTAAATACTTCTATAACGATCATACAGTACCGTTTTATGAAATCGATTCTGCAGTAGAATTTTACGAAATGCCAAACCGAAAAAAGTCACTGTTTTCTAACAAAAGAAATAAAACCCTTACATTGCGAACCCCCTGTTCTAATACTGCGGTTAGTTATTTCCCCCTCTTCTAATAAACGTTTAATATATAGATGCCCCTCTTGCTGACCAGGGCAATCAAAGTGTAAACTATCATACAAACTTTCATAATCTGCATTTTCAAACTTGCATATCATCGACATTGCTATTTCGCTGTTAATAAACAACGCTTTTCACGTCGCTCCACTTCTCATTGTACGCCGTCCAGCCCCAAGTGCATATTTCTATTTTTTTTCCTGAAACTGCTTCTTTATAATAAACTTTCAATAATATTTTTAAAAAACAGCGAAAGAACGTTGTGTTTGATATGTTATGAAAAAATTGATGAGTTTAAAAATTTGTATGAAATTGTAAATAAGACAATGAATATTGAAAGCGAGTACGGAAAATAACTCATCTAAGTATTAGAACAGGGGGAAATAACTCACCGAAAGCGATAGTAAATAGACCGTTTGGGGGCCCTAGGGACCACATTTTTCAAGTTAGAGATTTGAAACCTCGTCTATTTGCTTCCTTGGTACTTTTTACATAGGTGTGTACATCTTCATGTCCGTCCGACCACGTCTACTACCATTTAATCGTGCACAACTGAATTTCAACCACCACCCATTTCATAAAAATATATTAGATATATACAAATACATTGTAGGTCGCTTTAACCCGTCTTTTATTATTCAAAAAACTTCTTGCCAATAAACATTAACCCTTTGTGCGCCATTCATCTAACTGTAGACCAACAAATACCAAGTAAACGGAGCGTTGACAATAACGATGGCAAATGAATCTTCGAGGTAAGCAGTTTCCTCCTGAGCTGTTAGTTCAGGCGGGATTCTCTGCAATACCTTTTCGTAATAATACCGAACAACGTACTGCTGGTCACTCCTTCCTCCAAAAGCCGTACAAAGCATCTCTCTCTCTCTCTCTCTCTCTCTCTCTCTCTCTCTCTCTCTCTCTCTCTCTCTCTCTCTCTCTCTCTCTCTCTCTTTATATATATATATATATGTTATAAGAGCAGATTAAAGTTTAAGCAAAGAATCGCTGCTTTCAACATTAACGGGATCTTCTGAAACTAAAAAATTTAATCTGTGAACGCAGAAGTAAATATTTCGAGAAACGTTGCAGCCGAACGAAAACAGGAAGACGATATTTTGGTTCGTGAAGACGTTCCCTGGTAATGAACGGAAAAAAAGCGAGGATAATACGTCGTTATGTGGCTCGAAAAGAACAATTTCATGCAAAGACAAGACCAAGTTTATGGTATAAATGGAGTCGTTAGGCTAATATTCTATTTAAAATAACAGAATGATTTCCAGCCCCAGAGTTTAAGAATTATGTAAATAAAATTGAAAACGAAAATGACAAAGGTTATTAAAATAGTAAAAGTAAATAGTGAAGATTTAGGCCAGTACATACGTATGCCCCGACAGACATACACATACACAAATACATACACACTCACACACACTCACACTCACACACACACACACACACGCACACACACACACACACACACACACACACACACACACACACACACACGCGCACGCACGCGCACACGCGTATGTATAAACCTTATGCATTTCTACAGTATTTTCACCAAACTTAAGACAGGTTACTTATGTACTCTGGATAGTCATGAGCACTTTCATTTTTCCAGATATTGATTATAGGGCCTCTCGGCAGATAACCCCCTTTAACCACTTCCTTGGAGTCGATTGAAGCACTGCAGGCAATGCAACAAAACGTCATAACTTCTGGAGTTCGCAACCGATTTTCACAAAACTTGACATATGGGCTACGTTTGTCCTACAGATGGATGTGAACTCTCAGAATTGGCACATATTGAGTAGGGCACTCCTGGGGGCAGGAACCCCCTTTTGGAAAAAGCCGATGATTTTGTAAAAGTATAGTTTTCGAAGCAGCACTGAAGTATTGACATAAATGGTATACACAACTGCTATTTAATACCTGAGCAACGTCGGGTACCTCTGCTAGTATACAAATAGATGTGTGATTTGGTAGTTTGGGAGAAAATAGAATTATCGATTGTATGGCTCTCTCCCTCCCCCAGTTCCACCACCCCCGATATATATATATATATATATATATATATGTGTGTGTGTGTGTGTGTGTATGTGTGTGTGTGTGTGTGTGTGTGTGTGTGTGTGTGTGTGTGTGTGTGTGTGTGTGTGTGTGTGTGTGTGTGTTGAGATCGTTAGAGAAAGTAGCCTCGCAGTGTTGGTGTACTTCTCTCTTCATACAGCTGTCACATCCTGGATGTTCAGCTTCAGCAAATGAGGAAGTGTAGATTGGGTGTCCATGCCTGCTTCCCACTACATGACCACCCGAATCCATTAGTGAAACATGGTATATATTCGACTGCCAGAAGTACACAGCACTCCTTGTAATGCTAACCAGGAAATTTACTTTTCTTCTTGGGACTGCGCCTGTCTATCCTTCTGACTAACCAGGGATCACTAGCGAATTAACCACGGACGTTTTCAGACTGCTATATCCGCACTAATCTTCTGCGCCATCAGACAACTGAGTGCACAAGTGAAACTCCAGAGTAGCAAAACACAACACTTAGCAATAATAAAATATATATGGGGTGGGGTGTATGTGTTTGTGTGTGCGTGTGTCTCTGTGCGCATGTGTGTGGTGATGCATTGCTTACATTGCTTAATGATTACAGAGTAAGAAAATCGATTAAAGATGTTTATTGTTTTTTTTGTTTTTTTACAGGGAAATTCGTATTTTCTGGCATGTTTACATGGCTACATATTAGATATATGTATATATTTATACACGTTGGTGCAGTTTCCGTTACACACTCTGTATTTATACAGATATAAAGAACTTCTTTTCCACTTTTCCATAAAAAGCATGAAACTAATAAGACTTTTTGTACCACTGTTTGTTGTCTTCTTGAACTGTATTTTCCACACTTACACAGCAAACTTTGTATTTCGAACCTCGATATTTAACTACGCCTTGTGACTTCTCTATTTTGCCATTCTGAATAGCTAGTAGATTACCCACGGACCTCAAATATGTGGATTTTTATTGAACTGCTCTTCTCTGCATTAATCACCCGTAACCCTCTCTCTCTCTCTCTCTCTCTCTCTCTCTCTCTCTCTCTCTCTCTCTCTCTCTCTCTCTCTCTCTCTCTCTCTCTCTCTCCTCTCTTTCTCTCTCTCTGCTTATGAAGGTATCCCGGAAAAACCCATATCTTGGGAACCCGTGCTCCGATTTACGCGAAACTTGTTTTATTCCATTTGTATTCCCGTTTCAAGGTCAACTTCCTTTCAAAGTACTTTCCCATTATGCGCTCTTTTGACTGTATTACATTACAGACAAGCAAGCAAGCAATCACAGAGTTTTAGTAATATATGTATATTATATATATATATATATATATATATATATATATATATATATATATATATTAATATAAATATTATAATACTCCAGATGAATTTTTGTACAGTGCTTCATATCTGTTATAAATTTAACTTTGTTGAATATTCATCAGCAATTATTACTAATATATATATATATATATATATATATATATATATATTATTTTTTTTTTTATACTTTGGGAGGGTCATGTTGCCAATAAGAAACACACGCACAAGTTGCTTTCACTCCAATTTATTATAAATTTAAAAAAAAAAAAAAAAATTTATAATAAATTGGAGCGAAAGCAGCTGGTGCGTGTGTTTCTTATTGTCAACATGACCCTCCCAAAGTATCGGTTTCAACACACATTTTCAGATAAAGAATCTTGCTAAACAAATTCAGGAACGAAATATAGCTCCCACATTAATCAACTTTGTTCAAATTTTACACTACGCTAGATCTGATTTTTTCACGTCTTAAAATGGTTTTACATTTTGGACTTTTTGCTCAGGAACGGCGTGGCAGCCGCTTAAATATTCGAAAATACCACCTTTTCGTTCAAATTTCCGCCTTTTCGGCTCTAGCTCCCACATTTTTCAACCGATTTCGTTCAAATTCTAAACTTCGGCTCCACCTCACACATAAATCAATTTATTTAGTTCAACTTTTATACTACGATAGAACCTATCATTGCACATCTTATAGATGGTCAAAGGCAAAACGATGGCCACTGACGTCGTCTGAGCTTTTAGTTGTGTATTTGAGAATTCATCGGTTTCCAATCAAGTAGCGTTAGGAAATTTAGCTTAGTGTTAGAGGTCATTAGCTCCCCCCCCCCAGCATGCCCCTTCGTCAGTCACCCGCGTTTCTCAGTAATAGAGGTGATCACCACCCTCCCCCACATGGCCTGTGTGTGGCCATAGATGAGTCATCGAGAAGCAGTCGCTAAGATCAACACCTTTTCATGAAAGCAGATATTATTTTACCTACCCAGGCAACGCTGGGTACTGCTGCTAGTATATATATATATATATATATATATATATATATATATATATATATATATATATAAATATATATATATGTGTGTGTGTGTGTGTGTGTGTGTGTGTGTGTGTATATATATATATATATATATATATATATATATATATATATATATGTATTTATTAAAATAACAGATTTAAGTTTAAGCAAAGAATCGCTGCTTACACCCTTAACGGGATCTTTTGAAACTAAAAAAATCAATCTGTGAACGCAGAAGTAAATATTTCGAAAAACGTTGCAACCGAAGGAAGACAGGAAGACGATACTTCGGTTCGTGGAAACGTTCCCTGGCAATGAACGGAAAAAACGAAGATAATACGGCATTATGTGGACCAATGAGAACAATTAAACGCAAAGACAAAACCATGTTTATGGTATAACTGAAGTCGTAGACTAAAATTCTATTTAGGAAACCGAATGATTCTCGGCTTCAGAGTTAAGAATAATGTAAATAAATTACAGAGGTTATTGAACTCAAAAAATTAAATATATCCATGCACGAATCCATATACGTATATACACGAAAACACCCGCCATGGGTATGCAAATAGAGGCACGTACACTAAACCACGCGCACACATACACAAGCCCACGCAACGCCTGTACCCGCACACATACGAACGTATACACCAAATACACATAAAACATATATAAAAAATATATATATACACATGTGTGTGTGTGTGCGCGAATACATATAATTATATAAACGTATATAAATATACACACATAAATACGCATTTAACGCGCGCACACACACACCTACATGTAAATACACATATGTTCGCTTAACGTACGTCAACCAAAACACAACGTACACATATACACACACCCTATGTGTGTGTATATGTGTAATAGGTACTTCATAAACAAAATTCGGATATGGTTGTGTTCATTCCTGTAATCAATAAAATTTCAGCATTTTTATATAATATTCTTGACGTGGAAATTAAAGCCTTTTCATATGTAACGTTACTTTTCTTTTCTTTCCCGGTCAGACATGTCACAGACAAATTTATCGACAAGTAGAAAATACATTTCCACATTTTTGTGATTATAGTAGGATAAAGCTATCTCATCTGTTATTCAGCATTTCATCTTTTGACTGAATATATACATATTCTATACATATTCTATATACATATTCTATCTCTCTTTCTCTCTGTCTATCATTCTCTCTCTCTCTCTCTCTCTCTCTCTCTCTCTCTCTCTCTCTCTCTCTCTCTCTGTATATTTATATATATATGTATATATATATATATATATGTATATATACATACATTCATATATATATATATATATATATATATATATACAGAGAGAGAAAGGGAGAAAGAGAGAGAGAAAGAGAGCATAAACCTTTGTTTACTGCCTCTCTGTTTTATTCCGCTTCCATTTTTCACTATATATATATATATATTCACTATATATATATATATATATATATATATTCACTATATATATATATATATATATATATATAAATGATATATATATATATATATATATATATATATATATATATATATATATATATATATGAATGAATGTATATATACATATATATGTATGAATATATATATATATATATATGAATGCATGTGTATAGATATATACATATATATATATATACATATAGATATATACATATATATATATATATATATATATATATATATATATATATATATATATATATATATATATATATATATATATATATATATATATATATATATATATGTATATATATATATATATATATATATAATATATAAGAACAAAAGATGGTTAAAAGAGTTCCATGTATTTTATTATGCGCATTTCAAAAACAAATATCATCATGCAATAATATTTGTGTTTTCATCAGATAAAACAGGAAGACATGATATGAAGGTTAAAAAGCACTTGTGGATAGTTCAGTTTTAAATCAACATATTAATATATATATATATTAGTATATATATATATATTAATATATATATATATATATATATATATATATATATATATATATATATATATATATATATTAATATATATATATATTAATATATATATATGTTTATATATATATATTAATATATATTGTTATACTTTGGGAGGGTCATATTGCCAATAAGAAACACACGCACCAGTTGCTTTCACTTCAATTTATTATAATAAATTTATAATAAATTTATAAATTTCTGGTTGGTTGGTTGGTTCCACAACCAGATAGTTGTTTATATATAGTCATAGTTCTTTCGTCACACACTCTGTGACCTCTTCAGTGACTGGGGATTCCTTTCTTTGTTTCTGTGCCTCTCCTTTGTTCTGTCCTACGCCATTTTGTTTCTGTGTGTGTGGTGTGTGCTCAGTCTGCGCATGCGCCACATGCGGGTGTCTGTGTGTGTTTATATTCGTTTATTTATTTGTTTATTTACATGTTACCGGTTGGTTGTTTGTTCTATGTGTGTGTGTGTTTTCATTTTGTCCTTAATTGTAAGTTGTGATGTTGCTGTTCCACTCATATTTTCTATATAATTTTGGTTGTAATTCTTTTATGTTTAATGCCTCTGTGATTTGTCTAAACATTGCGTTTTTTCTGTGTGTAGATTCTATTTTTATTTCTATGTTCTCTAATTTACCCTTGTGTTCTATTTTAGCATGTTGGTAGAGTACAGATGATTCTTTACTATCTTGAAGGTCTCGCCAGTGTTCATTTATCCGTTCCCCTACACTACGAGCTGTCTCACCTATGTACACTATATTTTTGTCTCTACATTGTCCTTCAGTACATCTTATGCTATACACAACATTTCTAGTTTTGCAGTTAATATGGGGGCTTATTTTACAGGTTATACATTTCTTATCTATACATGAGGGTCTTTGGAAAGGGTATGTCTTGCTAATAGGTGTTTTTGCGGAGGTACCTGGTCTTTCTACTTTCTTAATATTGAGTTTATGTTTATTTAGGGCCCTTCTAAATTTGTAAGCTAATTCACCTCTATGGGTTGTATCGATGAACATTACACTCTGGTATTTATTGCTATCATACCATGAGTTTATTCTCTTAGCCTTGTTCCTAGTTCTTTCTATTCTATTCCAAAATTTGCTCCTATACAAGGGGCAGGTCCCATTTATGTCATTATTTACCATTTTTTCCCATTTAGTTCTGGTTCCTCTAAACACTCTGATTTTATCTCTCTGATTGTAGCCAGAGAACTGCATACGGTGGATGAAGTGTTGTATGTGTCTCTCTAGTTCTTCGGGGTTGCACATGCGGGACACGTTTCTCATCACCCGTACCAAATCCGCAATCAGTATGTTGATTTTGGTATGGTCCGAAACGGCCGAGTTTCGGTGGATCAGATGTTTGGAAGTCATGGGTTTGGCATAATGGGAATGGAGGATTTGTTTTTTGTTATTGATGGTATCTAACCAGAGCTCTGTGTCTAGTACAGGTAATCGATGGTTGGGGTGTTTACTTGGGTAGTCTATAGTAACTCTAATGCTCTGGTGGATGGAGTTAGCTATTTGCTGGATGCTCTCCATTGTGTTTTTCTCTAGTTCCTGACTGTTCTCTAGTGGGGGTGTCTTAACTACGATGTTTATATCATCAACCTAGCGGGAGTACATTATCACGGTTAAGGGGTCTTCTAATTGTTCTTCAAGTTTAAGTTTAAGTCTACTGTCCCACCATACCATGAATAATTTAGCTATGTCGCCTGCAATGCTAACACCAATGGCTGCTCCTTCCTCTTGGGCATATGTTTTTCCATTAAATTTGAACATATGTTCCTTAAGCGTTAGTTTTATGCTGGCCCCTACCGCATGTGCAATCATTTTCTTCAGTTCATCGTGGTTTTCGGGTGTCCGTATGGCTCTGGTCCACCCGTTCCATCTATATGTGTGGGTTTTCTTGGCCATTGAGGTAATGGTAGGTGGTCTGCCTCTTGCTGGTCTTGTAGGGCACAGGTTGCTAAGGTCATATGTGTCTAGGTAATTATTACTATAGGTAAGTTTAAGTAGGAGTCCCAGCTCACTGGTATCAATCCCACGGAACTCAACATTGCTCTCACTGATCATTTCTACGCATTTCTCCACAGCAAAATCCACGTCAATAGATGGATACAGGGACACAACATCCATACTACCTATTATGCAGTTTGTTAGGTCCCTAGATCGGTTACTCACGCCGATTCTGCTGAGGAGGTCCTCCGTGCTGTCACATACATCTGGGGACATTTCAATGATGGGGCGTATGATCAGGGAGAGGAAGTAGGACAGTCTGTAGTTACTAGCAATGTTAGCTCCACAGACTGGCCGTGTTGGTGGTCCCGCGACAGGGTCACTGCCCGTTTTATGGTCTTTTCGAAGCCCATACAACGCCGGCACGTCATTGTTCCAGGCCTGCAAGTTGTTGGCAGTCCTTTTGTTGGGCTGCATTATATTCGTCCACATCACCATATGGGCATTGGGGGCTTTTTCTCTATCCTCATGCTCCTGTGGTGTTACCTCTCTTGTGCTAGTGATGTGGGGTTGCATTGCCTGGATGTAGTTTGGCAGGCTGTCAACCGACATTCTGCCAGACTTGTCTGTTGGAAAGCATGCTATCTCTCCATTACGCGAGCGCTGCATGAGCTTACGCAAGCCATTTGCAGATTTTTCTCCCAGTTGCTGGGCCTCCATTCTATTATGCTTCTTGCTATACTGTTCTATATTATTTCTAAGTTCGGATCTAGCTATACTAAATTGTGCTTCTGTTTGTTCATCGACCTGCGACGGCAATTGCGTGCGTTTGTTAAATGGTAAAGTCATGGCGTGGACTCGTCGCAGGTCGAACGATTTATCGGAGGGATTATAAAAAGTATAGTTCCAGGCTGCTGCTTTATGTGTACTAGTGCTATTGTTATTGTTAGTTGTGTTGTTTCTATTTCTATTTCCACCAACAGCCTCATGGTTGTTTCTATGTCTCTCATAATTACTCCTGTCTCTTTCCACTGGCTCATTATTGTTATCTACCCTATTTTGTGTGTCTGTGTGTTCGTCTTGGTTATTTTCTTTGTCCTTAGTCTCCCTTCTCCTTTTAATCCTATTGCTTTCCCTTATTTCTGTGATTTCTATGCTACTGTCATTACGTGTTCTCTGTGTCTGTGTGTTTGTTAAGATTGTGGTGGTGGTGGGAGGCATTGAATGTGTGTGTGTTCTTGTTGTTGATGTGTGCTGTTGTTGATGTGTGTTGTTGTTGTCTCCGTGTGTGTTATTATTGTTGTGTGTGTTGTTATTGTTGTTTGTGTCTGCGTGTCTGTTGTTGTTGTTTCTGGGTATGTTATTATTTTTGTTGTTGTTGGTGTGTGTGTTGTTGTTATTGTTGTTTGTGTCTGTGTGTCTGTTGTTGTTGGTATGTGTGTTGTATATGTGTGTGCGTATATTGTTGCTTTTGTTTTTGATTTTGTTTTTGAGGCTCCAGCGTAGTTTTGTAAATGATTTTTCTATTTCTGACAGACAACTAATCATATTTACCTTCTTGAATGTCGCAAATGGCGGGTGCAGACATAATACCGATAACTCATCGTCATCTATTATTGTGTTGCCGTATATATTTGTGTTGTTGTTGTTGTTGAACTCATCCGTTAATGAGGTGTCGGCCATATTTATACCGTCAATTTTGTCGGGATATCTATTGGTATTCTCTATAGTATCCTGATTTAGCTTTATCTGCTTAAGACCAGCAAGAGGCAGACCACCTACCATTACCTCAATGGCCAAGAAAACCCGCACAGATAGATGGAACGGGTGGACCAGAGCCATACGGACACCCGAAAACCACGATGAACTGAAGAAAATGATTGCACATGCGGTAGGGGCCAGCATAAAACTAACCCTTAAGGAACATATGTTCAAATTTAATGGAAAAACATATGCCCAAGAGGAAGGAGCAGCCATTGGTGTTAGCATTGCAGGCGTCATAGCTAACTTATTCATGGTATGGTGGGACAGTAGACTTAAACTTAAACTTGAAGAACAATTAAAAAAACCCTTAACCCTGATAATGTACTACCGCTACGTTGATGATATAAACATCGTAGTTAAGACACCCCCACTAGAGAACAGTCAGGAACTAGAGAAAAACACAATGGAAAGCATCCAGCAAATAGCTAACTCCATCCACCAGAGCATTAGAGTTACTATAGACTACCCAAGTAAACACCCCAACCATCGATTACCTGTACTAGACACAGAGCTCTGGTTAGATACCATCAATAACAAAAAATAAATCCTCCATTCCCATTATGCCAAACCCATGACTTCCAAACATCTGATCCACCGAAACTCGGCCGTTTCGGACCATACCAAAATCAACATGCTGATTGCGGATTTGGTACAGGTGATGAGAAACGTGTTCCGCATGTGCAACCCCGAAGAACTAGAGAGACACATACAACACTTCATCCACCGTATGCAGTTCTCTGGCTACAATCAGAGAAATAAAATCAGAGTGTATAGAGGAGCCAGAACTAAATGGGAAAAAATGGTAAATAATGACATAAATGGGACCTGCCCCTTGCATAGGAGCAAATTTTGGAATAGAATAGAAAGAACTAGGAACAAGGCTAATAGAATAAACTCATGGTATGATAGCAATAAATACCAGAGTGTAATGTTCATCAATACAACCCCTAGAGGTGAATTAGCTTACAAATTTAGAAGGGCCCTAAATAAACATAAACTCAATATTAAGATAGTAGAAAGACCAGGTACCTCCGTAAAAACACTTATTAGCAAGACATACCCTTTCCAAAGACCCTCATGTATAGATAAGAAATGTATAACCTGTAAAATAAGCCCCCATATTAACTGTAAAACTAGAAATGTAGTGTATAGCATAAGATGTACTGAAGGACAATGTACAGACAAAAATATAGTGTACATAGGTGAGACAGCTCGTAGTGTAGGGGAACGGATAAATGAACACTGGCGAGACCTTCAAGATAGTAAAGAATCATCTGTACTCTACCAACATGCTAAAATAGAACACAAGGGTAAATTAGAGAACATAGAAATAAAAATAGAATCTACACACAGAAAAGACGCAATGTTTAGACAAATTACAGAGGCAATAAAGATAAAAGAATTACAACCAAAATTAAATAGAAAATATGTGTGGAACAGCAACATCACAACTTACAATTAAGGACAAAATGAAAACACACACATAGAACAAACAACCAACCAGTAACATGTAAATAAACAAATAAATAAATGAACATAAACACACACAGACACCCGCATGTGGCGCATGCGCAGACTGAGCAGACAACACACACACAGAAACAAAATGGCGTAGGACAGAACAAAGGAGAGGCACAGAAACAAAGAAAGGAATCCCCAGTCACTGAAGAGGTCACAGAGTGTGTGACGAAAGAACTATGACTATATATAAACAACTATCTGGTTGTGGAACCAACCAACCAACCAGAAATTTATAAATTTATAAATTTATTATAAATTTATTATAATAAATTGAAGTGAAAGCAACTGGTGCGTGTGTTTCTTATTGGCAACATGACCCTCCCAAAGTATAACAATATCGGTTTCAACACACGATTTCAGATAAAGAATCTTGCTAAACAAATTCAGAAACGAAATATTAATATATATATATATTAATATATATATATATTAGTATATATATATATATATATTAGAAAAGAAAACGAAAAACGATCGACTTTCGTCAAATCGGACCGAGGGAACAATGTTTCCGTTGGTCTTTCCAATTGCTAATACTATCTATCGGTCGCAACTCCAGGTAGAAGGAGCAACATGAAATAAAGTGTCTTGCTCAAGGACATAAGGCATCGCCTGGTCCAGGAGTCGAATTCACAACCTTACGATTGCGAATCCAATTCTCTAACCACTCAGCCACACGCCTTCACTGTATATATATACATATATACACATATACATATATATATATATATACATACATATATATATATATATATATATATATATATATATATATATATATATATATATATATATATATATATATATATATATATATATATATATATATATATATATATATATATATATATATATATATATATATATATATATATATATATATATATATATATATATACATACATATATATATATATACATACATATATATATATATATATATATATATATATATATATATATATATATATATATATATATATATATATATATATATATATATATATATATATATAATCAAGGTTTAGCAAATAAGAAAAAGTTTCTAAATAAATTTAAAAAAATTAACTTTACATATATATATATATATATATATATATATATATATGTAAAGTTAATTTATATAGAAACTTTTTCTTATTTGCTAAACCTTGATTATATATATATATATATATATATATATATATATATATATATATATATATATATATATATATATATATATATATATATATATACATATATATGTATGTATATATATATATATATATATATATATGTATAAATATTTATATATACACATATATACACCCGATCTCCCCTCATTTATCCTGTAACGTTATATGCATCTATTTACACCTCTATCCACCTAACCGTCACCCCAGCCCTCATCAGAATAACATACTCAAGACTTAGGCTAAATAACTATGTTTAAACGTGTTTCGTCTTTTATAAACTCCAGGCACGGATGATGTTTTGCTATAGTTTATTGTGTTTAATGTTGTTGTTGTTGTTGTTGTAGTTGGAGGTGGTGATGTTTTTTTTTTTTTTTAATATACATGTGTTGAGGAGGAAAGAAAGGGGGGAGTAGGAGGTAGGTAACGTGTAATAAGTATTTGTAGTATTTCGAATATAGAGATATACACACACATATATATATACATAAACACACACTCAGATGCACACACACACACACAAACACACGCACACATACACATACAACACACATACGCACACACATATATCTATATGTATATGTGTGTGTGTGTGTGTGTGTGTGTGTGTGTGTGTGTGTGTGTCTGTGTGTGTATGTATGTATATGTGTGTATATACATACACACATACACACATACACACACACACTTATCTATCTCTCTATATATATATGTGTGTGTTTCTGTGTGTGTATGTATATGTGTGTATTTCTCTATATTCGAAATACTAGAAATACTTATTATACGTTACCTACCCCCTAATCCACCCTCTCTATTCTCCTCAACACATATATATTAAAACTCCAACTACCTCCAACTATATATATATAGAAACCCAAGAAGCTAGATTTAACATCTTTCTAGCGGGTCCGGGTATGCTTTTTACATTCAATTGATTTATTGATTTATTGATTTTTTTATCTGAGTGTCCCGAATCTTCCAGATCGCAACTTTTCGATCGTACGGTTGATTATAGACTTGTTCTATGTGTGACGGTATTTTAACGATAGTTATAGCTCTGATTTATCTAAATTATGGAGCCCTCTGCCGCTCATATCGAATTTTGTTTATCGTGAACTCGTGCGCCGATTTTTCGATACTCGATTATTCTACTATATTTAGCTCTAGACCTAGCTATTGACCAGTTAATTTTATTGTTCATTTTTTGTCGATTCTATTAAATGATGAATAGCTCCTGTTTATTTTAACATGTCTATTGAGCACTCTTATTCGATATGTGTATTTCCACATTTTCCCGAATATTTTTCGTGGATATAGAGGTTATCTCCCTTGCCGAATTCCATGTGCGTATTTAGCCTGGGTTATGCCTTTTCATTCGTTTGGACAAAGCTCGTTGAGGAAGTAAATTTCCTGTCCGCTGGTATCTAGAAGTCTTATATATTTTTATGTGAGCTGATAGAGAACAGTTTAAGGATTTACAGAAACCAAAGAATCTAGATTTAACATCTTTCTAGCGGGTCCGGGTATGCTTTTTACATTCATTTGATTTATTGATTTATTGATTTTTTATCTGAGTGTCCCGAATCTTCCAGATCGCAACTTTTCGATCGTACGGTTGATTATAGACTTGTTCTATGTGTGACGGTATTTTAACGATAGTTATAGCTCTGATTTATCTAAATTATGGAGCCCTCTGCCGCTCATATCGAATTTTGTTTATCGTGAACTCGTGCGCCGATTTTTCGATACTCTATTATTCTACTATATATATATATATTCAAAAACAATGAAAAAAACAGCTGAACAACGGACACTCCTCTGTCTCTCTCTCTCTCTTTCTCTTTCGCTCTCTCTCTCTCTCTCTCTCTCTCTCTCTCTATATATATATATATATATATATATATATATATATATATATTATAAAGATTTATTGATAAGCACAGCGTTCTCATGCATTATATATATTATATACATCCGATATACATACATCCATACATACATACATATATGTACACACGCGCGCACGCACGCACACACACACACACACACACACACACACACATATATATATATATATATTTTTATACATATATATTTTATATATATTTATATATAAGTGTGTAGCTCACAAAGAAAAGATGGTATCAAACAGAAAAAGAAGAGACACAAAGTAACAACAAAAGTAGTGACTGAGGAGGACACAATGTGTTACGAAAGAACTTTGTCATTAAAGATATAAACAGCCACCCGGTTACTAAACTAGCCGACTGGGAAAACAATAATAAATTGAAGTGAAACTTTAAAGGTTCGTGTAGTTTTATGGCAGCATGATCCGCTCAAAATATACACTATTTGTTTAAACACACTTCAGATAAATATATGTTTGTGTGTATATATATATATGAAGTGTTTCCGTAGAGAGTGCCCTATGTAGGCTACAGAGCCTTTTAAATATGTAATAAACAACATAAGATAATTATTTCATGTCGTCTCGTCTATCTTCGTGAAACCTTTGGTACATGAAATAATTATCTTATGTTGTTTATTACATAACTATATATATATATCTATATATATATATATATTTATGTATGTATATGTATATTTATACACACACACACATATCTATCTATATAGATATATCTATATATCTATATTTATGAGTGTGTGTGGGTGTGTGCGCGCACGCACGTGTACGTGTGCATGTGTGTGTGTGTGTGTATAAATAACAGAATTAACAAAACGACACATTACAATAAAGAAATATATTAGTTTAATGCTTGAAATAATAGTAAAAGAGTCGTAACGTTTCGGACACTAGTCCTCCATCAGAAAATAGAATGAGAAATAAAAGATGAAATAGAAAGATAGAGAAGAAAAGAAAGGAACGGAAAATGAAAAGATGTACGTATTCTGTCAGCCATATATATATGTGTGTGTGTGTGTGTGTGTGTGTGTGTGTGTGTGTGTGTGTGTGTGTGTGTGTGTGTGTGTGTGTGTGTGTGTGTGTGTGTGTGTGTGTGTGTGTGTGTGTGTGTGTGTGTGTGTGTGTGTGTGTGTGTGTGTGTGTGTGTGTGTGTGTGTGTGTGTGTGTGCGAATCTCATCCTCAACAATTTATATATATATGTTTGTATACGAAGCTCAACCAGCCTCAACACTCAACCACAGCCATTAAACCAGCATAACACGAACAACACCATCACCACAACCATCACCTTCACCATCTCCTCCACCATCATTGCCACAACTATCTCGACACAATGACCACATTACAACCACCACCATCGCCACATTATTAACCCACAATCCTAATCTCCGACCCTATACTCCCACAACATCCGACCATCCAACCATCACACCACTAGAGCGCCACTCCCACAACATCAGACCACCCAACCACCACACCACTAGGCCCCCACACCACAACACTAATATACCACCACAACACCACATGACCACCTCACTGCCACTATCACAATTACAGTTATTTCCTTTTACAATAAATTACCATACAACTGCCACCTAGACGTCTCAATTAGATGAAGAATAATGTAATGGGTTGTAGGTGAGTGATTTAAGGAGAAGAGATGGGAAATGGTGCGGCACGGTAGTAGCTACTGATGGTGGTGATGGTGGTGGTGATGATGATGATGATGATGATGATGATGATGATGATGATGATGATGATGATGATGAGGAAGAAGAATGGCTGTCGCAAATTTTGTTCTACTGCTGCACTCATATTAAAATGTCTAGTTAAAACATTTCATAAACATTAGGTTCAACAGCAATATTTAGCAACAACAACAACAACGGCAGCAACAGCAACAAGAATAGGTACAACGACAATGCCAGCAACAACAACAACAACAACAATCTGCTGTGGCAACGACACAACAACTGACAACGACAACAGCAACAACAGCAGTTACAGCCACAACAACACCACCAACAATAACAACAAACACATCGACAACAACCCCACTCCAGCCATCACTTCCAAAATTATCAACAACAACAACACAACAGCAACAACAACAACAACAGCAACAACGAGTAGAACAATGAAGAGACATTCACATAGGACTTGAACAACGTAAACAACATCAGCAAGCGACAACACCAACAGAGAACACCACCACCACCACCACCACCACCACCACCACCATCATCAACAACACAAATTGACAATAATAACACAAATAACAACAAAAAACAATAACAACAGCAAGTAGGAGGCAGGAAGGAGGCGCCCTAAATGAAGACGTGAGGAGAAATATTTTAAGACAAAGCAATTTGCTGTCAAGAAAATGGCAAAACAACGTAACTACATTTTGTAAACTATTCTCATTCTCTCTCTCTCTCTCTTTCTATACACACACCCATACACACACCACAGACACGCGTATATATACATATATATGAGTGTGTGTGCGTGTGTAATGATAACACAACTATATATATAGTGTATTGGTGTGTAATGTTTAATTACTAATGGTTCTCCAGTTTGAGCACCCAATGCTAATGTGCGGGTCCGGCTACGGATGCGGGATTCTACGTTTCGTACTTCACCATTATCGTTATGCTTAAGAAGCAGGGTGTTAATAATTGTTTTTACATTTGGCACAGCAAATACCAGTACATTACTGGTACTTTATTTTATCGACCCCGAAAGGGTGAAAGGCAAAGTCAACCTCGGTGGGATTTCAACTCAGACCACAAAGGGCCGTAACTCTTTGCTGCAAAGCATGGCGTCCGACCCTCTACCACCGACACTGCCAATCCACCGCCGGGTGTTAATAATGATTTCTATTATAGGCACATGGCAAGTAATTTTTGGGGAGGGGAAAGTCGATTAAATCGACCCAGTGCGTGACTGGTACTTTATTTTATCGACCCCGTAGGGATGAAAGGCAAAGTTATTCTCGGCGGGATTTGAACACAGATCATAAAGGGCCGTAACTCTATGCTGCAAAGCATGGCATCCGACCCTCTACCGATACTAAGGAGCAGGAACGAAGTATCAATATAACATCAATAGGTTTATTCACACGTATCAATAATATAAAATACCAGTAACGCATTGAGATCAATTTAATCGACTTTCCCTTCCCTTTAAATTTCTGGACTTGTGGCTAATTCAGAGACCATCATAATTATTATTAGAAACTGGAATGTCTTCAAGCACTCACATCCCTCAGTGAATCGGGCAGTGGGATTGGTAGGAAATCTATCTTGACTTTCTATACAGGTGTAGTGGCAAGTAAAAACGACAACGTTCTTGGAGAAACTCTGGGGTCAACGAAAATCAACTAGCCTCTCTTTTCTAGACCCAGAGAAAACTTCCAGAAATCCCAGGCATAATAGTGCTATTGAGAAAGTTTGCCAATTCAAAAGAAACTCTACAGGCATGGAAATGTCTTTAGCTGGACCTGTCCAAGATGCACACAGGGTGATGCAACCGTCCTGCATACACTCATTGTGTGTCCGAAGGATTGCTAACTTGTGGGTTAACGTCAAACACCTACTGTCACATGTAGGATGGATCCGACTATCAACAGAGTTCATTGGGAAAATCACCCTGCCGTCTTCCGTTAAAGGAGAAGGGCAGACAATTTTTATCTGCTTGGTGGTCATGGCGAAAGAGGTCGTATAGTGGACGCGCTTGAACGAGTTGAAGACAAACACTGTATTGTTTGATTTGTTGTTTCCGTTTACTTTTTGCATCTCTCTCTCTCTCTTTATATATATATATATGTGTGTGTGTGTGTGTGAGTGTGTGTGTGTGTGTGTGATTATTATTATTTATAATTTAGCTCTTGACTTAACGTAGAGTGCTCTTTTTACTTTATAAATTCAAAGGAAATGTATATATATATATAAACACACACACATCAGACAGAGATAGAGAACACATATATCCATAAATATTCATATACGCATACATTCACACAAACGCGTGCGCACGATAATAAACCCACCGTGTACACCCTCAATGATATTTTTGTATTATCCAAAATTCTGAAGCCAGACAGTGCATTTTATAGTTGCCACGCTCCCGTATCTTTCCATCATTGATTCCTTCTTTCTTTCCTTCCATTTTCCTTCCTTTTTTCCTTCTATCTTTCCGTCTTGCTTTCTTTCTTTATCTTCTTTTTTCCTCTCTTTCCTTTTTCTCCTTAACTTTTAACTTTTTTTTATTAATATTTCAGGGTGTATGTTGATGTGGTTGACCTCCAGAGATCAGCAAATGTCAGTCGGAAGATTTAAACCTACTACTACTACTACTACTACTACTACTACTACTACTACTGCTAATACTACTACTACTGCTACTAGAACTGTGGAGAGATCAGAGGTCAGAGATACGCCAATTTTAAAATGGCGACCAGCATCAAATTACGGCTGTCTTGGAAAATGGCCACATAAGTGGTAAATTTGACGAAAGAAAAGAAAGGTAAAAAAAGAATGCCGGATCTATGTTATAGAAATAGATTTGTGGAAATTGAGTTTTGTTATTATTGTTGTTCTGGGAGGTGTTGTGGCGTTGATGGTGTAGGTGTGTTGGGTGTGATCGTGATGTGTTTTTCTTTGTGTGATGTTGTGGTGTTGATGGTTGTGATCTTGAATAATGTTGGTGGTGGGTGGAGTTATGTTGATGGTGTTATGATGGAGGTGATAATGGTGATGGTGTTGTTGTTGTGGGGGTGTGTTGGTGGTGATAATGGTGTTGGTTCTGACGTCAGTGAGAGTGTTAAGGAGATTGTAATATTATATTAGATATTCTCATATTTGTTGGTCATGTTGTCGATACGACTATTAGGGTTGTAGTGCTGAACAATGTGGGTTCACTTAGTGTGCTGTAGCATGGTGTAGTGTACAGTGTTGTAGTATAATGCTGTATAGTATAGTGTGGTATAATGTAGTGTTATATACAGTATTATGTAGTGTATATATAGTATTGTATAGTATTGTGTAGTGTAGTTTTACCTTAGATAGTGCAGTGTAGTATGGTATAATATCGTGTTATATAGTGCAGTGTATTGTGGTGTAATATAGTATTATATAGGAAAGTACAATGTAGTGTGGTATAATGCACTGTTGTATAGTACAGTGTAGTGTGGTGTAATGCAGTGTTGTATAGTATAGTACAGTGTAGTGTGATGTAATATAGTATCATATAGTATAGTACAGTGTAGTGTGGTGTAATGCAGTGCTATATAATATAGTAGAGCGTGGTGTGGTGCAATGCACTTTTATATCATACATTCTGACTTGAATTCATCCGCTATAATTCACTACCCACCACGCTTCAAATAAATGGCTTCACCGTAACCCTGGTAGGGTGGCCCTCGAGTGATAGGCCGTGCCAAAAAGCCATTATTGATTTGATCTAGGACTGCGATGGTAGCCCACTATAATAAGAGAGCTCATTTCTTTGCTCCACTTCTGTCTCCGTTCTGTAGCCTATCCTACTGCACAACGAGACCCCTTTACCATTGGTTCTAGCACCATTCACGCTGTTATTTGCACATATATTTGTTTCCATCTTCACTTAAACCTGAGGTGTGTATAATGGTTAGCATCAACCAGCAGTTTTCTCAAAACACCATCTCTAGGAGGATTGTCCATCAATATTAGAGAGTTAATACTGCACATAAGACAGAACAATATCCCGTCGGATGTCTTCTTCTTCTTCTTCTTCTTCTTCTTCTTCTTCTTCTTCTTCTTCTTCTTCTTCTTCTTCTTCTACCACTTATTCCTGAGAAGACTGTGGGGGTCAGAGTCCTCAAACTCTCCTTCCAGCAGGTCCTGTCAGAAGCAACCGCCTACACCTGATCCGACTGGGTCCCCAAGCGAGATCAGCCAAGCTCATGGATGGTATCCAACCATCTTGCTCGGGGTCTATCCTCGGGTCTCCTGCCCATTGGCTTTTCCCGTAAAATCTGTCCAGCGCTTCTTTCCTGGGAAATCCTAACGACATGCCCATAGTATCGGTGCTGTGATCTCTCGATTCGGAGAAGTGTAGCGGCTCTGCCAGGAGTGACTCTCTAATCGCTCAATCCAGTAACGTTACTATAAAGACTCTTCGGTGGAACCCCATTTCCGCCGCTTGTATTCGCGATCATATTCCTTCGGTAATTACCCAAGATTCATGAAAATAGGTAAGGGTTGGCATGAATACCGAAGTGAAGATAGCAAGATTGGCTTTTATGCCTTCCTCCCTCTTTTGATTACTGAATGCGGAAGCTGGTGCATTACTGCACTGGCTCCTGCAATTCTTGCACTTAATTTGGTGTCCTGCCTTCCATCACTTGTGAACACGGCTCCAAGATACTTCAAGCCATCTGCTTCAGTGGAACTCCATTCACATGCAGAGTGCACTGCGCAGGCTTCTTTGAGAGGACGAGTGTCTCAGTTTTCGCAGCACTGATTTCCATTGCAGTTCTGCAAATTCCAGCCGACTGATTTTACACCCGCCAGTCATGATATCACTTCCAGCTCGGCTGCGTATGTCAAACCTGTTCATGTAAATAATGAACAGGAGAAGTGACAGAAGGCACCTTTGGCGGAGTCTGACTCCCACATTGAATGGTTTCGATTTAGTTCCATTTATCCGAACACAAATACACGGGCATTCGTATAGAGACATCAGGGCAGCAAAAACTGACCATCGATCCCATACTCCTGCACAACCTTCCACAGCAGATCTCGAGGAACGCAGTCATATGCCTTTTCAATTATTATTATTATCATGGTCGTGGATTGGCAGTATCGGTAGAGGGTCGGACGCCATGCTTTGTAGCATAGAGTTACGGCCCTTTATGATCTGAGTTGAAATCCCGCCGAAGTTAACTTTGCCTTTCATCCTTACGGGTTCGATAAAATAAAGTACTAGTCACGCACTGGGGTCGATTTAATCGACGTTTCCCTCTCCCCAGGTTTCTGGCCTTGTGCCAATTGTATAAATTATAGGTGAGTTGGCTGAATCGTTAGAGCATCGGATTATTTGAATCGCAGTATTTCGTTACGATCTTCTACATTCTAGTTCCAAATCCTGCCAATGTCAACTTTGTCTTTCATCCTATCCTTCTGAGGTCGATAATAAAAAGTACCAGTAATGTGCTGGAGTTAATATAACCGTCTTTCCTTACTTCACAAACTAATAGCATTGTGCCTAAATTAGAAATCATTACTTTGTTCGGTGGATTGGCAGTATCGGTAGAGAGTCGGACGCCATGCTTTCCAGCATACTTACGTCCCTTTACGGTCTGAGTTCAAATTCCGCCGCGGTTCACTCTGCCTTTCATCCTTACGGGATCGATAAAATAAAATACCAGTAATGTACTAAGTAATTGCTGGCCTTGTGCCAAAAAAGTAGAAACAATTATTTTGTGTTGTGTTGTTATTATAAAGGTTCAATAAAATTGACTACACCCGCCTCCCTAGAATATGCAACCATGCGTAAATGTTAAATTACTAATACACATGTAAATTCACTCACATAAATTTACTTATATACATAAATATTATTGTTGTTGATTGTGTTGCGAAGGATGTTGTTGATGAGGCTGCGGTTATTGTTGACATTGCTGTTGTTTTTTTATTATTGTTTTTTTTTTTGTTTCTGTTGTTCTTGATGATGGCGCTGAGGGAGATGTTGTTATGGACATTGCTGTTGTCGTTATTGTTGTGTTGTCGTTATTGTTGCTGTTGTTGTTGTTGCTGTTGTCGTTATTGTTGCTGTTGTCGTTATTGTTGCTGTTGTTTTTGTAACTCTTTTTCTTGTTGTTGCTTGTTACAAAATAAGATTATAATTCCAGTAAAAATATTACGTCAAATTACTAATGCACATGTATATAGACACACATATATATTTACATACATACATACATACATACATACATACATACATACATACATACATACATACATACATACATACATACATACATACATACATACTTACATACATACATATACATACTTACATACATACAAACTCAGATACACTGACCTGGACTCGGAACACACAAATCTATGTAAACATATTCGCATACAGTCACACGCAATAGCACACATATATACACACATATAGGTACACTCATATACATACAGAGACACATATATTATTACGCAGGCACACATACACATAGACACTCAGTTCCAAACAATTTAAAAAGTTGTTATTTTTTCATTTTGCCTGTGTTTGATGTCAGAGATTGTGTTGGGTGTACATGTATGAATGTAATTATGTATGTATGTAATTATGTACGTATGTATGCATGATCCTATATACGTACGCATGTATGTATATGTATGCGTGTATGTATGTGTTTATGTATGTGTGCATGTATGTATATGTGTGTATGAAAAATGTGCATATATATATGTGTATGCATATATGTATATATCTATATGTGTATGTATGTGTGCATGTATGTATGTGCGTATGTGCGAATGTTTGTGTATATATGTCTGTCTCTGTGTACAGATGTATGTATGAATATGTGTGTATGCTGGTGTATGTGTGCATGTACGTATGAATGTATGTATGCAGGTATTTGTATGTTTGTAGGCATGTATGTATGTATGTGTGTACGTATGTTTGTACGTACAGATGTATGTATGAATATGTGTGTATGCTGGTGTATGTGTGCATGTACGTATGAATGTATGTATGCACGTATTTGTATGTTTGTAGGCATGTATGTATGTAAGTATGTGTGTATGTATGTTTGTACGTACATATGTATGTATGTAAGTATGTATGTAAGTATGTGTGTATGTATGTTTGTACGTACATATGTATGTATGTAAGTATGTATGTATGTAGGTAGGTGTGCTCTGATGCTGTGGACATGTAGCTAGAATGTCTAAGGTAAGAATGGCTGGGCAGATTTTACAGGCAGAATCAACTGGCAGGAGACCCATCGGTAGAACCAGAGCAAGATTATTAAATAACATCCTTGATTTCGTTTGGACTGGCTTGGTGACCCAGCCAGATCAATTGGAGACAGTTGCTTCTGGTAGGACCATCTAGAGCAGGGGTTCCCAACCTTTTCGTCGTTATCGCCCACTTTTCCACACCCCAAAATTCCCATCCTGTGCAGTAATGTTAAGGACGCCAAAATAAAGCATTATTCAGAACGGTTGCTTAAAAATTGAAATATTTATTGAGATGAAATATTGCAAAATGGGCGTTCGGAGTTGAAACGTTATTCAGAAGAATGAAGTTTTTGATTGCTAAATGTTTCTCAATGAAACAAAATTGAAAAATGATACATGTATTAAATGTTCAACAAACTCACCATGTTTAGTTTCCAGTGTGATCCTTGAGGCTGATGCGACGCAGCTAGTGCAGACACACTAGGGCAGAGCGAATCCGAGTTCTGTGATTACAGCATACCGGCCATTATATGATCAATAACATACTTAATTACAGAAAATCCTTTGTCACTCACTAAAATTTTAGATCGCCCACCATTTCCTAAAAATTCGTTCATCGCCCACCCGATAGTTGAAATCGCCCAGGCTGGGAAACCCTGATCTAGAGGGTGTGTCTGAGGTCTCGGTCCTCACGGCCCTTCCAAGAAGAAGAAGAAGAAGAAGAAGAAGAAGAAGAAGAAGAAGAAGAAGAAGAAAGGGCGGAAGAGCAATGGGCAGGTTCTACACCTATTTTTACGTGGTTTATCTCTGTTGCGGTGTGTGTGTGTGTGTGTGTTTGTGAGTGTGTGTGTGCGTGTGTGTCCGTGTCTCTGTGTGTCTCTGTGTGTGTGTGTGTGTGTGTGTGTGTGTGTGTGTGTGTGTGTGTGAATGTGTGTAGTGTATCAGTGTCTGTCTTTATGTGTATGTGCTTGTCTCTCTCTGTGTGAGTGAATCTATATGTAGATGTGTGTCTACGGATGTTTGTGTGTGTCCGTTTGTGTTCATGTATGAATGTGTGTGAGTACGTGTGTATATGTATGTGTGTGAGCATGTGGATCTATATATGTGTTTGTGTCTATATTTAACAGTGTGTTCAGGCATATATGTCTACATATACGTGTGTGTGTTTGACTGTGCGTGTATCTGTGTGTGCCTGTGTGTGTGTGTACCTTCATGTTAGTGTGTGTCTATATATGCGTGAATGTATGTGTCGGTGTATATATGTATGTGTATGTGTCAATGTGTTTGTATGTGCCTCGAGCATTTTTAGCAAATTCATTAACGTCGAGCTTTTCGAAAACAATGAATAATTTAGCAACCCCATTAATAGCAAGCCTTTCACAGACATTCCTAAACGTAGCTCAGTCCATTACATCTTCACATTTCAAAGAATCCACCGAAGCATTTATCAATACGCACCCTAACTTTCCAACAAACTGAATACAACCTATCTTTGAATAAAATTACGCTTAACGATCAAAACTTTTCAGAACAATATTTTATTCTTATAATTTCTTTCTTTTTTATATATTGTATAGTTGTTTGTTAATGATAAATCTTTATTATATACTTCAATAGTAGCTAAATACACCCTCAAATCATATCCTATCATTCATAGGTGTAGAAATCAGTCACTCATGAATTCACGCCTTCATACGCCTGTAATGAGCCGACGGGAGAGCGAAAGAGAGAGAGAGAGAGAGAGAGAGAGAGAGAGAGAGAGAGAGAGAGAGAGAGAGAGAGAGGCTACACGGTCACACAACGTACTAGAAATAGCAGAAAATTCATTACCATGTTCCTTGTATACTGTCATAAAAAAGCACGTTAGACAATGTTATGGGAAAGTCATGGTGGGAATACTCTAGATCATATGATTAACCTGGGGCTAAACAAAAGTAAAAACAACAAATTTACATGGTCATTCCACATGCTAATTGCTGTCATAAAAATAATACTTTGGTTAATGTAGACCTCGGATCCATACACAAGGACGGGATGAACACGGATGGAATGCCTTTAACCACAGGGCTGCTCAGCCATGTCTAAAGAACAACAAAAATAACAACGTAAGAGCTTTGCTGTATGATCCAAGATTTGAAACATACGACTGCGTTATCAGAGGTGAACTATAGGTAAATCATATTTTCTAACATTGATAGTCGATTATCATTATCATCCGGCGTCCTCAGCCGAAATTGACTCAACAATTGATCTCCACGTGGGTCTGTCGTTCATTACCGTTGCCAAGTCCTGGATTTCAATACCAGAATCTCTGGAGATGACATCGGAAAAGGAGGAGAGCTTGCGCCCCCTGTTATTAGTGACTTCTTGTGGTTTCCAAAGCACTAGAGGGGACTGAGCCTCAGAGGTGGCACGATGGCAGTGGTCAGCAAATCTTACTCGCCTTTTACGTACAACGACAGATGTGCATGGGAGGCCGGCATATATTTCTTTCAAAGTCAGATTTCGCCAGCTTATGTTCTGAATGCGTCGACGTAGGTGAGTGTAGGGGCCATAGTGAGTGACTGTTTTATCGACCCTGAAAAATGAAAGGCAGCGGGATTTGAACCCAGGAGAATGAAGAGCCCAAAAGAATACTGGTACGCGTTTATGCGACGCTCTAAACTCCTATGACAATCCACGGACCTTTAATAATGGTGATGATATTCATCATCATGATAATACTATTGTTGCTTAACCTCGGGTCGATTAGATCGATGGTTAATAAATTCCACGGCATTCCACCCATGACTATGCCATGTTTGTCTTATGTGCTGGAAACTTATGTCCACATTAAGTCGTTTGTGGTTTGAAAGTGATTTGGCTGCTATTGCTTGCTAGTAAAGACTTCTAACTATGGTTAAATAATAACAATATGGAATTCTCTGACTATATCAACGATGACAATTTGGATGTTCTACCAACTGAGTTCCTATTCATGAAATCAACGTTGTTTAGCATTCCGCAAACACGAGTATTTAGGCCGAATCAGCATGATAAATTAGGCGACAAAGATGCAGCTTCGAATTATAGGTATAATCACAGATATGGCAGAGAGGGAGACTGCATATTGGGGACTGTATCAGGACTTTATTTATCGACCTCGAAAGTATGAAAGCAAAAGTTATCCTTGGTGAGATTTGAACTCAGGGCGCAGAAAACGGGATCGAATATTGCAAAGCATTCTATCCGACGTCTTACGATACTCTCTCTCTCTTTTCTCTCTCTCTCTCTCTCTCTCTCTCTCTCTCTCTCTCTCTCTCTCTCTCTCTCTCTCTCTCGCTCTCTCTCTCTCTCTCACATACACACACACACACACAACACACACACACACACACAACACACACACACACATCTCGCTTTCGCTTTCTGGAGGAAATTAGCTGTATTCTAATTTGGTGAGGTATGGGCTCCCCCGGATTAAAAATGTCCAAGAAACGCAGTGCTTCTACTACGACTACGACTAACTCACGTGTTTGACACAATCTGCCTGTTGTTGTTATTGTAGTAGTAGTAGTAGTAGTAGTAATAGTAGTAGTATATGGTGGTGCTTAGGTCGTGATGGATTAGTGTTGATGGCAGCGGTGGTGGTGCTAATGATAAGTTCGAAGTTTTGTAAATATAATTGTAATGGTGGTAGTGGTGTTGACCATGATAAGAGTGATGATAATGATGATGGTGGTGGCGGTGGTATTGGTGGTGGTGGTGGTGGTGGAGGGAGTGATGGTGTTGGTCATCGTAATGATGCTTGTGGGAAGTTGGTGGTGGTTTTAGTGATGATGATGATGATGATGATGATGACGGTGATGGTGATGATGATGATGATGATGATGGTGATGGTGATGATGGTGATGGTGATGGTGATGATGATGTTAGTGGTGGTGATCGTTGTTGTCATGGTGATGATGACGAAGATAGTGGTGGTGGTGGTGGTGGTGGTGGTGGTGGTGGTGGTGATGAAGGCAGGAATGGTGGGCGGTAGTGTGGTGGTGGAGGGGGTGTCTGTGTAGTGTCGAGTGAAAAGATTACCAAGAAAATGAGAAAGAGAGAAGAGAGGGAGAAAAATAATAAGAGGGAATGTGTGTGTGAAACAGAGAGAGAACGAGAGAGTGTGTGTGTGTATGTGAGAGAGAGAGAGGGGGATAAGAGGGCGAACGCAAGAGAGATAGAGATAGAGGAGATAGGGAGAACAAGGGTATGTGTGAGAAAGAGAGAGGGGGGGGGGTGAAAGAGAGAGAGAGTGAGAGAGAGAGAGAGAGAGAGAGAGAGAGAGAGAGAGAGAGAGAGAGAGAGAGATTGGGTAAGATGGAGAACGGGATAGAGAAGGAGAGAGAGAAATAAAGTTAAGGTTTTTGTTGCGATTAACTTGCCATTTCAGGTTGGCTATTTCACGCTCTATGACAACACCCCTCGGGTGGGGAGGACTAACGGGTGCTGTGTCGGCAGGTTCGGGGGGTTGTGACGTGTTGGGGAGGGTGATTGCGGGTGGGGAAGGGAGTAGGGATGATGAAATGGTTTTTGCAGAACTGACTGGCACTATGTCGTTTAAGATAGACTGGGAAATACCTTGAATAGGGTTGATCTAAGAGAGAGGGAGGCAAGAAAATGAGAGAGAGAGTGGGGTGAGAGAGATAGAGAGAGAATGACTGAAATAGAGGGTCAGATGGCAATGATGATGAAGAGGAGGGGGAGGTAGGGAGAGACGAGAGACATAGAGTCATTTTAGTTTACATAATGGCGTCATTTGAAGCTTAGATTATATATATATATATATATGTATATATATATATATATACACACACGCATATACGCGTGTATGTATGTGTGTGTGTACATTAGCTATAAAGTAAACTGTTTAAATGTTTAAATATAAATTTCATATAGGCCGTACTTATAAATGACTTAAGTATATATATATATATATATATATATATATATATATATATATATATATATATATTAGAAAGTGACGTTTTTTTTACAAAATGAAAAATAACCGAGGTGTCCTACACGAGTGAAAGTATAAAGAAAAAAAAGATGAAATCGAAAATGCAACTGGAGTCTTATTTTTTTTTAAATATATATATTTATTTGGTTCCTTTACCGGTTTCGCAGTTCTTCTGCTTTTCAAAAGTAGAGTTGAGATGGAGGGTCTGTGGTTTTTCTCACATATATACATATATATATATATTGGCAGGAGCAGTAAGATAGCGTTAAGCATAATAGGAGCGTATATAAAAGCATATAATATGTCTATATACTATAAACATATGAGAACCTAGCTATCAAAGAAAAGATATTTTTTCGATATGAAGTCGTTGAGAATACCAGATAGCTGTTTCAAGATTCGTTAGTGACATTTACGCAAACGAACATCTCCAGGAAATATTGATCACAGAAAATTTAAATAGGGTCTTGTCTATTTTCATCTCAATACCAGTTAAGTGAATGTCACTGATGAGATGTCAATGAATCTTGAAATAGCTGTCTGGCATTCTCAACGGCTACGGAGATATCTCGGATAAGTTCATAGAGCAAAAGAGGAAAGACATTTTTTTCGTAAAATATTCTTTATTTGATAGTGAGGATCTCTGTAGTTTTCGTTTATAAACATATAGTATCTATATTCACATATACCTATATCTTAAGGCTCCTGTCAATTAACTATAACCAGAAAAGTTCGCACTATATGCAGTGAAGCATTTTCAGCCAATGTTTTCTATTTGCTATATGCAAATAAGCATCCAACAAATGTTCATCATACAATATCTATATAGGCTCTAGTCTATTTTCATCTCAGTACCGTTTGAGGGGATATCACTGATGTAAGATTTATGAACCTTGAAACAGTTGTTGACATTTTCAATGCCTACTGATATATATGTGACATATTCACAGAGCAAAAGAGAGAAATATAATTTTTTCTT